>CM041000.1:4102183-4126486 GCA_022985145.1 Pangasius djambal | reverse complement strand
GTTAAGGTCAGGTGATTGGGCAGGCCACTCCATGATAGACAAGACACCGGCTCGGATGCCTAGAGTATGTAGAGCTGTAATAGCCGCTAATGGGGATTTCTTTGATGAATCCAAAATTTGAGTATTTTTCTATGTTATGTTCATGTTTATGTTCATAAACTTTTTATTTAATAAAATATGTTTTCATAGTTTGTGTTGTTCCTTATTATCAATGCAAAATGGTCACTAACTAAAGAGGATTTATGCTGATATTGCCCAAAAACCCTATTTTGTTCAGGCGTTTCCAAACTTTTGGAGGGTAGTGTGTATATATATATATATATATATATATATATATATATATATATATATATATATATATATATACTGTATATACAGTTGTTTGATTGGCAGGTGACATAAAGACACACACAGTGGATCAGACAGGATTGTGGGGACAATTTCCTAGGTAGCTAAAGTGAGATTAAGCACTTACGGAAAACTCAGTCACTTTTCAGGAGAGAGAAGGACATGAAGAGGGACTCTAACACCACAATCACGATTTACCCTTGAAAGAAGAAAACAAAAAACAACAAAAAAAAATATCGTGCTATTATTTTACAATAATGTTCTTTGCATATCGTCTAATTAGCAGTTAGCAAGATTGTACATGATAATATAACTAACTTTACACTGAAAAACAGACCAAGGATTCTCAGTTTTAAAGCTGTAATACAGCCCCAGCCCACTCTATAAACTTCAGCTTAACCTGTGTGTGTGTGTGTGTGTGTGTGTGTGTGTGTGTGTGTGTGTGTGTGTGAGTGGGTTTGAGTGTGTTCTCTGTAATTCACTCAGGAGTAAAATAAACCCCAAATATTTAGAGACTCTCTTCCCAATCAATCAATCAATCAATCAATTCATACATATATACCATGTTGTCAGTTGCATTATAGGTGCAGTCTATTGCTGTTGTTGTAGTTTTTGTGTTGTGTACAGTGGGGTTGGGTTGTGTGTGTTTTCACTTAGTTGTTGATGTGTTTGTTGTTGTTTGTGTTAAAGCTTGTGAAGTTTCACTCAGAGTTTTGTCAGCACGTCTAAATGAATTCCACACTTTTATTCTTCATTCTCCTCATCATCTTCTCATCTGTTTCATTTTACCTTCATACAGCAGAGCTAAACACACACACACACACACACACACACACACACACACAGATTAACACTCATGTTAATAATTAATATTTATTCGTCCAGAAGCTTATGAAATATTTAGCTAGTATGGTGAAATAAAACATTTATGTTGTGAAAATAATATGCAAATGACATACTATGTTGTAAAAAACATTTTATACTTTGGCTTGTGGCAGAAACATTTTCTTAATAACTACTAGTACATAAGATATAAGTAAACACAGTACATGTATATAACATGAATAGGTTATTATAGTTATATTTTGTATTTATATTTATCATTTATGGATATGGGCAGTCCATTGTCCATGTACAGGTGAAAAATCATTTTGAAAAATAATCAAGCATTGTGCATCTCTGTTTTATTATTAGGCGTCACTGTTGCATTATGCATCTCCTCTGTCTTACTATGTGTTGCTTCCGTGTTATGTGGCATTGCATCCTTATGCATCACTACCTCATTATGCATCGCTGTGTTATGTGTTACAGTGTCACTATGCATTTTGCCCTCATTAATCAGCACTAAGTTGTTATGCATTACTGCCTCATTATCCATCGTTGTGTTATGTGTTGTTATGCCATTATGCATTGCTGCCTCGTTATGCAGCCCAGCTTTGGTATGCATCATTGCCTTGTTAAGCCTCACTGCATTATGTGTAACTATGTCACTATGCATTACTGGCTAATTATGCAGCACTGCTTTGGTATGCATCACTGCCTTGTTAAGCGTCACTGCATTATGGGTCACTATGCCACTATGCATTGCTGCCTTGTTATACAGCACTACGTTATTATGCATTTCTGCCTCGTTATGAATCGCTGTATCATATGTCGATATGTCATTATGCATTGCTGCCTTGTTATGAAGCACTGTGTCATTATGTGTCCTGACCTCATTATGCATCATTGAGTCATTATGCATCACTGCCTCATTACTTTTGCTGCCTCATTTTGCATCATTTATTCATTATGCTGCATGGCCTCATTATGCATTGCTGTTATATGATTGCACGTACGTTTGTGAGTTTGTGAGAACTCCATTTGGAACTGAACATTGAAATTCCTCCCAAAAGGGTAATGTATGAGAGAGTGGAATGTTAGCTATGGCCTGAGGCAGTGTATATAGTTCAGCAGGAGCAGCGAGTGAAAAATGGAGGTCGAATAGTGGCGGACAGTGGAATGACCTCCACAACGAGGCTGAGTGCTGAGGCCAGAGACCGCATGGTCACAGTGTTTTAGTCCTGTTCTGCCGTGATGGAGTGCAGCGTTATGGAGGCTAGCTCTGTGTACAAGAGAAAGTGAGAAAAACAGCTAAGGCACTGATTTAAATAGAATAGCACTGTGTATTTATTTACTCTGCTTTAATACAAGGTTTTGTATGTAGTAGTGTTCCTTAGTACTATTAATTTTCACAGTGTTTTTCCACCTGGTTCAAAGAGTGAAGCAATTTGCACGTTACAACAGAATAAAACCTGAAGTGCATATTATTTATCCATATTACCTACACTAGCCAGTTCCCTAAACACAGCACTGTGCTATATTGCCAGCTGATTAGTTACTTAGCTAATGACTTTAGTAACTAGACAGGTTTTATACCATATTAATATTAATATTATATATTGTATAGTGCGAGCCCTCTTTCCTCTGCCAAAAACTTTTCAGAAATACATTCTTATATGCTGATGATAAAAAGCATACACAAACATTAGCATATTAGAAATTTAATTAGCTAGTAGTAAATTCATTTTTATTCCTCTATTATAAGCTCATATTAATTAAGAGCCAAAAACACAATAAGCATTAGTCAGATACATAGTTGTAATTAATCTTGCTAGTTAGTCAAACTACAAAGTAAAAGCTAACTGGCTACTAGCTAACATTTAAAAACTTAGCTAGCATCACTTTTGCTAGCTAGCTAAAACTAGCTACCTGCTTAAATTCAAACTTAAACTCTAACTCATCTACCTGTAACTCTAACTCATTTTGACTTGCATATTTGAGAGCCACATGTTCTACATGTCCTACTTCACATCTGCCGTATTTAAGGTACCTGGCTTTGTGTGTGTGTGTTTGTTTTGTAATTGTTTCCCATAAATGTGAGGAAAAGTTTTTGGCAATATGTACCATTTTATGCAGCAGTGTTCATCACACCCCATGGAGTTCAGAGTTTTTTGGCTCTTAAACATCACAAACGTTTTTTTCTTCTTCTTTGTATTATAAAGAAATGAAAGTGAAGCATATTTCCTGATTGTGGATCAAAGCGGCATCTCCCACAAGCCCGTCTTCCAACGGCACTCTGATTTAGAGTAATTGGCTCGATGGGCATGTGTGTATGTGTGTGTGCATGCGTGTGTAAGAGAGATATTGCAAGGAGTCTCTCCGTGGCTCGTAATTGTCCGCATCTATCACCAGGCAATTTCCCGCCAAAATGAAAAGAGATCCAATTACGCATTCCCTGCAGGCCATTAGCACAAACCTGCAGCCATGCAAAACACACAAATAAATAATACACTCGAGCGATATATGATGTAAAGGGAGCATGACTTGTCTCTGAAATGAACCCTGAGCTATGGATTTAAAAATCAAGCCAGACAGGAAAGTACAAGTCTTTGCCTGGACACAGATCAAATATTTAGTCAATAATACCAAGGAAGTGTGTGTATGTGTGTATGTGTATATGTGTGTGTGTGTGTGTGTGTGAGTGTATGTTTACACTACAGAAGAAGAGACAGATGAGTTTTAAAGCTAGAGAAAAACAAAGAAACGTGTCCTGTTTGGTCAATGAACATGACAAATTTAGAGGGAAGACAAGAAAGATAGCAGACTCTTGAACAGAAAAGATCTTACTCTGGTTCTCTCTTTCACTAGCCAAGTTTACATGCAGGTTAACAATCTGTTAATAATCTGACTGAGAGCTTGTTGTGTTCATGAGTAATATTTTATTACTTACTACTCTTATGAAACAGGAAGTTGGGACTGTTCGGGGTCACCACGTTACTTCATGATGTGAGTTATGAGAGTTATGTGCTGTTGTAATTAAACAAGATGGATGAAGTATGCTACTCCTGTCACGTCTTCCTTGCTATTTAATAATCTCCAATACATACAACAAATTGGCAGTAAGGATAACTTTTTTTCTGCTATTTCAGGTCGTGGAGATGGCTGCTGCTAATATGCCTTTCCTGAGTTTTTTTCTGCCTTGTCCGAGTGAGTCTGCTGTGCCATGTGCCATTCGATCTTTGAAATTTACCTACAGGTCCTTGTCCATTGACCTTAGTGCAGCTTTTGATACCATTGATCATGCTATTCTCCTTGATAGACTAGGAAATATTGTTTCCATTAAAGGTCTTATTTGACTGATCAGTTTGTAGATGTAAATGGTGACTTCTCTATGCATACTAAGGTAATGTTTGGTGTTCTGCAAGGTTATGTTTTAGGCCCACTGCTCTTTTCTTTATATATGCTACCTCTGGGTAAAATTATTTGCAAATATGGTATTAGTGTTACGATCACCAGCTGGAGTGCCCATGAACTCCACTAGAGGGCACTCCACCCTGGACTCTTGCCCTTGTCTTCTGGACTCCATTTCCCATGTGTTCCTTGTACCTCATGTGATCGTGTCATGTGCTACCCTTGTTTGTGTGTTATGTTCTGATTTGTTCCTTGGGTTCATGTGTCTTGTTTTCATTGGTTGGTTTTCTGTTTAAAAGTTGCTCACACCTGCTCCTAGGTTGCTGATTATTGTTTGTGTTCGTGTTTGTGTATTCCGGGTTTCCTAGTTTCTGTGTTGCTTAGTTTACCTGTGTTTTGAGCCTTGGAGTGTTTTCCTTATTTTTGATTGTTTGCTGCCTGCCCTGACCATTACCTGTGTTTTCGATTACTCTTTTGCCTCTGCCTCGGATTATACTGTTTGCTGGTGCTTGACCCTGCCTGTTTTGACCACGTTTGTGAATAAAGCCTTGCATTTGGATCCTCGGCTCTACACGTTACAATCAGCTTCCACTGTTATGCTGATTACACACAGTTGTATGTTTCAGCAAAGCCAGAGGACAGACACTAGCTTAATAAAGTTGAGGAATTGTGAAGGACATTAGACACTGGATGCCTATTAACTTCTTTTTACTTAATTTTGACAATACAGAAGTACTTGTACTAGGGCCACATGCAGCTAGAAGTAAGCTTTCTGATTACATAGTAACTCTGGATAGCCTTTCTGTTTCATTATGTGCAGGACTAAAAGATCTTTGTGTGATTATTGACTCCAGGCTTTCATTTGAAGCTTATGTAGATAATATTACTGGGCTAGCCTTCTTTCATCTCAGAAATATTGCTAAGATATGAAATACAATGTCACTACACAATGCAGAAAAATGATTTCATAGTTTTGTTACCTCTAGGTTGGATTATTCTAATGCCTTACTGTTTGGATGCTCCAGTAGGTGCATAAACAAACTCCAGTTAGTCCAGAATGCAGCAGCGAGAGTCCTTACTAAAACCAGAAGATATGAGCACATCACCCTATCTTATCCACACTGCACTGGCTCCCAATCAAATTTTGCATTGATTATAAAATACTACTTTTACCTATAAAGCACTGAATAGTCTCACGCCACAGTACCCGGGTGAAATTTTGCTCTTTTATGATCCGTCACGCCTACTTCGATCAGAAGGTGCAGGCTATTTGTTGGTACCTCAAATAGTGAAGGCTACATCAGGGGATGGAACTTTCTCTTACAAAGCCATACAGTTATGGAACAGACACAGTCTAGACTGAAAACGTATTTGTTTAGTCAAGCCTTATGTAAATAGTTTTTTCTTAGCTAAGGGAGCAGACCTGGAGCGTTCCCAGGCATAGAGTGTTGTAGTAAACTGGGATGTTTGGATGCTGTCGCCCCCCCACTCTCACGCGTTCACTCAGGTTCGTTGATGGTGGAGTGGCTGGCTGCTTTATGTCTCAGGGTGCTCTCATGTCCGTGTTACCTTCTGTGAGTCCCTGCTTGCACTCTGCATGCAAAGTACATTGTCCTTAATCATTAAGGGACAAAAAGCACACCTAACAATCCCTCCCTCTCTCTCCCTCTCTCTCAGTTGAGCTACACATGATACTCCTGAGATACCAGTGATCCTGTCCCTTTCTGTTCTCCAGACCTGCCTGATCCATCCTGATGCCCTATTTCTGGTTGAAGTTCTCATCGGTTGGATATTGCTCGCTGCTGCTGGGGGTGGCCCCACATGGACAACCTGAAGATCAGTGGGATTGCTGGGGATGGTGCTGCTTGGGGGCCATAGAGATGGCTTTGGACTGTGATTTATATGGGCAGTTGTACTGTGATGGCTTGGGACTGAGATTACTGTGGTGGCTTTGAGGCTGCGGTTACCACGAGCATTTTTGCAAAAAGGTCTCTATCAGTGGACGGTGGATAGTTTCAACAAACCATGTGAAATCTGTAATTAATTTACTGGTTGCACAATTGCATTATTTGTCCATGTAGTACACAGTTATACAAAGGATTTATTTATAATTGCACGATCCATTATCACCTAGATGAGGATGGGTTCCCTTTTGAGTCTGGGTCCCCTCAAGGTTTCTTCCTCATATCGTCTTAGGGAGTTTTTCCTTGCCACCCTCACCTCTGGCTTACTCATTAGGTATAAATCCATACATTTACAATTTATATCCTGAATGTATTTAGATACGTACGTATCTGTGGGACCGCCATTTCACCCTACGAACAGATCACCAGGCACTGACCACCCTGCTTACCACAAAGGGTGGTCTGCATGAAGGATGCACAAAGGTGGTCTGATTTGGTGGTCTGCAAAGGTGGTCTGCATGCCTCACTCACTTAATTATGATGTGGTATATTGTTCATGTTCTCAAAATGCCCCTGCTAATTGTGTGTCATGTTTGACCTTACCTGCTTCTCCTTCAGATTAAGCTGGTGCTCCAGCTCTTGTTGACGATGCTGCTGAAGAGTTTGTTGCTTTTCTATCTTCTGCTTGATGTTAATACTGTGTGTGCTTCTTGCCCTGAACTACAGACAGAGCTCAATTTGAATAAAACTGTTGTCTGTCCACCTCAGTGGAAACAGAGTAAACTGATTAAGGCCAATCCGAATGAAATTCCTATCGGACGGAACGAGAACCCTTGTATGGAGCTAAGAACCTATTTTCGCTGAAAGTGTAGGCAGATGAAGTGTAATAGCAGGTAAAATTTTAAAACCGGACTGAAATCAAGCATTAAGAATGTGTTTAGTGAAAAAAAAAATAACAGTGAAACATGAAAATTAAATGGATTAAAGAGATAAACAAACAGACAGCAGCTGTTCTAATGAGAGATCCAGTATGAAGTTCTGCTCAGCATCCAGTGCAGTAATTAGTGAAATCTTGTGTTCATGTCCTGTTTCTCTGTAATGACAAGCTATAAAACACAGATGGAGCATCTCTCTAAATACATGTCCACTGTTTAAAAAAAAAATCAAACCTACAAAATATCATAAATGCTGACCCGGAGTAGGTTCTGTTGAGTGTCCTTTTCTTTTGACCCCTCTGCTAACAAGACAACTAACTTTTCACAGCTGATTATTTTAGGGTGACTGTCAATATATAACAAAGATATCGCTGCTTATTTCTCTGTTAATCACCAAATTAAAAATAGAAATTATAGGTACAATGGTATATAAGTAGAACCATGTATAAAAGAAGCTGAAGTATTTTATTTAAAAAATGGAATGGAAAACAGAAAGAAATAATGGTTTTAGCTAACAAAATATCTGACTAAAGGTTAGGATTTCCCCCAAGTAGCTGATTGGATAAAAGCTCATCTCTGATTCTCATTAAAATCGATTAAAATGTATTCTGTAAATACTGCAGTGTGTGTCCATATAACTGCATATTTCTGTACTATTCTTCAAAACAAACGTACAAACCTTAAATAAAGGCAGATATTAAGGTTCCAGTATCATCCTCCGTTTAGACTAATGACTGATCTATAAAAGTGAACTCTGCTGGAGAAAGTAAATATCAGTGTCTGTTTGTAGTTAGATATACAGTAGCTGTGTATTTGTCAGCTATTTCCCAATTCCCCACTGCTGCTAGCATCCTTTCTGACAGCTAATGACCTTCGCTAACAAAATGACCAACCTTTAAAAGTTCCTTGTCACAGCAGCTGATTAGATGATAGCTTGTCTTCATGGCTGGACGATCAATGAAGAACGGAGCTGTGTTTGTCCCCAATTCCCACCTCTCTGTAATGACAGTCAATAAAAGACCCCTGTAAATATCAGAGTGTCAGTCAAATGTATAGTCACATATTAAAAGTACAAAACCTAGTAAATGATTGCAGATATTCTTCTGACAGTTAATGCCCTTTGCTAACAAGGTGGCCGACCTTTAAAAGCTAACTTCCTCACCAAAAGAGCTGATTAGCACAGGTGACAGATGATGGCTCCAAGTTTCAACATGCTGTAATTCTGATCGATAAAAAAACCCGGCACATGACTGTATATATATATATTTGAGCATCTTCTGTGTTTTCTGTGGCACTCCAGTTTGTATTTTTCATCATTTTTATCCTCAGACTCTCCTGTAATAACACCGGAACATCACACAACAGGGACGTGGGAATGAGTTTGGAGCAGATGGTGTATGGTTCTTCTCCCTGTGGATAAGCTACAGAAATGATATTTTATTTACTTCTGTTTACTGTTTTGGTTTCAACACAGAGTTGTATGTTTCCAATGCCCGTGTGTGTTTGAATCAAAGATAAAGAGCTTTTTAAGACTGTACCAATATTATTTAACCACGTTAACCATTAACCCAGACAATTACTACAGATGTTATCAAAATGCTCAAATATTAATATTATAATAATAATATATTTAATAATAATAATAATATATTTATTTTACAATTCCAGATGAGTCAGTTTGACCCAAACAGAGCATGATGGTCAATGAGGTCTTATAGACCAGCTGAAATTTATATTGATATTTCAGAAATTCACAGATTCACAATTTCAGTTAATATAGTAAATGATTACATTACACAGTAAGGTACCTCAGGGTTCTGTTTTAGGCCAAATCTTGTTTTCATTACACATGTGAGGCAGTGTGGGAAAACCCATCGGACGCTGCTGTGCCTGAATTCTAACAGGTTTTCTTTCCTCCTGTAATATACTTTGACATCTCTTATTTAATAAAATATAATTCACCAGAAAAGGTGTGGAAAGGGCTCTATTTAGGCTACTTTCTAACCTCGCATTAGAATCACTCTGTGTTGCAGAGATCACATTTTGTAAAAAGCTAACAGATGTTAGCTTGAACAGAGATCAGTGGAGTGACTCTTAGCCCAGGTAATGACAGAGACTGCTGTGGATGATGCTGACAACCAAAGTGGTAAGACATTTCCCATTTTAAATGTATAATTCATTGCAATTTGACAGAAATATTGTTTTTCCAAAAGTGGATTTGTAATTATAAATGTAGAGGAACGCGTCTTTCTGCGTCTTACCTTACTTCTGACTGAGACACATGCAAAAAAAGAAATACATTTCAGTTCAGAAAAATCTGTCATTTTTCACAACTATATATAGTAGAAAATGTCACAATTTCACAATGCGAAGGTTTCACAGGATTCCACTGGGGGCAATTTTTTTTTTTTGTAAGTATGGTAATTTTTCTATTCTAATACAGATGATTCACAGCTGCTTCCCATTTAGATTGCATTACTGATGTCAAATCACGGGTGGCAAAAAAAATCTTTCTCCAGATAAATGAGAATAAGTCACATGGCATTATATTTGTTTGCTATAAGGCACAAAAAAATCTGGCATCTGTCTCTTCAAAATTATGCTCCTGAGACTAAAATCCTGCTGTTATTTTTGACTCATCTCCTAAATTTCACAATAAATGAATTGTGTTGAGCAGAGGAGTTTTTTTTAATCAGCTCAGAAACAGTGTGAAATATAATAGTATATATAATATTATATAGTGGATTATATATTAAAAAAGCCAGGTACTTTAATAAGGGGAAGGACCTGGCTTTTTTAATATATAATAATCCACTATATGATATTATATATATATATATATGGATTAATTTCACACTGTTTCTTATATAACATTCATGGAAGGATTCTCCAGCACTTTGTAACTGTAACTTGAGCTTTTCCACCACAGGAAGTCTTCAGGACAGAGGAGTTTATGCTTTGTGGTTTTGTAGTAACATGACAAGCTGTTTTTTTTTGTCTTATTCATTTCAAGAGAGAGAAAATAGAGAAGGAATAGTAGAAGGAATGATTATTTATAGCTTCTATAATGTAAAAGAAAACAGGAACTTTCAAAACTTACTTGTTTTACAACACTAAATATAACTATATAAAAAAAAAACCGTCGCGTGTGTCATTGCGTCATAAATACAAAAAATGTAATCAAATTTTTGTGTTGATAAGAAATAAAACAATTAGTTGTAGGAAAGTAATCCACTTTACATCAGGCCACATCATACCTCCCTGAAGTTGGTTAATACCTGTACACCTGTTCATTTATGCAGTTATGAAATCATTCAATCATATGGCAGAAGCACACTGCATAAAATCATGCAGATACAGAGCTTCAGTTAATGTTAACATCAAACATCAGTGAAAATATCAGAAATATGTGATCTTAGTGACTTTGACCATTTTAGAAACTGTTGATCTTCTGGAATTTTCACACACAACAGTGTGTAGCGTTTACACAGAATGGTGAAAAATAAATTTCGGTGGAACTCAATGTCGTCTTCTGCTGTTGTAGCTCATCCGGCTCAAGGTTCAGCGTGTTGTGTGTTCTGAGATGTTTTTCTACTCACCACGGTTGTAAAGAGTGGTTATTTAAGTTACCGTAGCCTCGCACAACACGTTTCCGCCCGCTGAAATGCTGCTCACTGGATATTTTTTATTTTTTTCGCAACATACTGTGTAAACTCTTATTTACACTGTTGTGTGTGGAAAGGGATAGGAGAAAAACAGTTTCTGAAATACACAAACCAGAGTCGATACAGAATTCTACAGTTTAAAAAACAGTTTTTAGTTTTAATTGTATTTTATTTATTTTACTTTATGTTATTCTTGCATTTTTACATTTAAAAGGAACAAGAGTGGGACTGTTTTTGTTAGAAGGACTCATTTCATCTTGTGATTTTTGTATCAACACAGAACAATCATATCCCAAATCTTGCTCCGTCTGTCCATTTTCCCTCTGAAATGTGTTTGAGAGTTTGCAAGCTGTGATAATTCCTCATTAAACTTCTCATCCGTATTCACAGAAGTAATTAGAGAAGAGCTTCTACGTATTATAACTCTGCCCCGGACCTTTCCCTCTGTTGCTAATTGGCACTTTGAAATACACACAATGCCATTTACTTTAATTCATTATCCGCTGTGGAACATGCTCAAGGAACCGCAGACTTGAGACTGAGTGTGAGGAAGAAGATGTGTGGCTAATATGGACTGGAATAATAAATGTCTATTGTCTGAGATGTCCAAACGTGGCTCATTATACTGGTCATTATGTGGATGGACGCTTTCAGACAGCAGTCATGCTCCATCCTGATCAGCTGACTTTAAGATGCTTTCACATACGCAGCATTTAGTCTGCTGGAATAGAACCCTGGTGCGCTTTCCTGTGCTGTGCCATCCTTTAAGGAGGTGAGAACATAGCAATCACACTTGGCTCCAAGAGCATCTGAATGAAGTGGCTTCTAAGTGAACTATCGTAAAGTTGATTGCAGTAAGAATGCGATTCAACTGCAGGAAGAGAACCAAATATGATGTGTTAAACTGAGCCGTAAGGTGCAAACGGAGAAAAATGACAGAGCTGTAATGCTGCAGAAAAGTGAAGTGGTCTTGGACCGACAAACAAAAACAGAAAAAACATTCCTGGATGCGACACATGTGTTAGGTGTTTCAGCCATACATGCCCCTCAGACTCTTTTTTTGCTTTTTGGTTTGGATACACCGATTAGCCATAACATAACAACCTGCCTAATATTGTGTAGGTCCCCCTTGTGCCACCAAAATAGCTGTGACCTGTCGAAACATGAACTCCATAAGACCTCTGAAGGTGTGCTGTGGTATTTGGCACCAAGACATAGCAGCAGATCCATTTTGTGACTTGTAGTCTTGTAACTTGCGAGGTGGGGCCTCCATGGATCGGACTTGTTTGTCCAGCACATCCCACAGATGCTCGATCGGATTGAGATCTGGGGAATTTGGAGGCCAAGTCAACACCTTGAAATCTTCATGTTCATGTTCATGTTCATGTTCATGTTCCTCAAATCATTCCTGAACAATTTTTGCAATGTGGCAGGGTGCATTATCCTGCTGAAAGAGGCCGCTGCCATTAGGGAATACCGTTGCCATGAAGGGGTGTACTTGGTCTGCAACAATGTTTAGATAGGTAGTACGTGTCAAAATAACATCCACATGAATGCCAGGAGCCAAGGTTTCCCAGCAGTACATTGCCCAGAGCATCACACTGCCTCCCACCTGCTTGCCTTCTTCCCATAGTGCATCCTGGTGCCATCTCTTCCCTAGGTAAGCGATGCACACGCACCCAGCCATCCACATGATGTAAACGAAAACGAGATTCATCAGACCGGTCCACCTTCTTCCATTGCTCCATGGCCCAGTTCTGATGCTCAAGTGCCCATTGTAGGCACTTTCGATGGTGGACAGGGGTCAGTGTGGGCACTCTGACTGGTCTGTGGCTACGCATCTCCATACGCAGCACCTTTCTGTCATAGCCAGCATTAACTTTTTCAGCAATTTGTGCTACAGTAACTCTTCTGTGGGATCGGACAAGACAGGCTAGCCTTCGTTCCCCACTGATAATAAGTGATAGCTATAACTGCGCATAAGTGAGCCTTGGTCACCCATGACCCTGTCACCGGTTCACTGGTTGTCCTTTCTTGGTCCACATTTGGTAGGTACTAACCACTGCACTATCTACAAGACCTGCCATTTTGAAGATGCTTTGACCCAGTCATCTAGCCATCACAATTTGGCCCTGGTCAAAGTTGCTCAGGTCCATATGCTTACCCATTTTTCCTGCTTCCAACACATCAACTTCGAGAACTGACTATTCACTTGATGCCTAATATATCCCACCCCTTGACAGGTACCACTGTAAAGAGATAATCAGTGTCATTCACTTCACCTGTGTCAGTGGTTTTATGTTATGGCTGATGGGTGTAATATGCAGTATCAAACTAAACGAAACCAAAAGAATCAATTTCACTCTGACTCTGAATCACCAAACAGACTAATAGGTGTGAAAGCGGACTTAGTCTCTGTCTCCACTCAAGCTGTCTGTCTCTCATTGGACAGAATTTTAAGTGGAAATGGACATTGCATTCAGTGTCAGAATATGTTATCACTTTAAACAATAAAGGTTTTGAGTGACACTTTAATCCCTAAAACCTACTGATGACTGATAGCTTTGAGACAAGTGATTCACTCATGAGTGTAAATGACAACTATTTATAGTTATATGTGCTGAGGAAAATCTAGAACATTCTCCTTGTTTAGACTGATGATGTATATATAAAACAGTAGACTTTATTATTTGACAGGTCTGAGTTTGAGCAAGGCTTCACCACACACACACACATACTAACACACACACACTAACACAATGTGCCATATGGTGAATCCTCGCTTCAGTGAGCTCCTTGGCCCGTCACCCCTCAGGCCTCCTTACACAGTACACGCAGGAACACGTTGATTCTCTCATTCTGAATCCAGGGAAACAAAAGAAACAGAAATAACGAGATGTTCTCAACATGCCTTCGACAATTCTGCTCCTCTGCAACCACTGCAGTCATTTTAAATAATCACTGTGTGCTTTATTACAGAGAAATACAGCTGGTCATTTGTCCATAGCAGACGATAAATGTGCTCCTTTTTTAACCCAGAGGAATGGAGCAGTGAAGCGAATCGATGAGGAGTGAGCTGTGAGGGATTAGTGAGTTTTGGCTCATAGTCTCAAAATGTCAATTAAAACACTGGCTAGAATAACCAAAGTTAAGATTGCTACACAGAAGATAAAAACACCTTTTGCTATCCAATCAGATCTCACTTTAATAGGAACACCTGTACACCTGCTCATTCATGCAACTATCCAATCAGATTTATATAAGGAAGAAGCTCTTTAATTGCTTCTGTGAATATGGATGAGCAATTTAAGGAGGAAGTATTGCAGTTTGCAAACACTCAAACAATTTTTAGAGAGAAAATAAACAGGTAAAGGAAGAGTGATACCATTTTTTAAAATCCATTTATAGTTATAAACCAGTTTGGAAAAATCCACCCCAAAAGATCCAAACTTTTTAGAAGTAATGTTCCGCACATCCTTGTTTGTTCCATACAGGTCTGTTTTACGTCCTGTTTCTCAAATGTGTCTGTAAATCATGAGAAGTGAATGAATTCATATCAAGCGAAATCAGTTCAGTGCTTTGGTGTGTGTATTCTAATATGTGGCAATCGATTTCACTGTACCAAAAGCTGAAAGGACCTTTTTTGCTCCCAGACTTTTGAATTAAATCTTGGGTGTTGGTCTGCCCTCTTGTTCAATTTCAGTTTGTCCTCATAAGTATGAACATCGGGTCAACATTAGCAGTGTGTGTGCCATATTTGTGCCATAAAGCAGCCAAGCTGCGGAAGGTAGTGACAGCTAGCTAGCTACACTTAAAGACAACAAAGTTCAGAAATGAATGCAAATAATCAAACAGAATTTTATACTTACAGTTTATTTACAATATTTACAAATTACAAAGATAAAATAACAATATATAGTGTGTAACATTTTGACTGGTCTACTCAACTAACCATGACAGCAGCTCCAAGCGATTCCGAATGGCATAGATATGTTTACATTTTTTTGAGATGTCAGTCGTGTTCATTAGCACTGCAGTCATTGGCAGTTGGTTTGGCCTCTTTGAGATATCTCGCAATCATCATATGGGGAAGCCGTATATCCAGTTGGGACTGTGCAAAAACCATTCACCCATGTGTGGAACCAGTCTTATTATGTTGGCCAATCAAATAATATCTGTAATGGTGGGGACTCCACCCACTTATGATATTGGGAGCATGGGAAAATAGGTAATGGGGTTTTATGCAGTTTACTGATGTGTGCAGTACATGGAATGTGTTCAGTGAATGCATAATTAATAACTAACTCGTTGTTGTACCCCTCGTGACATGATATCAGAAGTTTACTTTGCACCCACATTTATGCTTGCCTTGCTTTGAATGTGAATGTCTGAGTTCAATGCACCAGAGGCTTTCGACTTTGCACTGCCTGCAACCTGACCTGCATGGTTCCAGTGGTTTCTCCTAGTTTCACATTGCAACAAAGATAAACAAGGAAAGTGGTGAAGCACAAGTCTATTCCCTTCTTTATGCAATGTATAAAGATGCCGGAGAGATATTCGGATCATTCACATTTGCCAAAGCTTCACGTGCGAATAATTAAGAGATTGTTGTCAACGAATTTAATGAACATTTCGTTCCCTGGAGGAATGTTATCCATGAGAGGTCCTGTTTTCACCAATGCACACAGAAACCGGGAGAGACTGTTGAGGCTTTTGTGAGATGCCTCTATGAATTGGCTGAACAATGTGAGTTTGTGCAAACAAAGAGGAACAAACGTGGGACAGAGTTGTCATAGAGATTGCAGATTGTGATGTTTCCCAAAAGCTACAAATGGAACCTGAACTGACATTGGATAAAGCAGTCCAGATCACCTTGCAGTCTGAGCTCATTAAGACCCAAAAAATACGAGTAGTGGAGTGGCTGCTGTAGTAAGAGTAGGAAGTAAAATGTAGGAAGTGAGTGTAGCACAGTATGTTAACAGTAGTTACATATGGGGAGCTGTACTGTACTGGCTTGGGACTGCGATTGCTGTAGTGGCTTTGGGGCTGCGGTTGCCACGAGCAGCTTCGTACTCAGGACTCCATCAGTGGACAGTGGATAGATTTTAACCAACCGGACTTCTTGCGAAAACTGTGATGAATTTATTGGTTGCACAATTGCACTATTTGTCCATACAGTACACAATAATAGAAGGGATTTATTTATAATTGCACGATCCGTTGCACCCAGATGAGGATGGGTTCCCTTTTGAGCCTGGTTCCTCTCAAGGTTTCTTCCTCATATCATCTCAGGGAGTTTTTCCTTGCCACCGTCGCCACTGGCTTTCTCATTAGGGATAAATTCACAGTGATAAATTCAAATATTTACAATATATTTTTTGTGAATCCATTTATTTCTGTAAAGCAGCTTTGTGACAATGTCCATTGTTAAAAGCGCTATACAAATAAAATTGAATTGAATTGAATAGTACAGCACAGATAACGAAAAGGCACAAAGCCCTTTGCGGGACCACTGAACAAAGCAAAGGATGGTGAGAGAAAACAAGCTATAGACTGCACACACTGTAATCGCACGCACACAGAATAATTGCCCTGCACGACATAAGGCCATGTTAGGCCATTTTGTCATTGCATGTAAAATGGAAATGTCAAAGAGCTGATAGTGTGTGATAGTGAGACTAGTGAGCATTTTTCCTCAGGTCTGTAGTGGATGAATCTGCCTCAGAGGACAGGTGGTGCATTACTCTGCCTATTCAGCGAAGGTCAGTCAAGTTCAAAATTGATGCAGGGGCCATCATCACCATCATGTCACCCTCTACATATGAGAGCTTACAAGGGTGCCCTCCACTGGTCAAAACCAGTATAAACGTGAGGAGTCCTTGGGGAAAATTCCTAGCAAATACTGAAAGTAAAGGGGAACGTTTTGAATTTTTTTTGTCGTAGATTGATATATAAGATCCAGACCTTATGTGGCGCAAACACAGAATGGAGCTGTCCTCCGCAGGAACCGTAAACATCTGCAAGTGATGCCAATGCAACCAGATGCTGCTGAGTGCAGTGAACCTCAAGGAGAAAAGACTCCAGCTCCTCCTGGGGCAGGAACTGAATATTTACATCCTCATGCAGTAGCTTCTGCTGCACCTGCTCTAGCCACTACACCACCAGTTACAACTTCCAGTGGAAGATTTGTTAAAACTTCAAAACCTTACCTAGACTCAAATGGACTTTTTTTTAGTTTACAGAGACTGATTACAGTTTGTTCCTACATTGTGAAAGGGGGGAAGAAAAAGAAAAAAAGGAGAGAGTTAAAGTATAAAAATGAAAAAAATGACACAAGTAGAAATTATATTATATTGCTCTTTAATGTCTTTAAATGGTAAAAGAAAAAAAAGACAGTAATGTAGAATCACTGCATTGTATTAATTTATTGTGTTATGGCGTTGGCCAATCAAATAGTATCTGTATTGGTGGGAACTCCATGCAATATGTTCAATAAATGCATAGTTATTAACTAACTAATCATTGTACCCTCTCGTTAAAATCCACATTACCATTCACTCTGAGCAGGACTCAAAATGAGGTGTTAAAGGTTTGTTGTCCAATGAGGCTGCACTGTCCACCAAAAACAGCTTGCATTAAATGAACAAACAATGCAATGTTGCTGCATATTTGATTCACTAAAATATTGAATCACATCAAGATTGATGAATAATATAAATACTTTGGTAAACATTTCATTTTATTGCCGCATTTTAATGAAACTTTAGGGGAAGCCAGGCTTCCTGTATAGTCTTTAAGCATCTGCCTGTGCTACAGGTTAAAAAAGAGACAATTTACCAACAAATAAGACCACATTTAACAAAAGACATTTTTCCAGAACTTTCCAATGGTATGCAGTTATGCACTCACATTTTAAAATTACTATAATGGTGTTTAATGTTATAAACTTTTCCTCACAAAAGTTTAGCCTGGATTTTGCTTTTATCTATTTTCTTTTTTATCCAGTGGGTTTCTGTTTAACTGGTTTTGTCCTGTTAGTTCCTGTATAGTAACTTCATGTCCAATAGTTTTTTGTCCAGTGAGTTCCAATCCAAAGGGGTGCTATCCAATGGGTCCCTGTCCAATGGTTTCCCATCCAACAGCATGCTGTCCAATGGGTTTCTGTCCAATGGGTTCTTGTCCAGCAAGTTCTTATTCAATGGGATCCTGTCCAGTGTTTTTGTCCAATTGGGACCCTGTCCAGTGGGTTTCTGTCCAAAAGGTTCCTGTCAGAAGGCTACCTGTTCACCAGGTTCCTATCTAATATTTATTTAGTCCAACATGGTCCTGTCCAATAGGTATTTAGTCCAATGGGTTCATGTCCAATAGATATTTAGTCCAATGGGTTCCTGTCCAATAGATATTTAGTTCAAAGGTTTTTTTAAACAAAACATTAACTCTCATTATACACATTAGTCATTCAGACTCTGTTGTAAAAAATGGATGGAATGATGCATTTTATTTCCTGCAAACATGGTGATTAAAATCAATAGAACTTTGCTTACCTTCCATTCAGTTTTATCTCAATCATCACATGATCTATGGAGTGACCTACATGTTGCCGAGAGAGTTGCACATTTATCACTCTTATAATTCTCCATCTCGTCATGTTTATTATTGGTTCTGTCACTGCAGCAGAGCCAAAGCTTCCGCCTATCTCCCCTTTCATACATCACTCCTGCTGTTTAGGTAAGAGGAATGTTCAGATGTTTCTGCACTGCCTCACTTCCCTACCCTCCCTTATCCGATTTCAAGAATGCTTCACAGACCTATGTGGAAGAGCCACTTCTGGGTTTTGATTGAACTTACATTTACTTATTTTTCTATTTCTTATAACACATGACCTTATGCAAGTAACCCTGTATCCAGCATTATCCATGTGTATGTGACAAGATGGCAAGTGTCTTACATTAAACCATGTAAGATGACAGAAAATCATTCATTTATCCATATTGAGTAAGTTGTTTTTCCTGGACAGGATGAACATACTCTGGAAGGGACAACAGTCCATCACAGGACACCATGTACACACACATGTTTTGGGAAGTCAGAAGAAACCAGAGAACCCAGAAGAAACCCACACAGAAAAGAAAAGGAAGAACATGCCAATCTCCACAGAAGCAGTAACCTGAGGTCAGAAAAGAACACCAATAGAGAGTCTGTGTGGAGCAGGTGTGGATTTCCTATATGTCACCTGATATAATCGTTCCGCCACATATGGTAATAACCAAACCACCTCTATGCTGTGCCACTGATTTAAAAATTCTGTGTGGATTGATGTTGGAAATGAGAAGGACAAGTGATAGTTTATCTGATTTAGCTGTGGGAAAATTCTTAGTAACTGTGGCTATGTACACGTGCAAAGGTTTTCGCAAATACGAATCAATTACTTCAGATTCCAAATGTTTGTAAGTATCTTAAACTGTCTGAGTCTGGTCAGTGCTTTCAGCTTTTTAATGGTGCTGCTTGTGTTTTTTAACCAAATTATTTCCATTTCAGCAAAATGTCATATCCGAGTGCATTCCAGACAGCAAGAAAAAAGATTTGTGACAGCAAAAAAAGCTGTCACCATTTCACATTTGTCCGACATTCAGGAGCAAGGACACTCTAGTTGTTGAAAATAACATGAAATGCACACATCGTCCATCGGTATAATGTCTTTGATGCCAATCCCACTGCCTATCCAGCCTCACAATTAATATAAATAGGTTACCATGTGTAACATGAACTGTGTTTTCAAAGGTTTACACTGCTATTATTCTTCTATTTAAAAGATTATTAAAAGGACTATCCACCTCATTAGAATTTCATTAGAATTGGCCTCCATCAATTTACTCTGTTCCTGTTGAGGTATATACATGAAGTTTTTTTTTTTTAAACCCAGACTGAACTCTCAGTCTGATTATTAAAAGATTGTTTAGCTGTTTGTAGTCGTAGCTAGTTTGTTGAGTGAGCTGTAAATTTCTTGATAAGGGTAAAAATGCCCATGCTTCTGTGCCTTTTACTGTCTAGTGACATTTTTACAGAGCCACCACACTAAGTAATTTATTACCGAATACAGACTAAAGTTATCTAGAATCTTTAAAGAAGGTTTGAGAGACTTTTAACACTAACATTTTTATTCTAGCTCATTTCCCATGTGTGATTCGGCCTCCAGAGAGCTTCTAACTCCAAACTGTTAAACAGAACGAGACATGAGCTCAGCTCTTTAAAATACATTACTTTATTTTTCAATAAAGTGTTGAAGGATGTTATCTGATGTGAGTCCAGGAACTTTTATATTTTTTAAGAGCTGTGTTTGTGCAGCAGACAGTCTGCTGTGTTTTCCTGTGTGTGTATGTGTGTGTGTGTGTGTTTCGTGATGAAATCAGGTGTCATAAGAACTTTGCTCAGAGCCCCTGCTGTTCCTCCTTATATCTGACTGAATGTTTTGCACGGAGGCATACGCTACAGCTCTGTCCTCTTACAGCTCTGATCTTCTATGTTTTATTCATTCCAGGAACAGTTTGACGTCTCATCCCCAGAATGGCGATGCGTCATCAGTGCAACAACTGACACAGCCTACAGCTCATTACTAACAGTCATACGTCAGCTAATTCCCAATGCTAACAACCCAATTCCAGCTAGTTTCTAAAACTGATAATAATAATTAATAAATAAAAAAAAAATTCCAATTTGTGAATCCAATTTTGTGCTTGGGATCATTGTCCTTTTGCATGACCCAATTTCAGCCCAGCTTAAGCTGCTGGACAGGTGGCGTCACATTTGTCTCAAGAATATTCTAGTATAAAATGAAGTTCATTGTTGTTTCAAAGACTGCAAGTTTCCCAGGTCCTGTGGCTGCAAAACAATCCCAAACCATCACCGCTCTACCACACATAGTTGGTATGAGGTTTTTTTGTGACACGCTGTGTTTGCTTTTCACCAAACATGGCACTGTGCATGACGACCAAACATCTCCACCTTCTCATCGTCTCCAAAATGGCAGGTTTTGTGGGGTGTTCCCAGTATGCAGTGGTTAGCACCTACCAAAAGTGGCCCAAGGAAGGACAAAACTTGCTGAAAAAGTTAATGCTGGCTATGATAGAAAGGTGTCAGAACAAACAGTGTTTGTGTGGACGGTTCTGTGCATGTGTCGCTTACCTAGGGAAGAGATGGCACCAGGATGCACTATGAGAAGAAGGCATGCTGGCAGAGGCAGTGTGATGCACTGGGCAATGTTCTGCTGGGAAACCATGGTCCTGCCATTCATGTGGATGGTACTTTAACACGTACCACCTACCTAAACATTGTTGCAGACCAAATACACCCCTTCATGGCAACGGTATTCCCTAATGGCAGTGACCTCTTTCAGCAGGATGATGCTCCCTACCACACTGCAAAAATTGTTCAGAAATGGTTTGAAGAACAAACCATTCACCTCCTAAAATAAAGCTGAAAGTCTACACTTCGATCACATCTTGACTGTTTTATTTCAAATCCATTGTGGTGATGTATAAAGGCAAAATTACAAAACTCTGTCATTTTCCAAGTATTTCCAGACCTAACTGTATATATATATATACCTGTATAAAGTTCTGGAACTGGAGACTCCTTCCATAAACTTTATATAAACATCTCCGTACAGAAAACCTAATTATCAACAATTATTCAGTTATATTTGTTAAATAATCCATTTAACCACTGTTTTTAATCCATTTAGTATTAGTCCACAATGAATGAGCTGTTACTATGGAAACAATGATGTATCAACAGCACAGTGATATAGCATGTTAGAACCTAAATTTAATCATTCTAGCATTCCAGGTAGTCTGTACAGTTGAAGATTCTGCATCAAAAATCACACATTGGTAGAAAACGCACTTTACCTTTATTCTCTGCTACAACATACCATGATGCAGAATGAGCATATGACTGTACGATGTCCTTCAAGTTACATAGCATACAATGGCCAGCACTATAACCTACACTCACTGAGCACCTTATTAGGAACACCTGTACACCTACTTATTCATGCAATTATCTATTCAGCCCATAGTATGGCAGCAGTGCAATTTCTAAAGTCATGCAGCCAGCAGCTTTGGGTAATGTTCATATCAACCATCAGAACTGGGAAAAAATGTGATGTCAGTGATTTAATCGTGTCATGATTGTTGGTGCCAGATAGGCTGGTTTGAGTATTTCTATAACTACTGATCTCCTGAGATTTTCACAGTGGTCTCGACTTTACTGAGCAGCTGTTCTGTGGATGGAACAACTTGTTGATGAGTGAGGTCAACAGAGAATGGCTAGACTGGTTCGAGCTGAAAGAAAGGCTACAGTAACTCAGATAACCACTCTGTACAATTGTGGTGAGCAGAGTTCCACTTCTGTCAGCCACGAACAGAAAACTGAGGCTGCAGTGGGCACAGACTCACCAAAACTGGACAGTTGAAGTTTGCAAAAACGTATACTGGTCTGGTGAATCTTGATTTCTGCTGAGAATACATACAGATGGTAGGGTCAGAATTTGGCACCAACAGCATGACAGCATGAATCCATGGATCCAATCTGCCTTGTGTCAACAGACCAGGCTGGTGGAGATGGTGTAATGGTGTGGGGAATGTTTTCTTGGCACACTTTGAGCCCGTTAATACTAATCCATCATAACTTGGATGCCACAGCCTTTTTGAATATTGTTGCTGACCATATGCATCCCTTATCATCTTATAATGGCTACATCCAGCATGATAATGCACCATGTCACAAAGCAAAGGTCATCTCAAACTGGTTTCATGAACACGATAATGAGTTCAGTGTCCTTCAGTGGCCTTCTCAGTCATTGGATCTGAATCCAATAGAATACCCTTGGGATGTGGTAGAACAGGAGATTTGCAGCATGAAAGTGCACCTGAAAAATCTGCAGGAATTGTCTCATGCAATCATATCAACATGGACCTGAATCTCAAAGGAATGTTTCCAACATCTTTGTGAATCCATGCCACGGAGAATTGAGGCCGTTTTAAGAGCAAAGGGCCCTACCCAATATTAGTATAGTATTTCTAATAAAGTGTTCGGTAAGTGTATGATAGCTGCACAAGAAAACACAAAGCAACATGTAAGATGAAGAGGTTGCATGGACAAAGTGGATATGTTAATGTGGACAAAATTTGCTCTGTGCCACGTTATATTCCCAGATCACCTTCTTGGCCTTTCTTAGAAGTTCATTTTCGGCTGCAAAATGAAAACCAAAGTCCTTGTTGTTGAAGTCCCTATAAAATATCTTGAGAGTTGTGATTTGATACCGTATATTGTTGTCTTTCCTTTTGAAACAGGAAGTCATATGCATGTTGAAGTGCTTGACTTTATACACCAGCCAACAGCATTCAAGGTACATCACACAGTGTTCTACTCCAACTAATTCCTAACCTAGTAGTCCTATTCCAGCTCATTTCTAACACTAACAGTCCAACTATAGGTAATTTCTAACACTAAAAGTTCTGCTCCATCTAATTTCTAACACAAACAGTCCTACTCTAGCTAATTTCTACCACAAACAGAACATTTCGTGCTAATTTTTAATGATAATGATGAATTCAAAACCACTTATCTCACATATTTTTCACATCACCAAGTGTAACTATTTAACTCCCTCTGTCACAAGTTTGTCTCTGTATACAAACACACACACAAATGCTAAATGACCTGTTTCTCCTCAGGATGCTAATTTAATTCATTACATAGAGCGTCACTCTCGCTGCGTGACCAACTTTTATACAGCGACTGATTGCTATATTAATCATATTAAAAGCAGAGTACACAAACAGAGATATAGTATAAACAACGATTGTGAGAACAATGTGATCAAACATATGTAAGAAATATTTTAATTTAATCTTCAGAACACACACATGCACACACTTAAAATGAATCACGGGATGACACGTTAAGAGGAAAAGGCCATATCGTTAATCAGAGACATCGACCAGGAGAGTGGAGGAAAGGACTGTGAGAGAGAGAGACCATACATTCACTGAAAGTGTTTGTGTGTGTGTGTGTGTTTCAGACAGCAGGAATGGCCTGAATGAATGATAGAGGTAGAAGGAGAGGTGAGAGTGTGTGAGGTAGAGGGTAGCTGAGAGTCATTACATCTCTCTGGAAAAGTGTGTGTGTGTGTGTGTGTGTGTGTGTGTGTGTGTG
>CM041000.1:4086415-4102083 GCA_022985145.1 Pangasius djambal | reverse complement strand
GAGTTGCTTTCGCAGTATGTTTAGGGTCATTATCCACCTGCACTGTGAAGCGGCGTCCTATCAGTTTTGTAGCATTTGGCTGAATGTGAGCAGAGAGTATAGCCCTATACACCTCAGAATTCATCTTGCTACTTCTGTCAGCAGTCACATCATCAATAAACACCAGTGAGCCCGTTTCATTGGCAGCCATACATGCCCAAGCCATAACACTGTCTCCACCATGTTTGACACATGATGTCGTATACTTTGATCATGAGCTGTTCCTTCCTTTCACCATACTTTTCTCTTCCCATCATTCTGGTACAAGTTAATCTTGGTTTAATCAGTCCAAAGAATCTTATTCCAGAACATGGGAGGCTTTTTTAGATGTTTTCTGGCAAAGTCTAATCCAGCTTGCCTGTTCTTGAATGTTGCCAGTGGTTTGCACCTTGTTGTAAACCCTCTGTATTTACATTCATGAAGGCGTCTCTTGATTGTAGATTTTAATGATACACCTACCTTCTCCAGAGTATTCCTGACTTCTGTTGATGTTGTGAAGGGGTTTTTCTTCACCAAGGAAAGGATTCTGCAATCATCCACTTTAGTTATCTTCCGTGGTCTTCCAGTGTTCCAGTCTTCCGGTGTTGCTGAGCTCGCCAGTGCTTTCTTTCTTTTTAAGAATGTACCCAACTGTTGATTTGGCCACTCTTAAAGTTTTTTCTATCTCTCTGATAGGTCTCTTTTGTTTTTTTCATCCTAATGATGGCCTCCTTCACTTGCATTGAGATCTCCTTGGACTTCATATTGGTAGCTCCAGTTGAACAGCTGCCAAATTCCAACTCAATACCCGATATCAACCCCAGACCTTTTATCTGCTTCATTTGTCTTGAAATAACTAGGGACTGGACCGCACCTGGTCAATTAACTTCTTGTCAGTCAATTGTCCAAATACATTTGAGCCCCTGAAAATGGAAGTACTTTGCTTAAAATGGCTGGAATTCCTAAATGGTAAATGCCATATTTTTGTGGAACCTCTTAAAATAAAGCTGAAAGTCTACACTTCGATCACATCTTGATTGTTTTATTTCAAATCCACTGTGGTGGTGTATAAAGGAAAAATCACAAAAACTCCGTCATTGTCCAAATACTTCTGGACCTAACAGTGTGTGTGTGTGTGTGTGTGTGTGTGTGTGTGTGTATATATATATATATATATATATATATATATATATATATATATATGTACAGGTATCTAACCTATCTATCTTTCTCAGTCATTAGTCTGTGGACCCCTTGTGGTATGTGCCACAATTACAGGAGGTCTGCGGGATTGTTTCTAAACATATTTTATATATGTAAGTGATATTTTTGTTAAATATTTCAAAGTATACTTTACATACATTTTTAGGCCCATCAAATTTCAGAAAAGCCGCAGACTTACAGTTTTTTAGATGAACCTATGTGCTTAGTCTCGTGGATTCACAACTCTCTCACTAGCCTAACTTGCTCATTCTGAAGTGATCTATGTTTACTGTGTCATTATTAGTGCCAACACTGATGGGTTAAATAAACAAATAATAATTCAGAGAGAGAATCAAATTAAGTGTAATGTAATAAAATTTGGGAACATTTTAGTGTTCAGTCCAGGCTGTGAAAACTTCAATTTCTAGTTTAACATTGATGGGTGAAATTAACTGCGTATGTCAATGCATAATGTGAAAGGTTAATGTCAATATACAAAAATGTCACTGTTAATTTTAAAGCAATGTGAATATCACACAGTATATCAAGTCTAATTTACTAAACTAAAAATGTATTAAACTGGTCATTTGTTGGTTTATGAAAATGTGTAGCATAGACTGCTTATCTATCTATCTATCTATCTATCTCTCTCTCTCTCTCTCTCTCTCTCTCTCTCTCTCTAGAGTATGTCCTCTTATGAACAATCAAAAACAAATAGTTTAGAAAGACTACAATGAAAATACAGGTCCCAAAGTAGAAACTCACTGCAACAAAAGTGAATACACCTGTGATTACTGACACACAAGTTAGAAAACCTGTGATCACTGAAACAAAGTTCACCTGTGATTTCCAATTAGCCTAATTGCATGAATATGGTTATAAAATGACCTGTGAACACCAGAATTTTCTCAGTTTTGAACCTATGGGCTGTGTCTATCTGCATGTCTGCATCATGGTTCTACATGGAAAAGAATTGCCAGAGGAACTGAAAAATCTGATTATGAGACTTCACAAAGATAGCCATAGTACTACTAAACAGAGCTGCAGTGGCTGTCCTCCTAGAATGACACTATGAAGAGTGCGCTACTTGCAAAACCTAGCTCTGAATAACAGATGCACAAGTGCTGCAGACTTGGGTTATCAATGGAAATTGGAGTTTCTGTGACAGCTCAGACAGTGTGGAAGACATTGCATAATGTCAACCTCTATGGACGACGTCCAAGAAAAAAAAACATGCTTGCTCTTTGGCACAAAACTGCAAGATGAATATTGGGAGCACATTCTTTGGTCAGATGAGAGCAAGGTAAATTTGTTCGACTCAGAAAGGGTCCAGCATGTTTAGTGTGAACCAGGCCAGGACTACCACATTGAATACATAGTCCCAACTAAGCGAAGCAAAGAGGTGGGAGTGTGATGATATGGGGCTGCATGAGTGCAAAAGGTGTTGGGAGAGATGACATTTATAGATGGCACCATGAATGCCTGTGGATATACCAAAATACTGGCTGACAAGATGATTCCCAGTCAGCAGAAGCTTGGCAGAAGAGGAATATTCCAGCATGATAATGATCCAAAGCACACTGCCAAAATCATGCAAGAGTTTCTAAAGAAGAAAAAAGTAAACTCTATGACCTGGCCAAGTATGTCACCTGACTTGAATCCTGTGAGGAATTTTAAAGAGAAAGGTAGAGCAACACAACCCCTCCAGCAAAGAGCAGCTGAAAAAAATTGTCTCTGAAGAATGGCAGAATATCTCTCCAGAAATTTGTGCAGCACTGGTATCCTCCTTTCTGAGAAGGTGGACATATGAAGGATTGGAAAATAAAAGATTTGAATCTCAGTAATGAAAGGTGTACTGACTTTTGTTGCATTGAGTTCCTAATGTGGGGCCTGTATTTGTAATATAGTAAATCTAAACTGTTCGTTTTTAATACACACACACACACAGCTTTGGTCCGATGAGGCATGGACTCAACAAGACCTCTGAATGTATTCTGTAGTATCTGGCACCAAGATGTTAGCAGCAGATCCTTTAAGTCCTGGATTGAGATCTGGGGAATTTGGAGGCCAAGTCAACACCTTGAACTCTTTGTCATGTTCCTCAAACCATTCCTGAACAATTTTTTAAGTGTGGCAGGGCGCAGTATCCTGCTGAAAGAGGCCACTGCAATTAGGGAATACCATTGACATGAAGGGGTGTACTTGGTCCGCAACAATGTATAGTTGGTGGTATGTGTCAAAGTATCATCCACTTGAATGCCAGGACCCAAGGTTTCCCAGCAGAACATTGCCCAGAGCATCACACTGCCTTCGCTGGCTTGCGTTCTTCCCTTAGTGCACCTGGCCATCCACATGATGTAAAAGAAAATGTGATTTCTCAGACCAGGCCACCTTCTTCCAACGCTCCATGGTCCAGTTCTGATCCTGATGCCCATTGTAGGTGCTTTTGGCGGTGGATAGAGTTCAGCATGGACACTTTGACCAGTCTGTGGCTATACAGCCCCATACAGCAAGCTGTGATGCACTGTGTATACACACATTTCTGTCATAGCCAGCATTAACTTTTTTAACAATTTGTGCTGCAGTAGCTCTTCTGTGGAGATGCTCTGACCCAGTCGTCTATTCATCACAATTTGGCCCTTGTCAAAGTCGCTCAGATCTTTATGCTTGCTCATTTTTCCTGCTTCCAACACATCAAGTTTGAGAACTGACTGTTCATTTGCTGCCTGATAGGCACCCCTATGACAGATGTCAAGGCACCCCTTGACAGTTGCCATTGTAATGAGATAATCAATGTTACTCACTTCACCTGGTTTTAATATTATGGCTGATAGGTGTGTGTGTTTGTCTGTGTATATATATATATATATATATATATATATATATATATATATATATATATATATATATATATATATATATGTATATACTGTATATACACACACGCTTAGGTGAGTAGAAATCTCAGGCTTAACTTTCTTAGAAAACTTGACCAAATTGAAGAGGTTTTCTCTGAGCATAGTATTGAGTAAAGTATTGAGAATTAAATATGAAATGGTATGTTGTGGGTGGGTGGTGTGTGTTTGTTCTGGAGCTTCAGTTTGGCTGCAGTTTGATGTTTTTTCTTGATACTTTTGAGGTCGTAACATATATAATGTTGGAAGAATTTCAGCATCAGGCTGCAGGAGCCAAGTATCATTTCATAAAGTTCTGTTAGAACAGGATCACAGGCAGGTCAGCACAAACTAAATGGGATAAAAATGAAAAATGAAGAAGAAAACGAAATCAGATAACTTTCTAGAAGTTTTAGTAAAACTACGGTCTGTTTGACTACAGAGTCATTGGGGAAGAAACTGTGGTCTGATTGGGTACAGTGTTATTGGGGGCAGAAACTGTTGCCAGATTTGTTAAAGTGGTTTTGGGGATGGAAACCATGGTCTGATTGGTTAAAATAGTTTTGGGGGTAGGAACTGTGGTCTGATTGGTTATATTATCATTGGGGCAGGAACTGTGGCATGGTTACAAAGTTACTGGATGGCGGGAACTGTGGTCTGATTGGTTACAGTATCATTTTGGGTAGGAACTTTGGTCTGATTGGTTACTATTTACATCACCTGGTACTATTTACATCACAGTATGGATCTGTCCATGGCCAGTTCTGGAAATTCTTCATGCTGAAGTGCGTAAATAGTGCACTTTTCTTTTTTTTCAAGGGCACTTCGTTTCTGAATACAGCACCCTTGAGTCACATATGTATTTGGACTTTGCTGAAAGAGAAGCACTTTGACTAATCCTTTTTTCATGTTTTCAAAAGCCTCATAGCTTTAACACTGAGAGGCCTTGATGATTATTGAATCATTCTTAGATGAAAACAAGACACTTGGAGAGAGGTGCTCGCTTCCTACAAGACCTCAGATCTATATTCAAGGGGCAGAAAGTATTTTTTTTTTTAAAAATACAAGAAAGCTAGCGACATGACTTCACCAGCACAGGAGTTCAGCTTTGACCTTGGGATGTTTTGCACTAAAATAGAGATGATTTTTACTTCCTGAAACAGCAATGATATTTCACTTTAGCTCCTCAGATGGCCTGATGTATCAGTTAGATGAATGTAATTTACATAAATTTACATACATTTCAGTGACTTTATTGAAGTTTCAGGATGAGTATGAAGAATATAATCTACATTAAGTGCTATAAAGCTTTATAAACATTTTCTTCTGATTAATAGATAAACGATGGAGAGGCTTCAGTGATATTTAGGCTTCACTGATATTTAGGTCTTTATGTCTTTTTATATGCTAATTCAACATTTGCATAAAACTAAATGGTGTGTGGAAAAACCATCCTTCTGCCTCTCTGTGGATTCTGATGGAGAAGAACCTGGAAATAACCATCTGGTAGTGGATATTGTTAATCTGGGCTTTGTTTGATTTTGATTATAACAAATTAGCGAGAAAATAGGTTTTAACAGGAACTGTAAATAAATATTCAAAATACTAACTCTAATGACACTAAACTGAACTAACAATGCTCATTAAAATGGAAAACTGGTGTCTATAAGCTTCATTGCTTTAAACCTCTGACACCAAACATGCTTCAAGTGATCAACAACATTTAAAGTACCGGAGAAATTGAATTTTTCACCTTGCTTTAAGAACCAGATTATTACATGCAATATACTTATGCAAAGTAAAAAAAAAGTTCCTACAAACATTTTTTTTGTATTTTTTGTTTTGAGCTCTTAAAATTCCTTTAATGTCCATTCGAGATTCAGCCACAGAAAATATGTGCCTTGTTTAAGTGCCTGTTAGAAATTAACATATTCCCTGTGACCTAATCCCACCTTCAGGACTCATACTGCATTTGTTTTTAATGAATTAGCAAACTGATTAAAATATTACTGAAATGTGTGAAAATCTCACTTTTAGATGCTGATTTTGTAGCTTTTGTGACCTTGCTTCTTAGGCGATTAGTATTAATTAAATACAAATCTCCTTTAACCCCTCTCACATATGAGTTTGAGAGAAAATTTAAATGCTTAATAAGTGGCTCCATTCAGAGATTTAAGAAGTTTAAGACTGCTTTCAAACCTTGCTGATTGACTGTTTACTAACTTTATTCTTTTTTTTTTGTTTGTTTCATAAATTTGTAAAATTTTATGTAAAATGATTTTTACTGTTCTACTTTTTGTGTCTTTGGATATATCCAGGGTTTTGGGATATATCCATTTTTATACTCGTCAGAGTGTTTTGCATCAGATTTAAAAGTCATAGCAATGACCACTAAGATGATTCAGATGATTGACTATTTAAATACACTTTAACATCGATAACTGGAACATTTTCATGATGATTAGCGATTTTTTTTAAATTCAATTTCTACATATCTTGTCGTAGAGAGGTTTCCTCATCCATATTTGTCATGGTTGAAAAGAATTTTTTACTAATGTTAATTATTTGCAAATGTGTTCTTCTGTCTTCCTGACCACTTTCCTTACATTTTCTCCAAAACTCCATCTTTATTCACAATTCCATTATTAGCAATCCACTGATATAACCTTAGGCTTTTGCATGCCATTGTGTTTAATTAAGTAAGGAATAAAACACTTGGGGACATGCTGTTATTGGAAAATAATCCATGCCGAGGTGGTGCGGATGCTAATTTGCAAATAGCAATTACAATGTTTATATATAAAAGAATGGCATGCCGAACATTTTATCCCTTTTTCAGCTACATTTAATGTGGAATGTAAATGAAACAATTAAGTTCCTGTTATCACTTATGTTAATAACAGTTGTTCTTTTCTCTCTCTTGAAGTTAAGATGAAACAACACAGTTCTTCATTTCTAAATGTAAACTCCTCCATCCTGAAGACTGTCAGAAAACTCAAGTTTTCTGTAAGTTACAGCTTTACCTCTGGCTTTTACAAAGTGCTGACTCGGGAGACTCCTTCAAAAAATGCTAGACTTAAAATATTAGACTTAGATTTTGTGAAGAACACACCATACACCATACATGTCCCTGTGTAAGTTGTTACTGAGCTCAGTGGTTAAGCCATTGAACGTCTGATCAGAAGGTCGTGAGGTCAAAACCCTGCACTGCCAAGCTGCCGCTGCTGAGCCCTTGAGCAAAGTCCTTAACCCTCAACTGCTCAGCTGCATAAAAAATGAGATAAACATAAGTTGCTCTGGATAAGGGCTTCTGTTAAATGCCATAAATGTAAATGCATCAACACTATTGTGAGAACTGCCCTTATAGAAAATAAATCGATACCTTATGACCAAACAGAATCCAGAATTCAACAGGGCAGTAGGATAAATGAAAAAGTAACAGATGGTGCTTTAAGTACCACTAAAACAAGGTTCTGATTGAATTGATATATCAGTGTTATTTGGATGTATTAATATCGTGTATCGTAAGCTGTTTAAACTGGCAAATTTTGGCAGCAGAGACATTCCATTCCCTATTAACAGTTAGCGAAGTTTCTCATCGCTCAAACAGAATTTTACACATCAAAAAATGATGCAATTTCCACACAATTTCCTTTTTATGTTTAGGCCCAATAATGGAAAATGTGGCTTTGTTCTAAATCGGACAACAGTGTTCCCACACTCTGCAGTGTTAGTAATATTTGCAGTGTTGTCTAGCCTGTTCTTTCTGAGATTTGTGCACTTTATTTGAATTATTATTCTGTAATTTAGAAAAGAACACTACAAAACAATACAGAACAATACAAAAGAACAATTAAAATCCAGGAAGGTTAAAAAGTGTCTGTTTTTCTAACCCTGGTTCTCCATGTTCTTTAGTGAGAAACCTCTCATAGTTCTTTTGATAGAGTGATTTCCCCACAATCACAAATTCAGTGTCAGCACTCTTTAGTCTCTTTAGAACTCTTGTACTTCTGTCTGCTTTTTTTTTTTGATGGATGAATTCCTCCTCCTCCTCCTCTGTCATTATACCCCTGTAGAGTATACTACATCTTCAGCCATTCGCTTGAGACATGAGGCTGAAGAACTCGGCACAAAGTTTGGTCTGTAGACTCGAGCAGAAGTCTATGCTTATTGGTTAAAAACTGAGATTTTCTGTTAGCAAAGTTTTGAGGTAGTATAAGGACAAATTCTGAGCAAAGAGCAAAGTTTAGCTGGACCAGAAAAGCTTAGATGAATATGGTGCACTTTCACCCTGAAGTGACTGTGAGGTAACAGCAATAATCTCCTATACTCGACGTCCTCCTTTTATTTCTTTCTTTGAGGAAATCCAGTGTGCATTAACACTTCAGTAAGCGCTCTGGTGAAGCTCCTCTTTAATACACTTCCTGAGGCGGTTCTTCTGTTCCTCACCCAGACGCTGACCTATGAGAACATCAGCACCTCTGCCTGCGGGGACAGTGATAAAAAAAAATACATCTCCTTAAACATGTAGAGATTTAGGCAAAGAGTGAGAAAACCTGTGAAATTCTCCTTTTGACCTTTTATAATAAAAAATGCTTATAAAAAAAGTTTTCAGTGTAAATTCATAGCTCCATTCCACATGTATGTCTTTTTGTCATTTAAGACTTTTACATTATATTCTGATGAAAATAAGACACCTTAGACTCAACTAGTCTTGAATCCTCTGAACACCACTGAAGATTCAGCCACAGAAAAAGTGTCTCATTTAAGCAGTAGGCTTGAACTGGTACTTCAGTGGTCAGATGGAATCACCACTGTCCCTGTCAAATGTAGTCTCATAGAAAAAAAAAAACAACTTATTTGGTGCACCTACTATATGATGAATATCAACATTCTGTGGCAAGCATATGTTGCATATATGGTGAATATGGTGCACTTTCACCCTGAAGTGACTGTGAGGTAACAGCAATAATCTCCTATATTCGACGTCCTCCTTTTATTTCTTTCATTGAGGAAATCCAGTGTGCACTGGGGCAGTCGTGGCCTAATGGTTTGAGAGTCGGACTTGTAACCCGAAGGTGAACCCGAAGGTTGTGGGTCCGAGTCTTGGGTCCGGCAGGGATTGTAGGTGGGGGGAGTGAATGACCAGCGCTCTCCTCCACCCTCAATACCACGACTGAGGTGAGACCCTTGAGCAAGGCACCGAACCCCCAACTGCTCCCCGGGCGCCGCAGCTAAAAAGGCTGCCCACTGCTCCAGGTGTGTGTTCACGGGTGTGTGTGTTCACTACTGTGTGTGTGCACTTGGATGGGTTAAATGCAGAGCACAAATTCCGAGTATGGGTTACCATACTTGGCCACAAGTCACTTCACTTCACTTCACTTCATATCAGTGTATCAGACATTCACTCTGTATGCCAATTTCTGCATCAACTAATTTAACCAAGCCCACCTTTACCACTATGATATTTGAATAAGATCGACAACATTGACCACTTCATACATAAAGTTATTTGTGTTATTTCTACAAAAACATACGTCCTGTTTGCAATCACCCATCCGAGCCCCTTTCTATCGCACTCAAGAAACCCTAACCCTAGACAACCAGCTCTACAACACGGAGAGAACACTGAGCATCAATGAAATCATCAAACGCAACATCCGGCAACCTTAATTACTGCTATAAATTTACGAAATATTTTACAAAGATAGAAAACACACATTACATCTCATAGCAGCAAATATGTGCATTTACCAGCAATCTTAATAAACACTAATGATAATTAACACAGCAGGATGAGTTTAGGCATCTGTCTCTCCCTTTCAGTTATTTCCTTTTGCTTGAAAACTTTATCTTAATAATGGAATCGGAAGCAAATCAGCCACAGTGTCAACTCTGTTAGCTGTACTTGCCGCCATTTTTTATACCAGTCGCACAGTAGTTAGCTATTATTATCTACTCAGGGCCTAGAAATGCTTAAAATGTATTGCTGATAATATTTTATATTTTGATAATATTCTGTCACCTTAGGCCAACTAGCAGGCGTGGGGGTGTACCAATCACAACACATTAAGATTTGGGGATTGTTAATTTTGTTCTGTATTTGTTCTTCCCTCTCTAATTAAGCCATGTTGACAAGAGCCTGCAACACATGGCACAGTAGATCCTGTGGAGGGGATGCCTGAAGAAAGCACAGCCTGCACGTTCAGCTCCAGATGTTCAGTTTATAAATAATTTGTAATATAGTACATTAGAAAAAAGCAGAGTGATGAGAAATAAATAAAGACATAATTTCATCAAATTAATTGCGGGGCCTTTTTTGTTGACTTTAAAGGGACAATACTTTTAATTAATTAACAGTGTCATATATACAGTCCCCTCCAAAAGTATTGGAATGACAAAGCCAATTGTTTGTTTAGCCAATTGTGTGATAGATCAGAACTTCAGCTTTCATTTCCTGATATTTACATCTATTTACATGGCAGAACACCCAATTTTTTTGGTGAGCAAAAGTATAGCAAATAACGCATAATATTTGGATGCATATCCTTTGCTTGCAATAACTGCACCAAGCTGGTGATTCACTGACATCACCAAACTGTTGTATTCTTCTTTTGTGATGCTTTTCAAGGCTTCAAGTGCAGCTTCTTTCAGTTGTTGTTTGTTTTGGAGGGATTTCTCCCTTCAGTCTCCTCTTCAGGAAATGCATGCTCAATCGGGTTAAGGTTTGGTTACGGACTTGGCCAGTCTAAAACCTTCCACTTTTTTTTTTTCCCATGGCGAAGTCCTTTGTTGTGTTTACAGTGTGTTTTGGGTCATTGTCTTGCTGCATGATGAAGTAACCTCCCAATTAGATTGGATGCATTTCTCTGTAATTTGGCAGACAGAATGTTTCTGTAGACTTCTGAATTTATCCTGCTGCTACCATCATGAGTTACATCATCAATAAAGATTAGTGAGCCCGTTCCAGAAGCAGCCATGCAAGTCCAAGCCATGACACTACCTCCACCATGCTTGACCAGTGAGCTTGTATGTTTTGGATCATAAGCAGATGTAGAGGTTAATCTTGGTCCCAGAGCTTTTGTGGCTTATCTCTGTATTTCTCTGCAAATTCCAATGTGGCCTTCCAATTCTTACTGTTGATTAGTGGTGTGCATTTTGTGGTATGACCACTATATTTCTGCTCTTGAAGCTTTCTTCAAATGGTGGATTATGGTACCTTCACCCCTGCCCTGTGGAGGTTGTAGGTGATGTCACTGAGTGTTTCTGGGTTTTTCTTCACAACTCTCACAATGTTTCTTTTACCAACTGCTGTTGTGTTCCTTGGTTGACCTGTGTGATGTCTGGGTGAAAGTATTTCTTTTCAGAACATTCCATATTGTTGTAGTGGCTATGCCCAATGCTTGTGGACCAACAAATGCAGTCTTCCCAGGTAACATCCAGGATTTAAACCAAGAGTAGACATTCAGAACTATTAATTGTTTAAACAAGCAATCTAACAGGGCATACCTGGGCAACAACAAACACCTGTCAATCACATGTTCCAACATTTTTGATCACTTGAAAAATGGGTGGGTTCAAACAAAGGCTACCAGGTTCTAAGTTGTTTTATACATTTAGATGAAAGCTGAAATTCTGATCTATAGTCCTATATTCATCTTTAGATGCCAAATGTCTTCAGGATATATCAATATATCACACAAGAAAAATGTACTCAAGCCCAAGGTCAGAATCGCACATAACTGAGACCCACCTCTGTTTTATTCAAACTCCACCCCATATACATAACATAACACTTGAGTACTTACAACTGAGGTCTGAATACTGATGTGCATAATTTCAGTATTAAATCTCACTACATGCACGTAACTCAACTCTGAATGTGATCCTAAATGATTACATTTTAAAATCAGCACACAATTCTAATGAAGGTTATACAAATCAACATACAATGTATAATCTTAGCAGCCTAACCTAACCTTAGCAGCCAAGTCAAAACTGAATCAAATTGTGACATCCTCTTAAGATTTCCTTGTCTAATACAAACACACACACACAGCAGTGTAAATTACAGAAATGAAGCTTATGAAATGATGTCTGTTCTGAAGTTTTCTGCATGGTGTGTGTGTGTGTGTGTGAGAGAGAGAGGGGGGGTGGGGAGGAGGGATGGGCATGCTCCGGGGCAGTTTGGTGTGTTATGAGGGTGTGTGACTGAGCCACAGTGTTCAATTCTCTGTTCCTTCACTGATTGAGATGAGGCCCGAGTCCCTAATTGGAGACAGAAACAGTGAATTATTCACTCTTACTGCCTGTGCCTGAGTGTGTGTGTGTGTGTGTGTGTGTGAGAGAGAGAGAGAGAGAGAAAGAGAGAGAGAGAGAGAGAGTGGTGGGGGACTGCTGTTGGATGCAGTTGCCTAGCAACAAAAAGTGGGTTCTCACCAGTGCATCTTCAATCACTGGCAGGGGAGGAGAAAGATGAAGTGAGAAGAGATGGACAGAGAGAAAAATAAGTAGGGAGAGAGAGAGAGAGAGAGAGAGAGAGAGAGAGAGAGATGTATAAGGAGAGATAGAACAGGAATGAGGGAGAGGGGAGTACACAGAAAGAGACACTGATCCAGCGTGAGAGAGAGAAAGAAAATAAAGAAATGTTAGGACAGAAAGAAAGAGCAGCAGGAATGGACAGATAAAAGCTAAAAAAAATGATGAAAGAGATGAAAGGGAGAAAAAAGAATGAAAGAGGTACAGGGAAAGGAGGAAAGAAAAACAAAGGAGAGAGGTGAAAAAGGAGAGAGAAAATAAAGATGGGATAGAGAAAAGTAAAAGAAAGAAAATAGATGAAAGACTGTTCAGGAGCGATGATATGTCAATTTTCTATGAAAAAAGGGTTGCACACATGTAGCAGTATGGCTATACACTAATAAGCCATAATATTAAAACCACCTGTCTAATATTGTGTACAGCCAAAACAGCTCTGACCCATCGAGGCATGGACTCCACAAGACCTCTGAAGGTGTGCTGTGGTATCTGGCACCAAGACATTAACAGCAGATCCTTTAAGTCCTCTAAGTTGTGAGTGGGGGCCTCCATGGATTGGACAAACAAGTCTCGATTGGATTGAGATCTGGGGAATTTGGAGGCCAAGTCAACACCTTGAACTCGTTGTCATGTTCCTCAGACCATCCCTGAACAATTTTTGCAGTGTGGCAGGGCGCATTATCCTGCTGAAAGAGGCCACTGCCATTAGGGAATACTGTTGCCATGAAGGGGTGTACTTGGTCTGCAACAATGTTTAGGTAGGTGGTACGTGTCAAAGTAACATCCAGATGAATGGCAGAACCCAAGGTTTCCCAGCAGAACATTGCCCAGAGCATCACACTGCCTCTCCCAGCTTTCCTTCTTCCCATAGTGCATCCTGGTGCCATCTCTTCCCCAGGTAAGCAGCGCACACACAGCTGGCCATCCACATGATATAAAAGAAAACTTGATTCATCAGGCCACGCCACCTTCTTCCAATGCTCCATGGTACACTTTAGATGCTCACGTTCCCACGTTGTAGGCACTTTCATTGGTGGACAGGAGTCAGTATGGGCACTCTGCCCAGTCTGTGGCTACGCAGCCCCATTCACAGCAAACTGTGATGCACTGTGTGTTCTAACACACTTTTTCAGCAATTTGTGCTACAATAGCTCTTCTGTGAGATCGGACCAGACAGGCTAGCCTTCGCTCTCCACATGCATCAATAATTTTTGGGCACCCATGACCCTCTTGCTGCTTCACCAGTTTTCCTTCCTTGGACCACTTCTGGTAGGTACTAACCACTGCACATTGGGAACACCCCTGCCGTTTTGGAGATGCTCTGACCCAGTTGTCTAGACATCACAATTTTGCCCTTGTCAAAGTCGCTCAGATTCTTATGTTTGCAGTGGGTCAGAGCTCAGCTCTGGACTGGTGGCCTCTTGGTTGCTTTTCTGACCAATCCCCTCTTTGCCCAGTCTCTGACTTTTGGTGGACGGCCTTCTATTAGCAGAGGTATGGCTGTGCCATATTTTTTCCCCCATTTTTTTAACAATGAATTTAATGGTGCTCTGCAGGATATTCAAAGTTTGGGATTTTTTTTTTTTATTCCCAAAACCTGACAGAACTTTGTCCTGGACTTATTTTAGGAAAATGCTAATGAAGTAATAATTCACTTGAGTAAAAGTTGGTCAAGAAAATGACTCAAGTAAGAGGAAATAAATGATCTGATAAAAAAAACTTGAGTAATCAATTTATAAATTACTTACAAATTGCTGTTGATGCAACTATAACTTTTTTCTATTCTGTTCTATTTGTCTTTTTCCATAACAGAAATGTTTCACTTAATTTATTTCTTCAGTAGGCTATGTCTCTATTACGTTAATTTTAGTGGGTATTACACTAGTTTTAGACATTTCCACACTGTCACATGCAAACTACAGACAGCCTTTTCAATTTTAATAATCTATCAATCTATGAGAGAGAGGAAAATTTTGCCCTAGTTACGTGATTGCTTTTGGCTGCCAAGTAAAGGTACCATATATTTCAGTTAAGTTACATAAAACCAAGTAGACCTACTTTACCATTATTACTTTTATACCCTTGATCAAAAATAAATGTAGCAAAGTTAAATCATTTATTAAAATAAACTCAAGTAAAAGGACTATGATTTAATTATACAGAAAAATCATAATTACAGTGAACGAAGTACTCAAGCCTTGTGTAAATGTCAGAGTAGCATAATGTAGCTTGTATCAATGGGCTACAGGGGCTAACATTTTAAATATTATTATTTTGGATTTTTGTGAAATCAAATGCAACAGCACCACCAGTGGTTGTAAGAAGAACACACACAATGATATGAATGAGGCTGTGGGCTAGGGGGAAACGAGCCCAGCACTGTAGGTTCACAAAACCAATCAGGGACAGTTGTGTCGGGTGATTTTACAGAGTGACACACCCTCACATTTAAATCTCCAATGGGTTAATATCTCTTAGCCCATTTTGGCGACATTTCCGTTGTACGCTGATCAGCTATAACATTAAAACCACTGATAGTTGAAGTGAATAACACTGATTTTCTCTTTACAATGGCCTCTTCAAGGGGTGGGATATATTAGGCAGCAAGTGAACAGTCAGTTCTCTCAAAAATGTTTAAAAGTATAAATACAGTTACTTACATTTCTTTCATTGTGAAAATATTTATAAAACAAATAGAATTTAATTTCTCCACACTTTCATCATATTGCTATTGCTATTTTGTTACATTGTTGTAGATAAACCAACACTGTTTTAAAATTAGTGCAGTATGGACATTCCAGTGAGGAAGACAAATGTTATATTTTCAATTCAATTCAATTCAGTTTATTTGTATAGCGCTTTTTACAATGTCATTGTCTCAAAGCAGCTTTACACAAACAAAAAAGTAAGATGAAGTGTGAGAGTGTGTCTGAAGAGCAAGCCGAGGCGACGGTGGCAAGGAAAAACTCCCTGAGATGGAGATAGGAAGAAACCTTGAGAGGAACCAGACTCAACAGA
>CM041000.1:4062813-4086315 GCA_022985145.1 Pangasius djambal | reverse complement strand
TCTGTTGAGTCTGGTTCCTCACAAGGTTTCTTCCTATCACCATCTCAGGGAGTTTTTCCTTGCCACCGTCGCCCTGCTTGCTCATCAGAGACGTCACACACTCTCATTTCACTTACTTTTGTTTGTGTAAAGCTGCTTTGAGACAATGACCTTTGTAAAAAAGCGCTATACAAATAAAAATGAATTGAATTGAATTATATTGTAACCTTATTCAATTATTGATAAAAGACCTGTAGTCAAACATTTCTACCAAATATGCTCTTTCTTGCTGTATGACATATTTTTATTGATAATGTGGGGCACCCAAAATGCACTTTGCAGTTTGTAGGGAGCAGCCCTAAACCCTACCCCCTACATACTAAACCTTTCTACAGAAGTGTATACCACTGTTTAACAACCTCATTTTGTAACATTTTAGCCCAAATCCAGACTTGTGTTTCTCAAGGCCTTGAACTTGATTTGTTTGCCTCTTTAGCAGGTCTTTTTGTTCCTCAGAGGATAAAATTATTCTGCCACTTGCCTTTTTACAGCCCGACAATAAAAAGGCTGAGTAGTTGTTGACCAAGTAAAGACTGTGAGAAACAACAAGATTTTGCCTCACTTCCTCCTTTTTAAAGATGTCAGAATGAATCAGATCAAAATCCAGCCTAGGGGAAATTACTGTTTTTTTCTATTCAGTTTTTTGTGGTGTACACATGTCAATTTAACATCTATGTCTCTGTGCCCACATTCAGCCCTACAGACATGGATGAAATTGTCAGGTATATGTAGAGGCAGCAGATGTGTATATATATTTATAAAAAATAATATTAAAAAAAAGTAAAAATGAAATATGGAAAATGGTTGACGATTTCTCACTACACTCTATGAAAAAAAAACACTTAGGACCATCTATGGGTTATTTGGCTCATCCCTCTGGAAAACAGCTAAAGATTGTATGCAGAACCCTACAACTAAAGGTTTCCCATCCAGGAAGCGTTCCACACAGAACCCCTTTAAAGCTAGAATTGTTAATCCAGATAACCAACCCTCCTCCTTAGACAACCCTCCAACTCTCATTGTCTACTGACTGTTCTAATACTGCATCCTTAACATGCACATCCACTCATCCACTTCCCCTTAGTTGAATTCCACTCACAGTCTTAAGGATGATTCTATTACTGCAGCCACTTGTGAAGTTCATTAGATAAAAAGGCTGTAGATGCATCATGATGTGAAATTACCCAGTGTGCATTGTACCACAGACTCAACTTTTCAAAAAATAATGAATAAAAAAGCATTCGATAAAGATACAAACAAATTTTTTTTTTTTCATTTCTAGTTGAGATTGTCCATTTCATGTTGTACATGTTTTTGCTAACACTTCTCTTAAGAGCTTTTTTTCTTTTTTTCTTTTTATTTTTGTTTGTTTTTGGATTTGTCTCCTGTTTTATGTTTTATTATTGTGGATCGTTCTTTGAGTTTGTCTGCTGGTTGCCAGTTCCAGACTCAAGCGTAAGCAGTGGAATTTCCCTTGCCTTGATCTATATGTGATGCAATTGCACCAGCTCGCTGTAGATACAGTGCAGTATCTCATCACTTTTGGCATGCCTGTTATTTTAGTTGATTGCTGGGAGTATGGTACGAACATTCTGAGCAGTTTCTGAGCTGCTCATCCCTCTGTTCAGCAACGTCTCTCTGCTTTCTTTGTGTGCCACTCCGGGGATCCATGGTTTGGTGTTCAGAATGGTAGTGTCCAGTGGTGCTGCAGCCATAGGCCTTAGGCCTTTAGCTGAACTGTGATCAGGCAGCTTTTGGAAGACTTCATTTATCAGTATGAATGTCTGGTTTTTGATTGTTTCAGATTCCTGTTCTTGGCTTCTACGAGTGGAACTTGATGCGGCCTTGTGCTGTTGTAGCCCCTCTGCCTCACGGTTGAAGTGTTGACATTCAGCTAGACAGGCTTACCTCGTTTCGTGCCGACAGAAATGCAGCTCTGTGCGGTGAGGCTCACATGGAATGGTGCAAGAACTTGGCGCTAGTTTCTAGTTACTGCTCATTGCTGGTTGAGTGTGTGACCATTTTATTTACCATGGGAATTCCCCACTGTCCTTATAGTCCGAGTGTACGTTTCCCCCAGCGCTAATGCTAAGGAAGTGCTTTGTGAACTGTATGGGTCTATTAGTGAACTGCAGAATGCACACCCTGACAGACTGTTTATTGTCACTAGAGATTTCAACCATGCATATCTTGTCAGTGCTCCTTAAATTCCATCAGCATATGGACTTTGCAATGAGGGGGTGAACGTGCTGGATCTTGTTTACACAAACATCCATCGCGCGTACCAGACGGAGCCCCGCCCCCACCTCAGCTACTCAGACCACATCTCTTTATTACGCTAATCCCAGCATATAGACCGCTCCTCAGATGCTCAGTAGAAGCCATCTATTCTCTTCAGGACTATTTCAAGCACACTGACTGGCACATGTTCAAGGAAGCTGAAACCGATGGCAACTCCACCAACTTGGAGGAATGCACAGCATCAGTGACCGGCTACACCACCAAGCACATTGATGATGTCACTGTCTCCAAGGCCATCACTACATACTCCGCTCTCTTCAGAGCAGGTGAAGAACAGCCCTAAGAACAGCAAGGGACAAACTGCCCCAGGCCATTGAAGAGGCAAAGCACGCACATGCCCAGAGAATCTACAGCCACTTCAAAGACAGTGGCACATGTGGTAGGGCACCCAGGCCATCGCCAACTACAGTGATGCTGAACAACTTCTATGCTTGGTTTGAGGTGGTGAATGAAATGACAGGGAGGAAGACCACCCCTCCTCCCAGTGACCCGGTACTGTGTCTAACTACAGGTGATGTGAGGAAAACTCTACACAGAGTCAACCCATGGAAGGCTGCTGGACCAGACAACATTCCTGGCAGAGTGCTCAGAGGATGTGCAGACCAACTGGTTCTCACTGACATCTTCAACATCTCCCTGAGCAGCACAGTTGTTCCAACGTGATTCAAGGCCACCACCATCATCCCCATGCTGAAGAAGTCTTCAGCATCCTGCCTCAACAACTACCATCCCGTTCACACCCATCATCATCATGAAGTGCTTCGAGAGGCTCGTCATGAGGCACATCAAGACCCTGCTGCTCCCTTCACTGGGCCGCCTGCGGTTCAACTATCATCCCAACCACTCAACAGACGATGCCATCACCACCACCCTTCATCTGGCCCTCACTCACCTGGACAAAAAAGGATAAAAGGATATATATGTTCAGATGCTGTTCATAGACTTCAGCTCAGCACTCAGTGATGCACAGAGAGATGAATCACATCATCAAGTATGCTGATGACATGACCATGGTGGGTCTCATCAACAAGCAATGTTCTCACTGTCTAACAAATTTCAAAAAGGACACTTCTATTACAGAAACTGCTAGAATCTTTTTTAATAGCCAATTATCACCAGCAAAACACAACAAATGTTCAAGATTAATTATTTCTTTGTAAGTAGATGATTTTCTTCATGATCTGAATGCATATTTTTTGTTCTGTGCCTAATTTTGTCATTTTTAATATAAATATAATTAGAAATAACCAACTGAAAAGGGGCCGTCACTAGCTCACGGAGTGTGTGTGTGTATGTGTGTGTGTGTGTGTGTATGTGTGTAGCAGGCTCTGCCAGCTCTGCCTGTCTGTCTGTCTGTCTGTCTGTCTCTCTCTCCCTCTCTCTCTGCCCCCAGCAGCCACTGAAAGCACAAAGAAACACATATAAGCAGACTGGCCATAATCCAGAGCCAGCGGAGTACTGAAGAGGGAGTGTTTGAAATACGGGAAGGGGTGTGTGGAAGCGGGGGCGTGGTCGAGCACCAGTTTGTGAATGGAGGGCGGAGCCAGAGAAGGTGAGTGGTAAGGAATCACACCTGTGGGGAATTCTACCAGCGAATGTTCTGTGTTGCAGTGAGCTGGGGCGAGGATAAAAAGGAGAGAGATGAGCGCCTCGAGAGAGAGAGGTCAATCCAGCACAGAGTGTGTGCACACGCGAGTGAAATAAACCTCTAAAAGCGGAAGTGGAGAATAAAAAGCCTCTGAGTTGCTCCCAAGCCTGCCTCCTGCTTCCTCAATTCCCGGATTTTGGCACCAGTGTCGCAAATCCTACAGGTTCAGGCGGAAATGAAATTGATAAGACAGCAGCGATTGCGGCCTGCCCGAGACCCAAGACCAAAAAGGAGGTGAGACAGTTTCTGGGGCTGGCTGGCTATTATTGTAGGTTTGTGCCTAATTATTCGGATGTCACCAGCCCTCTGACTGATCTCACTAAAAAGGGGGTGCCAGATCTGGTCCAGTGGACAGAGCCGTGCCAGCAGGCTTTCACTCAGGTAAAAGCTGCACTCTGTGGCGGACCACTCTTGCACTCTTCTCCTAACTTCTCTCTCCCTTTTATTTTGCAGACAGCGCATCGGACAGGGGGCTGGGGGCCATGTTATCCCCGGTGGTGGAGGAGGAGGAGCACCCAGTGCTGTACATCAGTCACAAGCTCTCCGTGTGAGAGGCGAAGTACAGGACGATAAAGAAGGGGTGTCTGGCCAGTGTCAAGTGGGCGGTCCTCACCCTCTGATACGATGTTCAAAGTTCAAAGTTCAAAGTTTATTGTCATAGTGCATAGTGAAACGAAACAATGTTTCTCCAGGACCAAGGTGCTACATAAGACGATACAGAACAGCACAGAACTACAGGGACTACATAATTTATACATAAAGTGCACAAGTGCAAACATTGTGCTGTTCACACTGTTGTGTTCCTTCACCCTCTGTTCGGACCACACTCCGCTCCAGTGGCTTCACCGCATGAAGGATGCCAACGCGTGGATCACTCGTTGGTATCTGGCACTTCAGCCATTTAAGTTCAAGGTGGTCCACAGGCCGGGGGCGCAGATGGCTGTGGCGGATTTTCTCCCTCTGAGTCGGGCGGTGGGGGTATATGGAAGCGAGGGTATGGTCGAGTGCCAGTTTGTGAATGGAGTGCGGAGCCAGAGAAAGGTGAGTGGTAAGGAATGCACACCTGTGTGGAATTCTACTAATGAGTGTTCTGTGTTGCAGTGTGCTTGGGCGAGGATAAAAAGGAGAGAAACGAGCGCCTCGAGAGAGAGATCGATCATGTACGAGCATGAGTGAAATAAACCGCTAAAAGCGGAAGTGAATTGGAGAATAAAATGCCTCCTGCTTCCTCATTTCCGCCCGAACCCATAGAATTTGCGAAAGGATGATAACATAACGCAACGTATTTCCAGCTAGAAAAAAAAATTATGTGTCGGGCCAAATTTATGTGTAAGCAAATATGTTGCTACCACAACATGAAAATAAAAGCTACAGAGCTACATACAGATGGCAGAGCATTACACAATCTTACTACATAAAATGAAAAGCAAAATAGCCTAGACTTATTTGAAAATTTGACTCATTGATTGCCATAATAGGTAGAAATATGTCTTAGACCACCAGATATAAATATATTTTACATATAACATTTCAGCAGTTTTACTGTGAATACAGGCAAGTTACCATGACACTGCCCCACCAAAAGCAATTAATTGTGCCTGCTTTACTATAACACACACGTTCATTGTGACCCATTTAACAGATGCATAAAATTGTGTGATTTCGAACGATGGGCACGCGTTGTCCAGAATGCTTGTTTGGAGCCCAGGACCAGAGGTAGTAACAGCTGTTGTAGGTTCTTTCTTTTTAATCCATTTCTGAGTGTCCATGTTGAAACAATCTAATGCAATGCAAACTTGAATTTGTGTAATGTACAGACTTTTGTGCTTTTAGGTCTCTGGAGGACTAGTGGTTAGGCCTCGATGCTCTCACTGCCATGGCCTGGATTCGATTCCTGGCCAGGGAACCAACCCCAGCCGCTGGGGTTGCACAAGACAGTGCACTCCCAGTGCTGGTCCCAAGCCCAGATAAAATTGAGGAGGGTTGCGTCAGGGCATAAAAACTGTGCTAAATCAAATATGCAGACCAATGATCTGCTGTGGCAACCCATAAAGGGAGCAACTGGAAGAAGAAAAACGCATGCTTGTGCTTTTTGTGTCGCCGAAAGTTTAACGTAATGTGACCTAAAGTAACGTAATGTAGGCTATTGTGTGGGAGCACGCTTAATCAGACAACCAATCAAAATGTGGCTTTGCGCAAAAGACTGGCCTTAACTAAAATATTGCTAATTAAGCCTAATATTCACAATAGAAAGCCAATGCATTTGGCAAACATGATTTTTTAAAATAGACTATTTCAGCATTAAAATCCCTTTTCACATTCATCTTGACTGAAGTGGGGGGATAGTCCTGGTGAGGGGGCGCTGCCCTCATGGCACCGGCCCTGCTGTAATCATACACAGGTGAGAATCATCACACGTTACCTGCTGGTTCAAACCCAGCTCCTCTCTGTCTGCAGCTGACACTCGACCATGCCCCCACTGCCACAATCCTTTTGTCGGAGGCCATGCTCCGCTTAAATTAAACTGAATTAAAAACAGTTAGATTAATGGATGAATTTGTAAATGAAAAAATATTCCATGCATTTGGCAAAAAAAAGTGTTTTTTTATAATTAACAATCAATGTTAATCTAGAAAATTTCAAACGTTAAGGGTCATTAAATAAGTACATAAGTATGTAAGAATGTGCAAAAGAAAATGTGTATTTTATTTTTGTCTTATAAATGTATCACTGTCAGCCTTCTGTCATTTTTCAGCACAATGAGGAATGAAGAAGTACTGTATACACACACACAAAGCATGTCTGTGATTGAGATGTAAATGAACACACAACATCATAGTGCGTGTGTAGAGATTAATTTCATGTTCGTCTTCAGAAGTGATCATACGTAAAACGCAGAGAAACCCTGCAAAACAGAGCAAATTCAATCAGAACCTCTTAGAGATCAGAAATTAAACTCTTTCATTTCTCAGAACACTGCTTTTTACTTAAGCAAAAGGATGGTAAACCCCACTTCCTCACTGTTTCATTGGTTTTATGCATTTAACCAGCTGCAATTGTTTCTGATTCTTGAACTTGCTTTGGCTGCTGGAACCATCAAAGCAGCTACAACAACTCTTATTACCTATTACATTTATAGAAATAACATCAATAAAATTTCAATTATTGCCCAGCTCCATACTGATGTTATTCAACTACTGTATAAGGAATCTTGGTGAGACAGGAACAATGACCTCTAAAAATATTTTTTCAAATTTTTCTGAGAACAAATTTTTTTTAATGTTTGAAATTAGTGTTAATGTTGGTACAAAATGACATTTCTTTCTGAAAGGTAATTAGAAATTTTAAATATCTAATATGTAATATCTATTAAAAAATTAATTAAATTGTCATGATGGTGTTTATTAGATACAAATCAGACAATCAGACTGTTTTAATTTTACTTGAAAGCCCCCTAATAATTAATTCAATTAACAATGAAAGTTTTGGTTTAGCCAAACTAATACTCATGAATTGAGTAATGTGAGCACAGCCAAAATGTGTGATGAGGAAAGTTCTTAAGAAATTCTAAAGAAATGATTAATTATTTGTACTTATTACTTGCTTTATTACTTATACACTAAAATGAATCTAAAGTTATGTTAAAAGAGTGATAACATATAAAAACAGTAGTTGACAAAGACCCTCTTCTGAACTAGATCTGCGTTGTTAAAAACATGGTGGACATGAGCTCTCATTTCCTCCCTAAGAAGTGTCCATTCAAGCAAACCAGAATTAGGGCTTACAACCTCCTGCCTTTCCTAAGCTCCTTCCCTTGCTTCACTCCCTCAGGGTGGAGGGCATGGACAAAGACGCTTAACTCTGCACTCGGGATAAAAGTCAACAAGTTCCAGATACATCCATGTAGTTTTCTCCAGGGATAGATGTCTGAAGTGCTTATTACTTGGGATTTGGCATCATCAGGGTGTAACGCTCAAAACAAACCAATTAAAAAAAACATGTATGCTGCTGCTGGAACAAAACATAGCATCCCTCGACACCCAATTAGGAGATAAGGTCCAAAAGATAAGCTGCTGGTTCTGATGGCATGGCAGCATTTTGAGAGTTCATGGTTGTTGGGAAATTTTAGCTGATTAATGAACATATCTGGTCTAATTAAAAAACGATCTTAGAAGAGAAACATGACCACAGAGGCTCTGTTATGACCTACAGATAAAATGAACTTTCTAGAAACTTAAAAAAAAAAAAAAAAAAGAGTTGATAAAAAGCCCCAGTCAGACACGTGTTTAACTAATCCAAACCACAAGTATGAAAAAATGTCACCCACATTACAGTACAGTCCAAACTCTCAGTTCAGGAAGCTGGAGAGGGGATTATTTAAGGCCTTTCTTAACATATCAGAGCATCAGCACTGGTTTGCCTAACCATTCAAAGCATTGACAACAAGGGTTTCTTTACCAGATCCAAACATCAACAGTGAGAGTTTCTCTAGCCAATTAGGGTGCCATCAGGGTGGAATTTTCCGATCAATCAGGGTGTTGACAATGAGGGTTTCTCTACTCTATCATGTTGTCAACAGTGAGGGTTTCTCTAAACAAGCAGAGCATCAACAGGTCATGGTTTGTTAAAGAATCATTTGTTAGATAACTCTTGGCCATCAGCAAAACAGGTTTCTCTAACTAATCAGAGCATAGGCAGAGTGGGTCAATCACAGAGTTGACAGTAAGAGTCTTTGACCAATCAGGTTATCATCAGGTTGCGTTTCTCTAACCAATCCGGTTGATGAGATGTCTCTAACCAAGCAGGGCATTGACAATGAAGGTTTCTTGAAGTAATCAGAGCATAAACAAAGTCGGTTTCTCTAACCAATTAGGGCATCAACAGTGAGGGTTTCTCTAACTGATCAGATCATCAATGAGTGTTTCTCTAACCAATCAAGAATCAGCAGGGTGGGATTCTCTGACAAATCAATGGGTCAACAGAGGGTTTCTCTATCAAGTCAAATCTTCAACAGGATGGGCTTCTCTTACCAGTCAGGACATCGACAATAAGGGTTTCTCTAAGCAATCATGGAGTCGGTTTGGTTAGTTTTTCTAACCAATCAGAATCTCAGCACAGTGGATTTTTCTAACTAGTTGGAGGGTTGACAATGAGGGTTTCTCTAACCATCCAGAGCATCAGCAAAGCATTGTTCTCAAACCAATCAGAGCATTAGGAGAAAGTGCAGAAAGCATTGTTTCATGAACCAAACAGGGAGGTCATTGCTAGGGTTTCTCTAACCCAGGGTGTCCACATTTCTGACATCAGACAAACAAACACACACGCTTATTGTATATCTGGACACAGTTTATGATTTTCTGTCTAAAATGCTCTAATGTCTCAAGTGTGAATATTTTATACACTGTGATACTTATTTTATTTTAATTATTAATTCATACTATTCTTTCTTTTTTCCTGATGTAGTTGAGAAGTGCAACATCTCGGTCTTTTATTTTGTCTGTCATAGACACATGCTCTTCTGTGTGTGTGGTTTATTTTATTCCTGTTTGTATTTTGTCTACATCACTCTTTTTGACAGGACAAATAATCTATCCCATAAACCTCCAACCCCCCACTGAGCTACAATAACACTGCAACTCAGGCTTCACAATCATTGTCAGTCATGCCACTCATTTTCATACTCCAGACATTGCTTCATAAAAAAATAAATGAAAAAATCAATTCTGTCAATCGTTTAAATCTATTTGTTTCAGTTTCAAATTGATTCAATTTCAAGATCAACAAAAGAAGCTGAATATCTTGTATCAAGAAGTGTTTTATTAAAAATAGAGACTTAAAAAGTCAGGATTTCAGTTTATCACTCGGAATAAGTACTCAGTGACTTTGTATAGTTTTGTTCATCAACCTGCAATCACATTGATCAAGGTGACAATAAAAACTGTTAAAAAGACTAAAAAGGAAATATCACAATAATGCATTGTTTGAAAGTTACTACTGGAGGTGAAACAGAATGTGAAGACATCTGAAACTGAAATGAAGACATCTCTGTCTGCTTGTCCTGCTTCCTTCTATCTATAATGTTTCATATACCATATGTGTTCTTTTGTTCCTGCAAAATGTAAAATGTAAAAAAAATTATCCAGGAGGGCCTTGGGATCAAAGAGTAAAAGTAAATATAAATATAATTCTCACATTTTAAACTGAGTCAACATTTACTAGCAAACACTGGTTTAAAAAAAAAAAAAAATTAATAGCTTTTTTCACCTGCGAACTATCAACCTTATCAACAACTATTAACTATCAACAGTACTGTCACAATACACTTATATACACTTTTACTCCAATACCCTGTCACAGTGATACAATCTCAAACTGATACCATGTCATACTGATACACTGTCAGACCAATGCACTAATACAGTGATACACTGTTACACCAATATACTGTCACACTGATACAATACTACACTAATACACTGTCACACCAATATTGCTGTCATACTGATACACTGTTACATGGATACGCTGTCACACTGATACCCCAATATGCTGTTACACAGATACCGTGTCACACTGATACATTGTTACACCAATACACTGTAATGGTGGTGGCCCCCCCAACTTAAATAATTTAAATTAAATATGAGTTGTATAATAATATTTGGGCACCAGACATGATAGGCCTGTGAAAAACAAACTTTTTAGCCTGGAATAGCTCAAAAAGCCACCGGTTACAGCAAAATGAATAAGCTAAACATATTAAAAGTCATTAATACTAAACAGAAGAATATTTACTAAGCAAAAGCATATTTGCACCTTAATAAATGCACTCAAAGGAATTCATTTTTTGTTTAAACTGTATTTTCAAAAATAACAGTTCTTCTCCAATGTAAATACATTCAATGGCTGCCGCTGGAGTTGCTCTGTGCCTGCGCCTTTTTTGTCATTGCAGATTCAAGAGTCCATTTCTCACAAACCTGCAAAACACACAAAAAAAGAAGAAACAAAGAAGGATTACTACAACTTGGCATGAACTGAATTCATAAAATTAAAAAAATAAACAAAAGCAGACGCTCACTCAGAGGGTGAGGGTGAGTGTAAATGACTGCACGTGCCAAGGGAGCGCGTGTGACTGTGCAGTGTATGTGTGGCATGAAATACTTGGACCGGACCGCATTCTTCAGCATGGAGACCAGAAACACTTCTGTAGTCGGCGGCCGAAGTACAGCACACAAGACCTTTACTTGCTCCGGCATCCGCACCAGCCCGAACACAGCGTGGGTCTGCTGATGAAGCGGCATCTGTTCCTTCTCCCAAGTCACCTGCTTCCTCTCTCTCTCCCATAAACCTCCCTCTTCCTGTTTTCTTTTATCCAGCTCCCCCGCTTTGCTTCACCACTTTACACTTTGCTTAGCCTTCTTTCTTTTCATTTCTGCTCAGCTTCTCACTTTCTTTTCCTCCTCTTGCTTTTCTTTTCTCTTTTTCTCTGCTTGGCCTCATGCACCTTTCACCACTTCCATTTCTTTTTCACTCATTCTTTTTTCTTCTCACTCCTCTTACAAACACCTCTGCTCTTTATTCACCTCAGAGTTATCTCCTGGAGTTTGCTTCTTATATCCAGTTCCAGTCTATCTTTAATTGCTTTCCCTTTCACATTGGCTGTCGCAGCCTCGCAGGGGCTCCACGCACCACCGCAACTGTCAAACCAAAATGCTGTCACACTGATACACTGTTACACCAATACACTGTCACACTGATACACTGTTAAACTAATACTCTGTCACTCTGATACACTGTTACACCAATATACTGGCACAACTATATGCTGTCACACAGATACACTGTTTCAATTAAGTTCAATTTATTTATATAGTGCTTTTAACAATGGACATTGTCACAAAGCAGCTTTACAGAAATCTTTATATAAAATTTTAATTTTAATTTATTACTAATGAGCAACCCAGGGAAAACTCCCTGAGGCAACAAGAGGAAGAAATTTTGAGTGAAACCAGACACAAAAGGGAACACATCCGCATCTGGGTGACAGGGGACAGTGTGATTATAAATAATTTCACTTTTATAACTGTATAAAGGTAAGGTGTGCTAAGCATGGTTACATTTACAGTATTTAGCAGACACCATTATTCAGAGCTACTTAAATGCATTTCATTTATACAACTGAGCAGTTGAGTTAAGGGTCTTGCGCAAGTACATAACAGTGGCAGCTTGATGGTGCTAGAATTTGAATTCACAACCTTCTGCCCAGAAGTCCAATATTTTAACCACTACTCCAAGCAGAAGTATGTCCAGCAGTATGGATCAGACAGGTCTGGATGGCAGAAAGAGTAACTGTTATCTCAGGCGTAACATGTGTGGCTCAACAGAGAATAGATGGGGGGATAATACAATGCTTTAACATTGTGTGCAGAGTGCAAGTAGGGACTTGATCAAGACTAGCTGTGGGAGCAAACTAAAAGCGAGAACCAGAAGGTAACACAGACATGATAGAACCCTAGGACATAAAGGCCCCATTCACACCTGGCATTAACATGTGTCCTGGGTGATCGGATCACAAGTGGACAGCACTAAGTACAGGTGTGAACAGGACTGAATGCTTCTCAAACACGACATGTGATTGATCACTCAAACCACATTCAGAGGTGGTCTGGGACACATATAGCCACATCACATTTATAGTGTGAACACTAATGCATCTTGATGCATGCCAGACAGCAACAACGGACCAACTAATTGACTGCGTTGACCTAGCCAGAATATATGCACAGAGAACATCTACAAACTGATAATGATCAGTCAAATAAGACCTGAGCCAAAAGACAGACATTCCTTTATTTCCAGCAACATTTTCTAGTCTATCTAAAAGAATATTATGATCTATGGTTTGAAAAGCTGCACTAAGGTCAAACAACACAAGCAAGTAGACACAAACCTGATCAGAGGCCAGGAGTAGGTCATTTACCACTTTTGCTTGTGCTGTCTCAGTACTGTGATGAGGCCTAAATCCTGACCGATTTGATAAATGTTATTCCTATGCAAGTATGAGCACTAATGCTGAACTACTACCTTGTCTAGGATTTATAGATGAAGGGAGGTTTGATCTTGGTCTATAGTTGGTTCGAAATCAAATTTTTTAATAGAGGTTTTTATAACTGCTAGTTTAAAAGATCTAGGCACATAGCTAGTCCTAAGTGAAGAATTGATTATTTTTAAAAGAGATTCGAATGCTTCTGGTAGTATCTGTTTGAAAAACAGGTAAGGGAAGGTAACAGGTAGGAAAAGGAAAGTGTAGGTAAGGGATCTAGTACACAAGATAATTGACATGTCAGTGCTGGAATCAGCATTACACTACATTTCACTACATTTCAAAGCTGCTCACCATCAAGGACTGCTGGTATCCTCACCGAGCTGGCATGTTGGGACAATCAGGCGTCCCTTGACACTCTCATTGACCTGTCCAATTGTATGTTCCTCCTGCTAAGGAACCAAGGGGAAACTAACGTAGCCTTGAATCCTGCCCAGGAATTTCATTCCACAGAGCCCATGCAACTAGGGTCAGAATAACTGCTATGGAGCACCAAAGGTATCAGAAGGAGAGACTGTGCTACTATTGTGGCAGCCCCAAGCACCAAATGGCATACTGCTCCTCCAAACTGCCCATCAAGGTTCCACAGCATACCCATGAGCTAACGTCCTCCATGTCTCGCTCTCCCATGGTGAGTGCCTCCAAGATTCTTTTCCACAAAACTTTGTGGAAGCTGGGGCGTGGTTGAGGGCCGGTTTGTGAATGGAGGGCGGAGCTGGAGTAGGTGAATGGTAAGGAATGCAAACCTGCAAGGAATTCTACTAACAAGTGTTCTGTGTTGCAGTGAGCTGGGGTGAGGATAAAAAGGAGAGAGTTGAGCGCCTCGAGAGAGAGAGCTATCCAGCACAGCGCTAGGTGTGTGCATGTGTGCGTGCAAATAAAATAAACCACTGAAAGCGAAAGTAAAAAATTGGAGAATAAAATGCCTCTGAGTTGATCCCAAGCCTGCCTCCTGCTTTCTCATTTCCACGCAAACCTGTAAGTTTGCTACACATACCAATTCAGATAAGGCACTCAGAGGGTCTGTTTACTGTATCAGCCCTGATCAGTTCTGCTGGAAATTTCATTGATCAGGCCCTTGCTGAGAAACTTCAACTGTCTATTCAACCACTGCACATACAGGCCCTGGTTGGAGGCCCCATGGGGGAAGAGTATTGGGTCTATCACTCACTGCACCAAGCCCTTCACACTCCATGTCAGTGCCCTGCCCAAAGAGCAATTCTCTCTCCTCGTCACTGTCATGACAAAGTACCCCATAGTGCTGGAATTCGCCTGGATACATGCACACAATCCTCAGATCTCCTGGACAGAAAGAAAAATCACACCCTGGTCATTACATTATCTGTCCATTGTCTCAAGGTTCCATTTGTGTGCATGATGCCATACAGGCTATCTTCAGTGCCAGCAGTCTTTCAGTGCCTGATTAATGATGTTCTCTGTGACATGCTGGGCAAGTTTGTTATAAATTATATATTATATGTATATTGATGACATCTTGATCTACTCCCCAAGCAAAGAGGCACAGATCCACCATGTCCAAAAGTTCCTGGCATGGTTGCTTGAGAATAAAATCTATGTGAAAGGGGAGAAGTGCAAATTTCATGTGTCAAGAATTTCATTCCTTGGATATCTCATAAGCCCAGAAGGTGTGTTCATGGACCAAGACAAGGTCACAGTCATCACCAACTGTTCCCACTACTGTTAAGGAGCTGCAAAGATTCCTTGGGTTCACAAAAGTTCATCAGGGGGTTTTAGCACCATCCCCACACCCCTATGTCACCCCTATGCTCAAGAAGGGACCCAAGAAGCTGAAGTGGAACCTTTTGGCAAACCAAGCATTTGAGTTCCTCAAGGAGGCCTTTACCTAGGCCCCCATACTTCAACACCCTGACCCTTGCAAGCCTTTCATAGTGGAGATAGATGCCTCTGAAACAGGGCCCTTTTATATCACAGATGTTCGGAGAGAAGACCAAACTCTACCCCGTTGCCTTCTTTTCAAAGACGATCTCCCTAGCCGAACTCAACTATGATATTGGCAACATGGAACACCTAGCAGTGAAAGTAGCCCTGGAAGAATGGCACCACAGGCTGAAGGGGGGGCCCCCATCCATTCACCATTTTCACAGACCACAAGAACCCAGAGTACATTAAGTCAGCTAAAAGACTCTCACCAAAGTACCCCAAACCCTGCCCGCGGGTATGCGACTCCCTTTGCCCATGCCACAGTGACCATGGTCACATACAGCCATTGACTTCCTCACTGACCTCCCCATGTCTAATAACAACACGGTCATTATGGCAATAGTAGTAATATAATAGTATAATAATAATAGTTTCCAAGTCTCTTCGCCTGGGACTTCCTTCCCCCCTTGAGATGGCAGAAATCATTTTACCCTTGTGTTCTGATACTTTGGCATCCCAGAGGGCAGGGAGCCCAATTCACGCCCTGAGTATGGGACGATTCATGGAGAAATTGGGGGTCTCTGTCAACCTATCTTCCAGGTACCACCTCAAAGCCAACAGGCGTGGAAAGAGCTAACCAGGATATTGGCTGATTCCTGTGTGCTGACAACCAGGATGACTGGGCACAATTCCTGATTAGTGAAATTAGTTAGGTCTTTTAAAACGGAGTAAAGCTTTCTAATCACTGATCTGATGAGGTTATATTGTCATCTACATGGTCAGTTATCAAATCGTCTGTCTTTAATTTAATAGTCTAAATTTTTTTGCCTAATATTTTCAATTTTGTAATTTAAAAAATTCATAGTCATCACTACTACATACTGATGATGTGTATGAATCTGTGGTGGTCCTATTTCAAGTTAATTTTGCTACAGTATTAAATAAGAACCAACAATTATTTTTATCTTTTATTAAGGTGGAGAGGTATACTGATCTAAGGTATGCTAAGAGCCTTTCTATAGCTCAGGAGGCTCTCCTTCCATGCAGTGTGGAATACTACCAATTTAGTTTTACATCATTTACATTCTAATTTTCAAATGGTCTGCTATCAGGTGTGTCTGTCATCGTTATACCAGGGTGCTAGTTGTTTTCTCCCAAATTGTTTCTAAAGTGGCCCAAATATCTAGATTATCTAGCATTCAATCAACTGATCAAGTTATGTGGGGTCAGACAGGGATCCAGTCAAGGCTGATAACTCAGAGATTATTGGTAACTATGTACAGTAGCTAGTATGTACAGTAGTGTGAATGTACTTTTGACACGATAGTGTGGTGAAGCGCATACTAAGCGCATACTTATAACTAAGACACATTTTCGATGAGATGAGGTAATGAGATAGCTTCAGACTGGGGTTTTGTAACTATTTTTCCTATATTTAATCTGAATGTTTTATTTAATCAAGAGTGTGTCCACCATTATGAGTGGGTCCTATTATGTTCTATTTAACCCCTACTGAATCTAGAATCTGATACACTGATACACTGTCCCACTGATACAGTTATACTGATACACTGTTACAGTGACACACTATCACACTGATATACTGTCACAACAATACACTGTTAGACTGATACACTGTTACACCAATAAACTGTCACAAAAATACTCTTTCACACTGCTATACACTGCTACATGGATGCACTTACACACCAGTACGCTGTCACACTGATACACTGTAACAGTGATACACTGTCAGACTGATGCACTCTTATACTGATACACTGTCATACCAACATTCTGTCACACTGATACATCCTTTAACATAGCTTGATGATTGAAAACTTGGCAGAAATACATCATTTGCCTCTGTCACACTACACTTGCTTTTCTCCATTCTCCTCCTTGGTTTCTTTCATTCCTTCATCAACTGCCCATCCTCTAACTCAGTGAATTGCTGATTCACCAGTTTTACCACCGCAGTGAAGCTGCAAGTCCAAGCATTTTTTTCCATCCCTCCCCTATCACTCCATCAGAATTCATTTTGCTTAGCATGCTCTGACACCCACACACCACTCGCTCTGAAACACACACAACTCACAGTGTAGATTACGCTTCATGCAAGTTAAATTAACTGCAATCTATAGAGTTACTGCAAGATGATGTTTTTTAGTGCTTCAGTAATAAAATTGGTATGGATAGTGTTTCACCTTTATGAGAACAGCCCAGAAAAGTGGAACAACTGAAATAAAAAAAATTATAATGACATGGAGACGTTGAATTTAAATTTGATGTTTAAAGAAACTAAATTTAATTGCTTTTTCAATGATCTCCATGCTTTTTTTGTCTAAACAGTAAAAATCAAGAAGCCAATAACTGTAGAACTGTAGAATAAGTGTCGAACTAGCTATGCATAATAATAAATCGACATACTACCAATTGGAAGTGAATTCATAACAACTATATAACAAGATTAATATTGAATTCTGAAGAAGGGAATTTATGTAACTAATGCTGAGAGTTTTTCCCTCTACATGCTCAGTGATTCATAATTTATGCAAACCTGCAAAGCTCATGGTCCAAAAAAGTAATTAAATATTTACAAGTTCCATCACACATGCAATGTTGATACCTGATGAAATATCAACGCCTTCAAACACTGACATTCTAGAAAGTGTTGGCATTAAAATTAAAACCAGGAAATTGAAACCTCCATTAAAAACTAACACCAGCACACACCAACATTCTCCATCAAACACCAACACACACCAGCAGACACAAAAAACACCAGCATTCTCCACCAACAGACACCAACATTCTTCAATAAAGCCAACACAAACCAACATTCTCCATCAAACACCAATGCCCACCATCAAACACAAAAACACAACAAAAGTCTCTATTAAACACCAACACATACTATAAATAATCAACACACACCATCTAACACTGACATTTTACAAGGAACACATAATCAAAAATACCCATCACCAACACACATCGACATTCTTCAGGGCAACACACACCTTCAAACAACAAAAGACACCATCATTCTCCACCAACACACACCAATATTCTTTAGTAAAGGCCAACACAAAACAACATTCTCCATGAAACACCAACACATACCAACATTCTCTATTAAACACCAACACTTACTATAAAACATCAACACACACCTAGGGTTAGGTGTGTGTGGATGTTTTTTAAAATGTTTTTTTGACATTTTACAAGGAACACAATTAGAAATACCTATCACCAAAATACACCAACATTCTCCATTAAACACCAATACACAGCAACAATCTTGATGAAAGAACACAAACTAGCATTCTCAATTAAACACCAGCACATACCAACATTCCCCATCGAACACCAAAACACACCATCAAACACCAAAACACACCATCATCACCACATACCCACATTCTCCATATAAAGACCATCACACAGCAGTGTTCTCTATTAAACACAAACACTTACTATAAAACACCAATTCCACCATCAACACCACCAAACACTGACATTTTAGAAGGAATATGCATGACCAACACACACACCAACATTCTCCATCAAACACCAACACACATCATTATTCTCCATCAAACAAAAACACACTCCAACATTCTCCATCAAACATTATCCATCAAACGCCAACATTTATCCATCAAACACCAATACACACCAGCATTCTCCACTAAACACTCACCATCAAACACCCACACACACTATCAAACATCAACACACAACAGTATTCTCCATCCAACATCAACACACACCACCAAACACAACATTCTGCATAAAAGAGCAATAGTTACCAACATTCTCCATCAAACACAACATTCTCTTTTAAACACAATCATACATCAGATTTCTACATTAAGCACTAACACACACCAACAATCAACAGCATTCTCCATCCAACACACACCATCAAACACAATATTCTCCATAAGATTCAAGATTCAAGATTCAAAGAACTTTATTAATCCCAGGGGGAAATTGCTTTGCCATGTTACAATTGCTCTCAAGAAGAAAGAAAGACAGCAACAGTTACCAACTTTCTTACCAATTAGTCTGTAATGAAATTAAAAACAACAAAAATGATGGGTTTGGGGAATCAGTGGTTTATACAGCTCATGGCTTTGATGTCTATGTACAAACCAGTACAGGGACATTCTCATGCTCTTGCAAGCTCATTTGAATCATATTTGATTTTACATAAAACAGTGGCATTGTGGGTAATAATGGATTAAAGCCATTGATTTCATTTGGAACAGGACGAATGGAGATGAACAAAGAGATCAAATAAACTGTACCAGTGTATGGGCCTTTTGAGATAACACTATAATCTGTTCATTCCAGTAAAATCAATGGAACAAGAGCCTTGAATTTTCTTTGTCAGTGCATTCAAAGCTAGTTTCACAAATGTTAATATTTTTGAGAAGGAAGCTGAATTATGGTTTTTCATCAGCTGCTGTTCTGGTGAATATTGAATCTGTTTCCATCCTCCTTTACCATCTTCTCTTTTTAAACCATAACACCACATTTTACAGGGAAGTGGTATTGGCCTTGCTTTTGCTATTTTACTATAAAAGCTGAGGAGTTTGACTTCATTGATCCTAGTCGTTGTTCTTTCGGCTGATCCTGTTAGGGGTTACCACATTGGATCACCTTCCACTGTCTGCATAGTGATTGGGCACAGATTTTAGACTGAATGCCCTTCCTGACACAGCCCTCCCCATTCAACCAGGCTTGGGATCAGCACTGAGAGTGCACTAGCCTGTGCACCCCCAGTGGCTGGGGTTGGTGATTAGCATGGGGCTCAAACCCACAATCCTGAGATCAAGCGTCCCATGCTCTACCAACTGAGCTGGCCAGGCACCAGCATGAACCTGGTTAATTCCATAATTAAATTTTTAACTTGAAAAATCTGACTTATTTTTTAAGTGCTTTAAATGAAATGTCTATTGTACTAATTGTGTCAAACAAAAGGAAAGCCTTTATTGACAGATAATAGCAATTACTTGAATAATAATGATTCTCCAATGCACCTGTGTGAAACACCTTTGCACAATAATTCATATAAGATGCCACCTTTGAGTTGCTGTTTGCAGGCCTGGATCAAAGAGGCCAAAGGCACATATTTGTAAAGAGAGGCCATGGCAGAAGGGTGCCAATATCACCATGTATGCTGCCATCTCCAATGATGGTGTCCTTTGCCACATACTAACTGATGGCCCATAAAATACAGAGAGCCTCATCATATTTCTGCATGCACTGAATGAAAGACTGGTTCCACCTGAAGAGAGAGGGCTGTTGAGGCTTGACATGACCCTATATGTTATCATTTGGGACAACTCTCGCCCTGTGAATGAATGAATGAGTGAATGAATGCTCTGTGAATGAATGATTTGCAGCACACCCCTGCTATGATGCAATTCCTCCCTGCATATTCTCCTTTTCTGAACTCAATTGAGGAGTTCTTCTCTGCTTGGAGATGACCAACCATATGACCAGACGTCCCTCCTAGAGGCAATGAATGCTGGTTGCCTGGCAATAGGTGCAGAGGACTGCAAGGGATGGATATGCCGTGCAAAGAGGTTTTTCATGTATTGTAAGGGAAAACATCAAATGCAATGTAGATCAGAAGCTGTGGCCTAATCATCAGGAACGAATGGACTAAATGCAATTATTTCTGATTTTGGTTGAAATTCTTTCTTAGTTCTTTGTTTATGTAATACCATAAACAATTCAATGCAAGAACTGTACCATAATGAAGGTCTTGCATGTAAACAACAGTTCATGTGCATGGAAAGACCTGCACACAATAATAAAATGAATGAAAAAAAAGCCTTCTTGGAAAATGTCTCCTTTTTTTTTTTTTTTTTTTTTTTTTTAACAATATTTTAAGATAGCATCTAAAAAATAAGTAAAAAAGTGTAGAGTCCAGTAGGGTTTGTTATTTCTGGTAAAATCACCTTTGGAGAAAAGAATACTGTTCCTGCTGTGATATGCTTGCTTGCCCTTTTTGACTATGATTATGTAAATTTCAACAAATGGCACAGGCATACAGCACAAATGAAAGATCCATATGAACATATCGATATGAACATGTATTTTGTGTTTTGTTGTCCATTGTGTAATGACTGATTGAAGGAATATATTCATTTGAGCACAGTTTGTGGTCTTTGACAGAAATATTAGTTTTGTTGCATATTTTTAATTTTTTGTGAGTGTTAGAGCATTTTGCAAACAAAATGTATCAATTTGACCTGTGAATTTCAGCTTAGGCTTGTGTATGAACTGTTTTGAAAAAGGAACTTCTGAATGGACAGATGTGTTCAAGCAAATGAGAAAAGCTATAATAAAACCTATTTGGGATTGGTAAAGTTAAGTGGTTAACTGGTTTGTTAATGATAATTAACTATAATTTGATGATTTTGTGGTCTCTCTCTCTCTCTCTCTCTCTCTCTCTCTCTCTCTCTCTGGTTTATCCTTTCTAGTCTTTTTTCCTCACCTATTTTAGTGTACTCCATCTGTGCTCCTCTCAGAACCAATTATGAGAAATAATGTTCTTACATAACAGTGTGTCATATCAGGCTGCCCTTGTGCTCTGACCGCACGGCCTGGTGTAATCATGGCCTGCTGTTTCCGTACCTCTCGCCTTTCATACATTTATTCATGTGCTTTTATACATATGCATATTCTGACCTAAATGATATGACAGCTTGCTTTTACTGCTCATGTGAGTGGAAATATAATTGTGTAAGATAAATTGGTCATTGCCGGGTCACTGTGAACAGCAGTTCATGACGTCCTGCTCGACCCTCAAGTACTGAACATGCAAGTGCTGGTACACAGGGGCATATTAGCATCAGAGCAACACACGACTAAAGGCAATAATCGAACATAACCATCCATCAAGCAACAACAAATACAATTAAAGCTGCAAGAAGCATTTTCAGGGGCCAAGCACCCAGGCACGGTGAGCCGCATATTCACAGACACACTACAATTGTTGCATAAAAAATCACAGGAAAGCAGAGCCATAACTGTAAGCAAAGGGAGTCAAGAGTGATTTGTAGTTTCATTCATTTGCCAGTTCATAATAGGAGAAAGCTTTTGAATATCAGTGTTCCTTTGATAATTTTTGATTATATAGGTCTGAAGATGCCGTGAGCCAAATTTGGTTAAGATTGGACAAAATTTGGAGGAGGAGTAGCAAAAATGGCACCTAGATGGAGATATTTTCAGCATGTCATTGTAACCAGTAAGTGGCACTGTCACAAAATGTGTTGTATAGCCTCAGGGCATGGTCCTGAAGATGCCTACCAAGATTTGTGTCGGTGTGCAAGGTCGTTGCTGAGGTAGCTTTGGCTTCAGATGTGTTGGCACATTATGGACAAACTTTTTGGAATATCAACATTCTTTTGATAATTTTTTTCCAGGTTGCTCCAAATATGATATATGCCAAATTTGGTGTTGATTGGATTTAATTTGAGTCAACATGATGTTCACTTCAAGTTCAAGTTCAAGTTCAAGTGGAGTTTATTGTCATTTCAGCCATATACAAGTACATAGTGAAACAAAACAACGTTTATCCAGGACCAAGGTGCTACATAAGACAACACAGAACAATACAGAACTACAAGGGACTATATGAATTTATACATAAAGTGCACAAGTGCAAACATGTGCAGAGAGCACAAGACAGTACAATGACTACTGGGAAAAACAATGGGCATAGTAAGTGTTACGATCGCCAGCTGGAGTGCCCACGAACTCCTCTAGAGGGCACTCCACCTCAGACTCTGGCTATTGTTCCTGGACTCAATTTCCCATGTGTTCCTAGTCCCTCACGTGATCTTGTCATGTGCTCCATTGTCTGTGTGTCATGTTCTGATTGGTTAGTTTTGTCATGTGTTCTCCTTGCCCCGGTTTAAAAGTCACTCACACCTGCTCCTAGTTTGCTGTTGATTGTTTGGTGTTTCGTGTTTCCTAGTTTCCATGTTGCCTAGTTTTCTGTGTTTGGACCCTTGGCCTGTTTTCCCTGTTTTTGATTGTTTGCCGCCTGCCCTGACCATTGCCCGTGTTTTGTATTACTCTTTTGCCTTTGCCTCAGATTATACTGTTTGCTGGTGCTCAACCCTGCCTGTTTTGACCACGATTGTAATAAAGTCTTGCGTTTGGATCCCCAACTCCGTTGTCTTGAGTCTACACATTACAGAATCAACAGCCACACCCAGATCCAGCGGCTTTCTGAGCATTCCAGGCCAATCATGGACCCAGTCAGCCAACTACTGCACCTTTGGCAAAGAGACCTATCCATTGAGGAATACGTTCAGCAATTCTGTGAGTTGTCATATCAAGTCCCACTATATGATGAAATCTTGTTTAAGGACTTGTTCCGTTTTGGACTTAATGAGCCAACAAAGTCATTGTTACCTGGAGGGGAATGTAACTGTAGCTTAAGAGACTTTATGGACTATGCACTGTTGTCATGTGGCTC
>CM041000.1:4018235-4062713 GCA_022985145.1 Pangasius djambal | reverse complement strand
CAAATACTTCTTTTTCTCAATAAAATATAAATAAATTAATATAGATATTTAAAAGTTATTTTCTGGATTTTCTTTTTGATATTCTGTCTCCACATGTTAGAATACACCTACCGTTAAAATTACAGACTGATCAAGTCTTTCTTAGTGGGTAAACCAACAAAATCAGCAAGGGATCAAATACTTGTTTTCCCCACTGTAACTGTTGGACCACAATATAAAAGAAATAATAAAAAAAATGAAAATGAATAGGATCTGTTGGATCAAGCACTATTTTTTAAGCTGCTAATGAGTGTGGGTGTCGTATATTTAAACAATTTTTCACACAGCCATATTGTTAAACCAAATTTTCAGTGATTAATGTGATGATTACAACAAGGACTATTCATGCAGCAATATATACTAGTGTCACGAATCCCCTCAGAGCACAGTGCCTTTGTCTGCAACATCCACATAGCCTGTGCTCTTATTGGGACACGCTTCATTTTCACTTCCTGGTCCTGTCTCTGCCCCTTGTGTTCTTATTCATGTCATCCCACCTGTTACCTGTTGAGTTCAAAATTAGTCTGTCTATTTATGCTCTCATTGTTTCTGTATGTGATTCCGAAGTTTCATCTCATGTTAACGTGCGTCTCTGGAGCCTTTTTCTCTGCGGTTCCTTTTTCCGTTTCCTAGCTACCTGGTTCTGTGTTTCCTGGTTTTGACTCTGTTTTTGTTTATGATTATGGATTATGCTTTTGTGATGTTGCCTGCTGCTTTCTGACCCATGCTAGGGAGTATCACACTGATTTCTGCTTCAGCCATGATAAACACTGTGTTGATTTCACACACTTGCATCCTGCCACTTTGCAATGCACGTTACAGCTAGACTCATATTAAATGTCGATTTCAGTGCTCACCATTTTCTCATTCATACATCAATGTATTAGACATTTGTATTTTCCTTTTTAAATAGTCTCTGGTTATTTTGTTACTTTGTATTACATCATAATGACAGCAAAGAAAAAAACATTAGTTTCTTCTGTCCACATTTTCTATGCCTGATTTTCTTCTGGGCTTGAAGGCAAATGCATGTGTTTAAAGGTAGTGTCCTACAAGCTACTGAAAAACCTTGTCTTGTCTTTTCATTTCTTCTCAAGACAAATTCTGGCCTCGGAGGCATGAACTACACGCAGGTGAGTTCAATAACCTGAATGAGGAGGCCAGAATATCATTTTAAGTGACTGTGTTACTGGAGTAACTTTCCACATGGAAATATTTGCAAACTTTTGGACTCAAGTAACCAACTCTGTCTATGGCCCATAGTGTATATGTGTGTAGTTAATTCTGAGGTACCAACGTGCAAATTTTTATATTATCTTCATACTATGTGCTTAAATTAACTCTAATTATGCCCAAGGGTCCAATTATTTCAGTGATCTAAAAATAATTTATGTTTGGTACCAAAACTGCAATTTGTTAGTGCTGTGGTTCACACTGGAAGGAAAGTGCTATTTGCCCTCTTCTTCATGCATGAGCTCACAGATGCCCAAGACTGGCTAGTGATTCAGAGAAGAGAAGAGACGAGAGAGAGTTTGCCATCCCTCCCACCTAGACAGCATGACCAATTCAGCTCTTTTGGACTCCAGGCCATGGATGGCTGTGGCATCATCAGGTTTCAAACTCGCCGATCTCCAGACTATAGGGCTAACACTTTTCTATTGTGCCATCTGTGAGCCCATTGGTCTTCTTTAATGTAGTTTACCACGTTAATCACATCATTCAAAACATTAACCTGTTTCAATGCAAGCACCTTGCCCCATTGGTGCAAATCCCCACACCCATCTCAAATCTGCTTCCCTCACATAGCTGTCAGTGGTCTTGGATAATTGTGTGGCTGTTCTGCACAGGGGGACATTTACAGAAGAACAAGTCCTCGGTCAAATTATTTGTAGCAGCATCAACGTACACTATATGGCCAAATGTTTGTGATCACCTGACCATTATACCAATATGTGCTTTTTGAACATCTCTTTGCTGTTATAATAACCTAGATTTAGAATGTGGCTGTGGGGATTTGCCCATTCAGTCACAAGAACTTAGGCCAGGCACTGATGTCAGTAGCCCACATAAGGGTGTGATGATCAGGTGTCCACAAATGTTTGGCCATATAGTGTATCTAACATAAGCTGTTAACAGGCAATCCTGTCAGTGGCTTCATCCACTTGTGGCATTTATGTTTAATCTTGTCAACCAGCTGTTCACTCGTATTTGTATAGGTCAGCAATATGTCTCACAATAATATTTTTTGATGGGAATGCTTTTGAGTTTCTCTACTCGTATAGTATGATATTGATAAGTCCATATCAATAGCATCAGGGAGCACTAGCTAATCCGCTACGGTGTATGGCTTCTTGCATTTAGTAATTCTATAGGCAGCTTTGCAGAAGGCTGACTGGGCACTGTTAGTTACAGATGCAGCTTTCAGAAAGCAAGTCTGCGGACATCAGTGGAGTGTGTTGTCTCAAGGTGATGTTTAAGATTGCATTTAAGACACCATGCACACACTGGTCACTCTTCCCCATCAATTTCAGTAGAAGTGAACATGATGGAGAACCATATTCATCATATTATCTTATCTTTTGAGATTCTGTGGCTTTACCTTGAACATTTGGGCAGGCACCTGCCTTTCTTTTAAAGATTGTCACAAACATATTCATTTTTCCCCCGAGTTGTCTTGCTAGCTTACTAGCCATCTAATATTACACTTTTGCGTAGAGCACCAGCATGGGGTTTATTCAGCTTGTAAGAAAACAACAGTCACACTCTTTGTTGACAACTCTTGTGTGTACTCATTATTCTACATTTTGTTCCCTCTTTCTTTCACTTTTGTTAACAATTTGCAATTTTGCTTTTTCCTCACTACAGTGCACTTCCCATTCCATCTACCTGTGCCTGCCTTGCAGTACTCTAGTGCAAGAGGGGCCTCACACTTTGGGAACAACTGTGTTAGTGAATAATGTTAAGCTAATCATTCCTATTAGTAGCCTTTTTGAGAGATGTAGTATTATAGAAAGAGTGAATTTACTAGTAAAATAAAGTTGACATCCATCATTGCAGGTCCAGTTTGTTTCATTTTATAAAACACCAAACCCAAAACCAGCAAAACGGTGACCAGAAGAGAGACAAATTGATTCTTTAAAAACATGAGCTGTGGAATAAATGTGAGCTACAGTTGCACTTCACATTCAGTACACTTTCTTTTTAATGTTGTACCCAAAACAATGTAAGCAGAATAGCTTTCAGACTCTCCGAGTGGCGCTAAGTGTCATATCGGTCAGCACAAATTGCAATAATTTGCTCTTCCTGCCTCGAGACAGCTGTGTAATTGGTCCCAGCACTTCAGGCTTTTTTCCTGAGTTACATTTTTGCTGCTCTACAGGTTTTGTTTTGTAATAGTGGTGCTTAGTCTTGAGCACCGATTGTGAGGAGAAAGTAGCACATATCCAAGAAGAAAGCTTCAAAGCACTTCAAACCTGGTTTTGATTTAGTCACTTCCCTGTGGACTTGCTTGACTTAATATGTATTGTATGCAGTTGGTTTTTCTCAAAATTCTTTAGTGTGGTTTAATTCTTAGTTACATAACAGAAAACAATGTGTGGTTATCCAAGGGAAACAATCTGATTTATTTACTCAAGAAAGCGGGGTACCACAGGGCTCAATATTGGGTCCTCTTCTTTTTTCTATTTTTATTAACGATCTTCCCTTAGTTCTTTCACATTGTTCTGTTCATCTGTATGCAGACGATACTGTCATTTATTATTTAATTCAAATTCAATCAGAGTTTAATGCTTTACGAGAGTGGCTCCATTCTAACAATTTACTACTTAATAAAGGTAAATCTCATACCATGGACTTTGGTGCAAAGCGTGTGCTTAAATTCAAATCTAATAATATAAAAATAATGTGTAATGATGGCACTTACTTGCACAGAGTGGATCATATTAAATATCTGGGCTTATGGCTGGATCCTGAACTTTCTTTTAAACCTCACACATTGATTATATACTTCGTAAGATTAATTTTGGAACCAGTGTACTGTATCGATCAAAAAAATTTTTTCTTTTAATGTTCGAAAAAAACTTGCTTTGCAACTTATATATTGACTATGCTGATGTAATTTATCAGAAGACAACTGAAAGTAATCTTTTGCCTCTTACTACAGCCTATAATAAATTGTGTAGATTTGTTATTAGATGTTCATATGATACACACCACTGTATTATGTATGAATTACTTAAATGGTTTCCACTCAATGTCAGAAGGCAGATTCACTGGTTGCAATTTATTTTCAAATGTATACATTTTAATTATCCTAATTATTTGCATCAGCATTTGATATTATATTCTTCTTCATATAATTTAAGACGCTCAGTAAATTATTTTTTTTTCTTACTCCTTTAGTTAAGAAAGTGTTTGGGAAAAAGGCATTTAGGTATAAGGCTCCAGCAGATTGGAATAATTTACCTTTAAATGTATGATCTTTGACTTCATTTCATATATTCAAAAAAGGTTTGTAATTTCTTGTAATTGTTTTAGATGAAATATCTGTGTTTATATGTGCTAAGTAAATATAAATATAAATAATATAAATATAATTATTAATACTACATGTGTTAATATTGTAGTAGGGTGTGTTGTTTTGTTGTCTTGATTGTTGTGATTGTTGTCTGTTTTGTGTTACATTTTTTGGATTCTCGTGGAATAGGACCCCCTTGAAAACAAGATGATGCATCTCAAGGGGTTTATCCCAAAGAATAAAATTTGTTACTATGTGCGATTAAACGTGTGGGATTAACCCAGAGAGTAATTGACCCTGTGTGGGATTAACCCTGTGTTGGATTAACACTGTGTGGGATTAACCCTGTGTGGGATTAAACACCATGTGGGATTAACCATGTGTTAGATTAACATTGTGTGGAATTAACTTTGTGCTGGATTAACACTATGTGGTTTAATTAATCCTATTTGGAATTTACTCTGTGCGAGATTAACCCTGTGTGGCATTACCATGGTGAGAGATTAATTCTGTGAGGAAAAAACCTCTGTGAGGGATTAACCCTGTGTTGGATGAACAGTCACTTCCTCTCCTTTTTTGATTTCCTATGCATATGTCTTCATAAATAATGAATCACTTAATTGCCCAGGATGCACTTAGTAGCATAAACATCTCTAATGTCTAAACAAATCATTTTTACAATGTTTTCTCATTGCCATCATCCAAGAAAGCTAAATATATCTTGATGTAGGATATGAAGCAGTGACGTTCTCCCCTGTGAAGGACTGAGAACAGTGGTGTGAGCATCAGAGCAAAGCTATCGCTCTCAGCACTCGTAACTCTTGGCCTGTCTGTTGGCTCTGGCTGCATTAAATTCTCCTGCCAGAGCCGTTTTCGAACAGACCTGGAGATAAAATAAAAAGCGTGTCTGCATGCTCTGCCAAAAGTTTAATAGCATTAACTCATAGGAGTGAGAGAGATGGCCTGGAGCTCAGCATTAAGTCTAGCAAGGTTCCAGATGTTTCCCAGCTCAGCACCACTTACCGTCACCATGTCCTCCTCCAGTCTTCACCATATACATTTTCTGATTTCACTGACTGACAGGTGTGTCCACAGAAATGATAGTGGGGTTCCTGTCTACCATTTTTAAACACACTTTAAAGAGTTTTCTCTATCCTCATGTTTACTTTGAAATGACCCATCAACTCGACTCATTTTAACATTTCAGTGGTTAAGACGTAAATAAACACAGCCCACTAACGAATAAATACAGCGTAGTAAAATTTAGAATACAGTTATTAATGTATCAGCATTGCAGCTGAATTAATGTCTCAGTCCTGCTTTTTCTTTCCTCTGTAAAATTAAAGAAGATAACCTTTAATTTTAATTTCTCTCTTTTACCCTCACTCACCCTCTTGGGTTCTTATGTCCTACTGATTAATTAATTATATTGATTATAATTGATATTAATAATTGATATTAATTGATTGATTGATTACCAGTTAGGGAGGATGGAGCATGCCAAATTAAATATGTCTATCATTATATAAATAAACCCTTCATATAAATAAACATTCAGTGGCCTGAGCTAACAATTAGTATACTTGTTCATCATTTACATTCAACTTTTGCCCTTTAATTAAGTAGTTTATCCTCTCTCTTCAATCACAGTTGAAGCAACTTTGATTAATAAAGAACAGACAGTAATCTCTCATGCTAATGAGCTGATTACCATTACTTACATTATCACAGGTCTGTTTGGACAATTACAAAGTCTCAGGAGACAAAACAGCGAAATGATGCTCGTTTGTTCGAATTGTCCAAAGCTTACACAAACCCTCTGTGTAATTAAACCAAAACTATTGGGAAAAAGAGATTTTCTGCCACATAGCTTTAATGCGTGGGCGCACACACACACACACACACACACACACACACAAGGCTGATTACACACACTGTTAAAAGTTTATTGTTTATTTTCCCTCAGAGTCTATTGTCATGCTAATGTTCCTTAGAGCTGTGCTAAAATGAAAACTCCACAAGTTATTTTAAAAAGAAATAGGTTCCTGGCTGTAAAAAGTTGTGAAGAGACATATGATGGAAACAGATTGTGTTAAATGAATAATGACAGATTGAGTGTGTGTTCCAGTCTATCCGGGAACAGCAGTTAATGGTAACAGAATTTTTGGCAAGTTTTTGGATTGTATGCTAATAGCTAATGAAATGCACTGTGTTATTGTACTTCCTAGGCCAGTAGGCCAGTTAGCACTCTACTACTCTCAGCCAATCAACACTCCACTTCTGTCGGCCAATCAGCACCTTACTACTGTCAGCCAATCAGTACTCTACTTCTGTCAGCCAATCAGCACCTTACTACTGTCAGCCAATCAGTACTCTACTTCTGTCAGCCAATCAGCACTTTACTACTGTCAGCCAATCAGCAATCTACTGCTGTCAGCCAATCAGAACACACTGATATGTGAGTAAATGGAATCTTGTTTAAGGAAGGAAAAACATTTTTGATAACTTCAGATAGATTTTGGACCTGATTATAACTGTCAGATAAGAGCCCTTCAGCATTCGAAGTTGCTGCCCACGTTGTCCATATTTGGATGTGTTCCACAGGAGCAGAAGAAGTCTTATCTGAAGGGAATTATCAGGCAGCTCAGCGAGGGATGATTAACCACTCCATCTTAGCAGCTGCAATTCATTCCAGCTATTGACTGACATGGTGTGCGTGTGCATTACAGATGTCTGTTAGAAAATGGAAGGAGGTCCAATCAGCTGAAAATACAGTAGACTATAATTACAGACATACAGTTGGAGTGAGTGTATCACCTTCAGATCAGTATTAGCTCAAATTAAGCTCAGTAACAAAGCTGTGTTCTTACATGTTGTTTTACTGTAACTACGTACTGGTGCTGAATTTGGCTCTTCATCTTACAGGGTACCGAAAACAACTGAACAAGAAGAATTTAGACCCTACTTAATTATACACCATTTCAGATACATCCATAGAAAAGGATTCTGTACTGTTATATTCAAATCTGACAATTTGCACTAGACATCCTCTATATTATCATGTAGAAATTATTGCCACCCTTGACTTTGTTTGGGTCACTCAGCAACATTAAAATAATCTCACTGTGTCTCATACATTTGAATTATCAAATGAGGCATCCTTTTATGTGTATCACTGTTATGTGATGGAAACTAACACAGGGATTTGAACAGGTAATTAATTAGTTACATTGGTACCATGATGCACTTTCTTGTGGAAATGAGGAAAAAGCTGTTGGACACAACACATGGACCCATCTAATGTCAAAAGGGCCTTTCTCACAGACCCAACCATGGCAGTTTGGTGGTGCTGGTGTTTGAACTCACACTCCTTTTATCAGTAGCCCAAAGTCTGAGCCCAACTGAGCCACCACTTGTCCAAAAAGATATTGCATTGCTTCATCGTGTCTCTGGAGTGCACACTGGTTCTGTAGCTGTTGACATGGTCTCATTTCAGACCCCAGCAGAACCCACCTACAGTAATGGTTCAATTCTTGGGGAATGCATTGTGTGTAATGTTGGTGTGGATCCTTCACAATCAGCTGGGGAAACAGAAGTCAACTGCAGTTCATGTAGCGCCCAGCTTTAAAATCCGCAGAAGAATATGACTGAGAGGAAGACTGCATGCTTCCTGCTGGTTATTTATTCAAGTTTATTCTCATTTAACATTTTACATTTACAGCATTTAGCTGTCATTTAAATGTAATGTAAATTTAAAGTCCTTTTGGATGGGTACAGCATGGAATGAAAACACACAGGTCAAGGGATAACCTATTTTAAAAATAGGTTAAGTGCTAATTTTAGTGCTTGGCGAAGTGGTAGGTCTTTAGACTTTGTTTGAAGATAGCCAGTGACTCAGCTTTTTAGACAGTCTGGGAAATTTATTCCACAACCTGGGTGCTACGACAGAGAAGAGTCTTGATGCCTGTCTTCCTTGCACCTTGATGGATGGTAGGTCCAGATGAGCTGTGCTAAAGGCTCAAAGTAAAGTGTGATAAGTACCTTCAGGTAGTTGGGGGCTGGACTTTTTTTTGCTTTGTAGGCAAACGTAAGTGTTTTAAACTATTTTAAATGGAAGCCATGGAGGGAACACAGTAATTGGGTGGTGATGGAGAACTTGGTGGATTGAAAACAAGTCTTGCTTCTTCATTCTGGATCCGTTGCAAGGGTTGGAGAAGCAGACCCGCCAAGTTGCAGTAATGCAGTCCTGTGATAACAAGGGCCTTGGTGGATGAAAATGGCCAAATCAAATGGCAGATAAAACCTGCAGGTTAGTTTCCACATTAAATTGCTAGTGTGGTAACACCAGAATGTAATAACTATAAATGTAGGTACCCTACACTCCAAGGTTTAAATAAAGAGTACTCATTAATTCTTCTCATTAATTTTTATAAGACAAGGAGTCTCTTGAGCTTCTTGCTTGACCCATAGAGCAACAGATTTTCTGAGTTAATGCATGCAACATCTACAAGTGCCGTATTTATTACCTTTACTGAATTGCATTCTGTTTCATAAACCATCCAACAGCCTTGTTGTTGCTAGTGATAATGATGAATACATTTTGGTTGTTAAGGTCCACTTAGTTAAATTAATTACTGACAATATGTTGATGCAAATCGATACTCCAATATGGGAGCATTTTCAATTTGCATATTCATACATCATTATAAATTCTTTATGAAGGTAAAGGTGTAGAGATGTTCCTCTGCCATTTATACAATTAATTTCTTGACAAACCCAGATTATTTTTGTAATGGTTTAAAATGACACCTTTTTTCTACACGATACTGTTTGGTTGGATTTTTAGCGCTGCATATGACATTGAAAGCATGCTGCACTGTCTTGGACTCGGAGTTGTGTAAGTATGGTAAAGAGAAAATAGATAAATAGAAAAAAGCATCACTCCCTGCTGATAAGCTCAGAGTCAATATATTTACCTCTTCCAGAGAACTTTTACCTCATCTTTATCTGGAGCAAATGTCCCCTGGAAAGGATCTTCTTTCTCATGGACCAGACTGGGATAGATGAAGATAGAAGAGGTAGTGAATGTGAATGGACCTAGAAGTTTGTAAAACACATGATGATTTTCATGATGATTTAATTTGTGCACAATTCAGTAGCTAAATTGATGCCTGCTATAGCTGCTGATGCCTTGGCCCCAAGTCCCCTGGGATACCCTCCAGGCTCCCCGGAACCCTGTGTACGATAAGCAGTACAGAAAATGGATGGATGGAAATCATGCTCTTGTATTATTATTAATGTATCTTTTGCTATTGCTACTATTACTATTATTATTATTATTATTACTGATGTATCTTTTTTGCATATTAAGATATGCTTAAAAATGGCATAGAGGCAACATCCATCCATCCATTTTCCATACTGGTTATCCTACACAGGTTCACGGGGGAGCTTGGAGCCCATCTCAGGGAACTCGGGGCACATGGCAGGGGACACCCTGGACAGAGTGCCAACCCATTGCAGGGCACAATTGCACACAAATTCACACACCACAGACAATTTGGAAATGCCAATCAGCCTACAACACATGTCTTTGGACAGATTCTAACCCCCAACCCCAGAGGTGCGAGGCAAACATGCTAACCGGTAAGCCGCCACCTCTGATCCCAACTTCCTAACAAGCTGGCATATGCAAAAAAAAGAATTTCACTGTGCTGTAATGGATATGTGAAAATAAAGGCTTCTATTAAGGCTTCTTATTCTTCTTAACAGGGCTTTTAAACCTTTTAAACCAGTGCATAAACCTTGTTAAAAATCAGCTATTGTATCAATAATGAATGTGCTTTTAGATTAGCTGATTTTAGTAATCAATAGGATAGGATAATTCCCAACAGACTGGTGTAAGAAATTCCAATCATCACAGCTGTTTTACTGTTGATTGGACTGATCTGTGCACTATATGCAAGCATATATCAGTATCAGAGATATGTAGAGATAGGAAAAAGATGAATATTGGAAGCTCCACCAGTTTAGCATGGTGCAATCTACATGCCAAAATCCACTTAAGACCAGGTGATTTTTTTTTCTAATCTTCAAATGTCCAGTTTGGGTGAGCCTGTGGCCATGATAGCCTTAGATTCCTGTTCTTGACTGACAGGAGTTGAACCCAATGTGGTCTTCTGCTGTTGTAGCCCATTTTGTGCATGCTGAGATGCTTTTCTGCTAATCATGGTTGTAAAGAGTAAATCATATGAGTTTCTATATTCTTCACGGCAGCGTGAACCAATCTGGCCCTTTTCCTCTGACCTATCCTATCGACAAGGCATTTCCACCGACAGAACTGTTGTTCACTCAATAGTTTTTTTCACACCATTCTGTGTAATCTCTAGAGACTATTGTGTGTGAAATTCCCAGAAGATCAGCAGTTCATGAAATACTTAAACCAGCCAATTGGGTACCAACATCAATGCCACAATCAAAGTCACAGAGATCACACTTTTCCCCATTCTGATGTTTGATTTGAACATTAAATGAAGCTCTTGATCTGTATCTGCATGATTTTTTTTATTTTTTTTGCATTGTGCTGCTGCTATATGATTGGCTGATTGGATAACTGCATTAATGAGTAGGTGTACAGGTGTTCCTAACAAAGTGGACAATGATTGTATCAATATTTTAATACAGTTATCAATATTTTTTTTATTTTATTCTTTTTTGTAAAGCTTATAATATTTTGTCTACTTCTATAGATGAACAAACAAGATCTGGCTCAGGAGGAGGCCGTTCTTTATTCAGCAGACAGAGATGTTTACAACAGGAAATTGTTGGCACCCCACACAGAAATGACCTGCAATTTATCTGAGAAAAACCGTAAGCTGTGGCAACTTGGCACCAGTGGAGTCTAAACATCTAGTGAGGAACCCAGGCTAAGACTGGCCCTCTGATCCATGATAAAAATTGAACCAATTAAAAACCTACTTACTCATGCATCAGCAGGGAACAAATAGAGATATCGCTGATTCTGAAAAAATACTACTGAATCCATTTTCTAGAGAACAGGCATCACACCACAGTTTACCCATGTAAGCAAAACAGAAAGTAACCAAGGTTCCAAGAAGAGTGAAGATCCTGGTTGAACAAGACCCTATGCTCCTGAGTAAAACCCCAGGTGAGTAAGGCTCTGCGTAAACAAGGTTCTGAGCAAAGAAATGAATAAACAAGGTCCCTTTTGAGCAAGGTTCTGAATAAAATAGGCTAGGTGAGCAAAGTTTTGAGAAAACAAATATCTGAGCAAGATTCTGAGTAAACAAAGCCCCAGGTGAGCAAGGTTATGAGTACCAAAGCCCAAGGTGAGTGGGAATTTGAGTAAGCAAGGCCCAAACAGGTGAGAAAGATCGAGAATAAACAAGATTTCATGTAAGCAAGGTTTCAATTAAATATGGCTGTGTGCAAGCAAAGTTTCAAGTAAAGAAGGCCTCAGATGAGCATGAGTAAACAAGGCCCTGGGTGAGCAAAGTTCAGAGTAAACAAGGCTCCAGGTGAGTAGGTCCCTGGCAAAAGCAGAGTGCACACTACATGGCTTTCAAAATCTTAGAATTCTTAGAATTTCTGAACCACTCAAATAGGTGGAAACAGTGAAGATAATAATAATTAAATTGTATGATGAGCACAAAACATAATAAAAGCAACACCTCTGCAATTAACAAAGCTCAAGAAGCAGCATGGCAGAAATTTAAGACAAAATAAATGTGTAAGAACATATAGTTAAAATAAAACAATATAAAAGACTATTTTATAGTCAAAACTATAGGGCGCCCAAGGCTCATTGATGAACATGGGGATCAAAGGCTAGCCTGTCTGGTCCAATTGCACAGAAGAGCTACTGTAGCACGAATTGCTGAAAAAGTTAATGCTGGCTATGATAGAAAGGTGTCAGAGCACACAGTGCTACACAGCTTGCTGGATATGGACTTGCGTAGCCTACAATGGGCACATGTGCATCAGAACTGGACCATGGAGCAATGGAAAAAGGTGGCCTGGTCTGATGAATCACGTTTTCATTTACATCATTTGGATGGCCGGGTACATGTGAGTTCCTTACCTAGGGAAGAGATTGCACCAGGATGCACTATGGGAAGAAGGCAAGTCAGCGGAGACAGTGTGATGCTCTGGGCAATGTTCTGCTGCAAAACCTTGGGTCCTGGCATTCATGTGGATGTTACTATGACATGTACCACCTACCTAAACATTGTTGCAGACCAATCACACCCCTTCATGGCAACGGTATTCCCTAATGGCAGTAGCCTCTTTCAGCAGGATAATGCACCCTGCCACACTGCAAAAATTGTTCAGGAATGGTTTGAAGAATATGGTTCAGAGTGTTGACCTGGCCTCCAAATTCCCCAAATCTCAATCCGATTGGGCATCTGTGCGATGAGATGGACAAACAGGTCCGATCTATGGAGGCCCCACCTCACAACTTAAAAGATCTGCTGATAATGTCTTGGTGACAGATACCACAGCACACTTTCAGAGGTATGGACTTGTGGAGTCCATGCCTCGATGGCTCAGAGCTGTTTTAGTGGCACAAGGGTGATCAGGTTAAATATAGAGTTTTTTTTATTAATTTTACTAGGGAAACTAGATCTCTAGCCAATTGTCTGTGGCTCTTTTCTTGGAGTTTGAAGCTTACTGGCTGCAATAGCTAATACAAGCTTCTTATTTAAGCAGGTAAATTACTTCCACCCCTCTTTGAGAAGCCATTGGAAACAAAAAAATCCAAAGATTTGCCAACATGGAGAATGAAGCTGTGAATTAAACCAGTTAAACCCACTTTAAGCTGAGCATTAATTCTGATTATTTTAATGGAAGATGATCGAGTTCCAGAAGAGTTATTGAAGATCCAGAGAGAAAATGTTCCTGAGTATAATTATCTTGTGTTTTCTTGATGAATGAAAGTTTTCAGTTGAGCTAGCAAATCCAGAGTGTTAAACCATGAGTCAGTGAGTTGGCATGACTCAGCAATTTTACCAGTCTGATATTTAGCAGTATTTTCATGGTTAAAATGTTATTAGAGAGTGATGTTATAAATATTTTAAATGTACAGATTTTGTGTTGCTGGTTTAAAGTAACCAATGCTTTGTCTAAAACTAAAGGGCATTCTCTAGTTGTATGTTTTGGGTGTTTTGCTCATGTGCTATTGTTAGAAGTATTGCGCCTCCACTGGGGCACCTGAGTAACTGACTTACATACAAAAAGAAAAATGGTTGAATCTTTCAGTCAGTCTGTTTGTAATCCTAGATTATGAACAATGGAATATTACATCTTTTTTGGATTGAAATATAAAGATTCATACTATGATTGAATAAGAAAAGGTAAAGAAAAAAATATAAAAAAAATTGAAAAAAATGATTTGTATTTCACTGATAAAAATGGTTAAAATCATTTTAAATGAGTTCAACTGATGGTCATACTTAAAAGCCACGTTCTTTGGGAACAGTTGGAATGTTTTAACACCCATGCTCTTATTTTTTTATACTTTAAGGGTGCACCCAACTTCTTTTCAAAACACAAACTTAAATCCAGACTTGACTCACTTGACACTAATGGACCAATGATTTGATGGACTTTTAAACAAACTATCAAAATAAATTGTGTGTATATTAGTTATGAGAACAACTTGTTTAGATTTGTAACATTTTAATATTTTCTCTTAAACCAAGTTCAATACAAACCATATCCTCAACTTACAATGTGGCTTCAGTGGCTCTTTGTGTCCTTCTCTATTCCTAAACCCTCTCTTTACAAAGCTAGATTCCAATCCATTCTAGCTAATTGCATAACCCAATATCACTCTGTCAATTGGGCTATAAGCACATGACTGGCAAATGAGGGTTGACCTAGGGAAGCAGCTCTCATTCCCAGAAAATATCACAGAGACCACTCTGAGACCAGGCATAGTGCTAGTTTTGGAAACATCATAGCAGGTGATCATGCCGGAGCTTACAGTTCACTTGGAGGAGAGGATGGATGTGTCCAAGTGCTGCAGAAGAATGCTGCAGAAGGGGGTTCCCTTCTGCCCTCCTGGGCATCAAAGGCAAGCAGAAAAGGAAGGCCATCAGAACCACCACTGAGGCAGCAGAGAAGGCTTCTAGATGGCTGTGGATCAAAAGGAACAATACTTGGTTTCATGCTACTTAGATAGGAGTGAGATATCTGCTGGTGTCATGTCCTAATGCATACATATTTGTGTGGTGAAACAAGTGGCAGTGAGCATGCATTACTGGTGCCAGTGGCGCTTACTACAGCGTTAGTGACTGAGGAGGCCAGTATGTCACTGGTTGTGTTAGATGGACATGTTTGCGCTGCGTTAAGTGTAACAAGAAATCCATAGAGATACAGTGGCACTGAGCATGCATTAACTGTGCCAGTGGGGCTTTCTACAGCTTTAGTTACTGGGAAGGCTTGTATAGTTCTGGCTGCATTAGACATGTTGGCAAGGCTGAAGGGCAAGTGGAGTAATCTGTAAAACATAAGCTACTTGGACACAAGCCAGGACCTGATTACCGCTGGTTGGGTCACATGGGAATGGGTGGGTGATGTGGAAAAATCCAAAACACCAGATGACCTCAGGTTACATTACTGATGATGTGCATCATGAGATGTATTTTAAAACCAGTGTATTCTTCACATATATGGACTTTGAGGTATGATGGTTAGATGGAAGAAATAAAAACATCCAAGCCTGCCTAAATCACCCCAACCATGTGGCAAAATGTGTTATGGTCTGATGAGACCAAGGTAGAAATTGGGGCATAATACTAAAAGATATGTTTGGTGCAAAACCAAGACAGCTAATCACCCAAAGAACACAATACCCACAGTAAAGCATTGTGGTGACTTCATTCTATGCGGCTGCTTCTCTTCAGCTGGGACTGGGACTCCAGATACCAATATATTTTGGCACAAAACCTGCGAGCCTCTGTTAGACAGCTGAAAAAATCACCTTTCTGCACAATACCAACACAAATTCAAGTCAACAAAGGAATGGCTTCAGAAGAACAAGATAATCGTTTTGGAATGGCCAGTCAGAGCCAAGATCTAAATCCTATCAAAAAACTGTGTCGTAACATGACTTAAAAAGGTGTTTAAACACTTGTGCAACCAGGTTATTGCAAGTTTTTCTTTTTTCCCCTAAACTGTTTTTATTTGTGCTTCACTTGAACTTTCTAGGCTGCCATATAACAAAGATCTGTCATGACTGATCTTGGGTTAATTTTTTTTGCATCACAAAAAGACTTTTTATATGCAATGTATATTACAAATCAGAAATGTGTGCCTCTGTGCCCAAAAAGTACAGAAACAGAAGTAAAACGCATCTACAGATTCCTAAATATGAACATTTTGGACTTGTTTCAAGTCTTTTTGTGCAGTTTCTGAGTTGTAGTTAGAGCTGAGAATTTTGCTGAAACCTGGCAAACCTCCATATGAACTTCAGCAAAAGCAATTCTTTAGAACTGCACATTTAAATAAACACTTTGCGTTTATGCAACTTTTTTTTTTGTCCTGATGGATCCTTATGCACAGGCATAGACTAAAGCTTTCTAAAATGCCTTGAAGATGCATTCATGTTCAGCTACATGGGTAAAGCATAAAGAGTAACCAAAGCCCTGGGTCAGACACAAGATCAAATAATAACCAAGGCCCTAACTAAGCAAAGTAAAGAGAAAATATGGCCCTGGGTAAGTATGGTTACGTGTAATCAAAGCTCCGGTTAAACAGCTTAAATGAGGCCCTGGGTGAGCAAGGTTATTAGTAAAAAAGGCCATCTTTGAGCAAAGTTCAGAGTAAGCATGGCCCTAGGTAAGCAAGTCCCAGAGTAACCAAGGTTCTGAGGAAGGCTTAGAGGTAATAAGGTCCTGGGTGAGCAAGGTTCCCAGTAACCAAGGCCTCAAGTAAGCAAGGTTAAGTGTAAACAAGGCCCTAGGTAACAGCCTTAGTGACAGCTCACATATTGAATGAACTTGTACTCTTTACTCTGGGTAGTGAGAGGTAAGTCCACCTCTACTTTCAGTATTGGATTAATATCTCTGGTACACAGCAGTGTTCACTTTAATTACACTGCATGGATACAAAACTTATCATGTTAAACTTACCAATATAATGAATAAATAACATTAATGAATTCTTTAGGTGATTACACAGATTAAGCAGAGTGTTCAGTCTAAACCCCACTGTGCTGATTCTGCATGCTCCCACACCCTGCAGTGAATCTGAATCTGATACAATAATATGGAATATTTCTACATGTGGAAATATTTAACACTTGCTATAGAAACTGTCACAAGGAAATAGATCAAATGCCTTGGCATGCACTCTCACACACACACACACACACACACACAGTTTTCTGCAACATCATGACCACGGGTCTACCCTAACTCTTTATCTTCTATCTGTCTATCTGTTTGTCTGTCTATCTGCCTGCCTATCTGTCTGTCTGCTAGAAAAGTCTTTTTAAAATGATCTGTAAAATATAATTTTAAAAAAATCCAATTTCCTGTGAGGAAAAAGTAAGGACACCCCCACATTTATTTGTACTTAAAATGGCTAAAATTACGTACAGGTGTATCACATCAGGTGCAAATTATTAGAACATCGTTACAGAGCATTTTGAAGGAGGCTTGCCTTATTTAAGCCTCAGACATTTAGTTTGGTTTGCTCTTAATTGTTGAAGTGAGAGGTATCAGCATGGTGAGATCCAAAGAGCTCTCTGAGGCCTTCAGAAAGAAGATTGTTGATGCTTATGAGTCTGGTAAGGGGTATAAAAAGATCTCAAAAGAATTTGTAATCAGCCATTCCACTGTCTGGAAAATCATTTACAAGTGGAGAACATTTAAAACGACTGCCAACATGGCCAGGTCAGGCCTTCCAAGCAAATTCACCCCAAGAGCAGACCTCAAGATGCTTAAAGAAGTCTCCAAAAACCCTAAAATATCATCATAGGACCTACAGCAAGCTCTTGCTACAGTTGATGTCAAAGTGCATGAATCTACAATCAGAAAGAGACTGCACAACTTTAATTATCATGGGAGGTGTGCAAGGAGGAAACCTTTGCTGTCTAAGAAAAACATGATTAAGACTGAAATTTGCCAAAGAACACATAGACAAAGTCCAAGACTTCTGGAATAATGTGCTTTGGACAGATGAATCTAAAATTCAATTATTTGGACACCATAACAAAGGGCATGTTTGGCGGAAACCAAATACAGCATTTCAGCAAAAGAACCTCATGCCAACTGTGAAACATGGAGGTGGAAGTGTTATGGTTTGAAGATGTTTTGATGCAGCAGGACTTGGCCAGCACACCATCATAGAATCCACTATGAATTCTACATTGTATCAGAAGGTGCTTGAGGAACATGTGAGACCATCTGTCAAAAAAATTGAAGCTGAAGCGGAACTGGACCTTGCAACATGACAATGACCCAAAACATACCAGTAATTCCACCAAGGACTGGCTGAAAAGAAAAAAATGGAGAGTTCTGAAATGGCCAAGTCAAAACCCAGATCTAAATCCTATTGAGATCCTGTGGGGTGATTTGAAACGGACTATGTGTGCAACATCACACAGCTGAAAGAATTCTGCATTGAGGAGTGGGAGAAACTTTCTTCCAGTCTTCCAAACTGGTAGATGGCTACAAGAAATGTCTCATTGTGGTTATTTCAGCCAAAGGGGGAAACACTAGCTATTAGGGTATAGGGTGTCCTAACTTTTTCCTCAGTTGAAATTGATTTTTGTCATTTGATTTCTTTTGTTTAATAAGTGAAAACAAAGTGATTTTTTGTTGTTTACATGCAATTACATCACTTTCATCTACAGGTACAAATAAAAACAAGATCAGAAATTGACATGTTGACATTTAATAAAGAACTGAATATTTAATGGGGTGTCCTAATTTTTTCACATGACTGTATATAATATGTATGTATGTATGTATGTGGGGGGGGGGATTTCACACAAAACAGTGTTTACAGTTTACATAAAATTTTGTGAAAAACATCTAGTGAGTATATTCCTGAGAATAACTTGAATGCCAATGGCGTAGCAGGCCTACTCGCCAGATATCAGTGCCTAACTCGGTCTCTTGTGGCTGAATTGGCAAATCCTCACAGCCACACTCCAAAATCTAATGGAAAGCCTTCCCAGAATAATAGAGGTTATTATTAACAGCAAAGGGGAATAAATCTGGAATGGGATGTTCAAAAAGCACATATGAGTGTTTTGTTCAGGTGTCCACAAGCTTTTGGCCATATAGTGTATATGGTGGCCAAATAAATCTTGATTAACTCATGGTCATAATATAGACCACTTTGATACAGTAAAAAAAAAAAAAAAAACACCATGTAACCTCAACAGGTCCATAAAGAGAACTAGAAATGATTACATTCAGCACTAATCTCGATTTACTAATTATGTAAAATGTTATATTGATAACAAAGCTAAGCCTGCTGGGTCTGACCACCCCCCTCTGCAACTGGATCCTGGAGACCCCAGTCCATCAGGATTGGCAACTCCACCTCCAGCACCACCACACTGAATGGTGGCACTCCCCAGGGCTGTGTGCTCAGTCCGCTGCTGACACATTACTGTGCTAAAAAGTACAGTTCAAATCACAACAACAAGTTTGCTGAAGACACTACAGTTGTGGGCCTCATCAGCAACAATAATGAGTCAGCATACAGTGTGGAGGTGAACCAGCTCACAGAATGGTGTAGAGACAACAATCTATCTCTTAATGTTGTTGACTTCAGGAGGACCCAAGTAGACCTCTCACCACTGCACATCAGTGGAACAACTGTGGAGAGAGTCAAAAGCTCCAAGTTTCATGGGGCACTTCACAACCTTCTATAAAGGTACAGTAGAGACCAGCTGTCTCATCGTGTGGTATGGGAACTGCAAAGTCTCCAAACACAAGACCCAACAGTGGATTGTGAGAACAGCTGAAAAGATCATTGGTTTTCTCTACCCACCGTCAACACCTCATACAATCTGCTGCATCTGCAAAGCCACCAGTATTGCGTACAACCCCTCCCACCGATCCCATGGACTCTTTTCCATCTGGCAGAAGGTACAGGAGCATCTGTGCCACCACCAGCAGACTTTGCAACAGATTCTTCCCTGAGGCAGTCAGATTACTCAACACCCTGCTGCCTCTCACCTAAGCAATGCTCATCTGGGCTAGTCAAACACCTAATCCAGTATGACAATATACCACTGCACACCACACTTTACAAAGCTGCATCAGACACTTTATGGATCACTAAATGTATTGCTGCTACCCTACTGTTTAGAGTTTATAGCCCATGTTCTGTGTTTTTATTGCATTGTGTATTTACTGTTCTGTTCTGTGTATTTATTGTCCTGCACTAATCTCACACTGTTGTGTATTTGCACTTTATGTAGTCTTGCATACTGTTATGTGTTGCACCATGATCTTGGAGAAATGACATTTTATCCCAATGTATACAAGCTATATAGAGGAATGGCAATAAAAACCCACTTGACTTGATATTGTATATTTAAATGAGCCCAGATAAAGTTACATGGACTATATTATTTTTATTGTAAGCATAAATACTTAAGTTTACTAGACAGCTAGCTAACATTGGGTAAACAAATTTTGTTAAGCTCATTAGTTAAGTCTATACATTTAGGTTAGATATTGAATTGTTTAAAACCATTCGATAAGTTGAATAGCAAGCTAGCATACATTACACAAACTGTTTTATTATTATGTAATCAAAACAAATACCAAAGTTTAGTAGAAAGATAGTTAACATTAGCTTTACTATAGTGCAATTGGCTCAAATGTTTACTTAAGCCCTATATGATGACGGGTGATGTATTTAGCCCTTTTTGACTTGTGACTGAAAGGCATAATATTTTTGTTTCCTGTCTAGAAGAAGAAGAAAGGTAGTTGGTGTGTGGTGGTTAAAATTGGGATGAAGCAGAGACTCTGCCAGGCGGACTGGAACAGTGTCACTGCAGGAGAGGCACTTAGGGCGAGAGACATAGAAAGAGAGAAAGGGAGATTGTGTTATTTATTGGAGGTTCCAGCAGAGAAACCTAGGCAAAGCTATAATATTGAATTGTGTAGCACACAGAGAGAGAGAGAGAGAGAAAGAGAGAGAGATGCCCTCCCCAACAGATGTAAAACCTTTCTAATCTTCTTAACACGATTTTCCATAGTAACATGGATTAAAGTGATTTTTTTAAAAGCGTAGCACTCGAACATATGGTGTTCAGCAGCAAAAAAAGAAAATATAAATATATACGTCTTGAGTTGGGTTCCTTGGTGGCTCTTTATGAATCCTTACAGTGGTATCACAGGCTGTTGGGATAAAGTGTGGATTGGGAATGGGGATTTTTAGGATTAGAAATATATTGCTGTAGTGTAGCTTTAAGGTCTTAGATGGGAATGTGGTTATGGATCCACATACTGGCATTTATATACTGTACATGCATGTATTTTCATAGATTTTGTTAGCCAGCTGACACAATCCAATCTGGCAGGATGTCTCAGAGGATTGTAAGATATATTCATAAATGTTCATAATATTCACAGCTAATGCTAATCAGCTGAGGTAACTATACAAGCTTTCTGAGAGGATTTATAAGCACATTCATTAACCAGTTAACACTAACCAACTTGCTAACGTAAGGTAAATTGATAGTATTTTTTCAAGATTGTAAATTTTATTCATAAATAGTCATAATTATCACCGCTAGTGCTAGCCATTTAACATGACAGAATTAATTCATTTAAGACATATTTATAAATTATAATTTTTACTGCTAATGCTAGTCAGTAAATGAATATAAGCTAACTTGAAAGGATAACGTCTCCAGGTTACGCATGTAACCATGGTTCCCCGAGGGAACGAGACGCTGCGTCGAAATGCTATGGGAACGCCTTCAGCATGACCGTGCTCTGAATCACGTGTGAAATCAGTCCAATGGATGGGCGAGACATCACGGGCGGGGTGACGTAACGACCCGGAAGCTTAAAAGCACGAGCGGATGGGCGCCGCGCTAGCTTCTGAGGAATGAGGCAAGCGCAGCAGGGATGCCGGAAGTGTGGCACTGAAACGCAGCGTCTTGTTCCCTCGGGGAACCATGGTTACATGCGTAACCTGGAGACGTTCCCCTTCAGGAACTCGAGCTGCGTCGAAACGCTATGGGAATGAGTATGCCCACGCCGCCAGACTTACAAATCCCTGCCTAGTGTGGAAAGGGCACAGCTAGGGCAAAAGGACAGAAGAGCCGGGAGTGGCTCGCATATCCAGGCCATAGAATCTGGCAAACGTCAGGGGCATAGACCAACCCGCCGCGTTGCAGATGTCCTGTAAGGACACACCCGCTAAAAAGGCCTTAGAGGCCGCCACACCTCGGGTAGAGTGAGCCTTGACCCCCAAGGGTGAGGGGAGACCAGAGGACTCATAAGCCAAAGAAATGGCATCCACAATCCACCAGTTGAGGGTCTGCTTGGTAGCAGGAAGACCCCTCTTAGGGGGGCCAAAGCATACAAACAGCTGGTCCGCCCTCCTCCACAGGGCAGCTCTGTGGACGTACGCATCCAGTGCTCGCACTGAACATGTACAATTAAGCTTCCGATGGACGGACTCCCGAAAGGGAGGAGGACAGAAGGCCTGCAGTACGACCGGCCGTGGTGCCGAGGAGGGAACTTTCGGTACATACCCCGCTCGAGGGTATAAAAACGCTTTGGCCAGACCGGGCGCAAAGTCTAAATAAGAGGGGGCCACAGAGAGGGCCTGAAGATCCCCAACTCTCTTTAGAGAGGAAATAGCCAAAATAAAAGGCAGTTTTCAATGTCAAGAGATGGTCCGAAATCTCCTCTATAGGCTCGAAGGGGGGTTTACAAAGAGCCTCCAGTACCACGGCCAGGTCCCACGAAGGGACCCGAGATCGCACCGGAGGTCTGAGCCTCAGCGCACAGTGGAGGAAACATGTAACCAGGGGGTGTCTGCCCACCGACTGGCCACCGAGGGGCGTGGCAGGCCGCAATAGCCACCACATAGACCTTCAGGGTGGAGTGGGTCAACCCTGCGGAGAAACGGGCCTGCAGGAACTCCAGCACTGTACCAACCGGGCAGTGAACAGGATCGAGCTGGCGGTCTCCGCACCAGGAAGTGAAAAGTTTCCACTTCAAGGCGTACAGTTTCCTCATTGAGGGAGCTCTGGATTGGAGAATGGTCTCAACAACCTCAGCTGAGAGACCGGAAGCTCTGAGTTGTGCCCCCTCAGAGGCCACACACACAGCTTCCACAGCTCGGGGCGGGGGTGAAAGATGGCACCCCCCGCCTGTGAGAGGAGGTCCCTCCTGACGGGAATCTCCCATGGAGAGCCGTCGAGGAGGGAAATCAGGTCTGAGAACCATACTCGGCCCGGCCAGAACGGGGCTACTAGCAACAGACGTACCCCGTCCCGGCGCACTCTCTCCAGCCTCGGCCACGTCTGTACCATAGCATCCAGTCCTAGAGGAGCTGGATGAGTCAGAGAGAACCAGAGGGGACAGTGCGATGTCTCCTGAGTCGCAAACAGATCCACCTGAGCTCGGCCGAAGATACGCCATATCTGCTCCACCACCTCGGGGTGGAGCCTCCATTCCCCGGGCATCGGCCCCCGCCTTGACAGGGCGTCTGCTCCCATATTGAGACGGCCAGGGATATAAACTGCTCTCAGCGAGAGGAGTTTCCCCTGGGACCACACAAGAATCTAGAGCGCCAGCCTGTAAAGGGGGCGCGAACGCAGACCTCCCTGGTGGTTGATATAAGAGACCACTGCCGTGTTGTCGGTGCGCACCAACACGTGGCGACTTAGGTCCGGGAGGAGGTGTTTCAGTGCTAGAAACACGGCCAGCATCTCCAGGCAGTTGATGTGCCACGCGAGATGCCGGCCGCTCCACAGACCGCGGGCTGAGCGGCCACTCATGACCGCTCCCCATGAGAGACTCATCCGTCGCTAGCGTTATGCGGCAACAAGGAGCTCCCAGCACCGGGCCCTGGGACAAGAACCAGGGTTCCCTCCACATGTCTAAGGCCCGTAGGCACCGCTGCGTGACCTTGATCATGCGGAGCGGGCTTCCCCTCAGGGAGAGCCCCCTGGTCTTGAGCCACCACTGTAGGGGTCTCATGTACAGCAGGCCAAAAGGTATCACGTTGGACGCAGCTGCCATCAGACCCAGCAGTCTCTGAAATTGCTTCACAGTGAGTGACCGGCCTTCTCACACTCTTGCGACTGCTGTGAGGATCGACTCGATCCGAGCAGGAGACAGCCGTGCCTGCATCGTGGTCGAATCCCACACCACACCCAGATAAGTGATACTCTGTGCCGGAGAAAGGACACTTTTCTCGGCGTTCAGTCTCAACCCCAGCTCTTTCATGTGGGCGAGAACGACATCTCGATGCCGAACCGCCATCTGCTCTGATCGAGCTAACATCAACCAATCGTCAATATAATTCAGTATGCGGATGCCCCGGAGTTGCATAGGAGCCAGAGCAGCATCCACACACTTCGTGAAGGTGCGGGGTGTGAGTGCTAGGCCGAACGGAAGAACCCGATATTGGTAAGCTTCGCCCCCGAAAGCAAACCTCAGGAACTTCCTGTATTGAGGAAGGATGGAGATATGGAAATATGCATCTTTTAGGTCGATCGTGACAAACCAGTCCTCGGAGCTGATCTGAGACATGACCTGTTTTACCATGAGCATCCTGAACTTCAGTCGTGCGACTGAGAGGTTCAAATGCCGCAAGTCCAAAATAGGATGCGGCCCTCCACCGTTCTTGGGAACAATGAAGTACCGGCTGTAGAACCCGGACTCTCTCTCGCGAGGAGGGACCACCTCGATGGCCTCCTTCCTCAGGAGAGTATGCACTTCCTGTTCCATCACCAGAGCCTGCTCGGGGCCCACTAGAATGGGGAGAACCCTGGAAAAACGAGGCGGAGGAGAGCCAAACTGAATTCGGTAACCTCTCTCTACAGTACGCAGGACCCATTGAGACACGTTCGGCAGAAGTTTCCACTCTGCCAGATAGCTCACTAAGGGAATCAGCCTCTCGAGACTGACCTCTGGTACAGCGAGAGCGGCTAGCCCGGTGCCCTGGAGCGGCGAACCGAAAGGTAACAACCGAACTGGCTGCTCCAGAGACCTCCGAAGAGGCAGCGAGCCTCCTAGTACCGCTACATTCCCGGGCGGAAACTGGGAGAAGCGCTCGCTGGAGACCGCTGCGCCCTGAAGCACCATGGGTGGCAGAGTTGGCAGATCAACCTCCCGAGGGCACTGAGGCGAGACGGGCACCGTATAATGAGGTGTACACCGTTTCACCCCAGAGGGGCCTGCCCTCGAAAGCCCTGGGCCAAATGCGTCAGGGCTTCTTAGCCGCGGCCCTCCTGGCTAAAAGCACGGTCCTCAGATCCGTCTTTGCACCAGAGGGGCCCAGCCCAGAGCATCGCTGAGACTCCCGGTCCCGCCGCGGCATCTCCACGTGCTCGTCCAGCTCTCTGAGCAGTTCGGCCTGGTACGCCTGCAGCACCACCATGGTGTGCAAGCACGCACCGGCCTGACCTGCTGCCGCGTATGCCTTGCCCACCAGCGCTGAGGTGGTTCACAGCAGCTTGGAGGGCAGCGCCGGAGCCTTTAGGGACGATGCCGCGCCAGGGGACAGATAGCTAGCCAGCGTCTGTTCAACCCTGGGCATCACCCTTTACCAGAATGGTCCAGCCCCGCCACATTAGCATAGTAAGAGGAGGCGGGACTGAATAAACGGGCCGAAAAAGGCCTCCTCCATGACCTCGAAACCTCGAAGGCTCTGGTGTGGAGGTGGCGGTTTACTGCGCAGGAAACGCTCATCCAGCTTACCGCCCTGCGGTTCAACCCGTGTTTCAGCGGGCCAGTCAATGCTAAGTTTAGCGACGGCCCGCGAAACCACCTCCAGCAGCTCCTCATATTGAGGAGACTGCGGCAAATCACAGCCGGCGCCCTCCACGTCAGCCTCCTCGGAGGAAGACAGGCGGAGCGCCGGGCCCACTCCCCGGGGGAAAGAATCCACAGAGCGGGCTTCCGAACCTAGAGAGCGGACGGTGGATCTGGAGGGTGAGGAAGGAGAAAAGGACTCGCCCGTCTCCATTCCCTCCGTCAGATCCATCTGCGAGCCCCACGAGTGTAACCGCCGCTCTGCCTCGGCAGAAGCGGGGCCAGCACCGCGAGGCACGCGAGTGAAGGCTCCCTCCTCGAAGAGAGCCTTCCGGGAGCGAAGCGCATGCAGCGGCAAACGCTCGCAATGCGAGCAGCCGGCTCCCTCGAGAGCCGACTCTTTGTGCTCCGCTCCCAAGCAAACAATGCATAAGCTGTGTGTATCCCCACCCGTGATATAGCGCGGGCAGGGAGGAACACACAGCCTAAAACGCTGTTTGCTCTCGCCCTTATGTTTCATATTATCTTTTGCCTTGGGCATTATGAAAGACAGACAACAAAATAGACAAACAATCACACATAGAGTGCTTGCTGAATGACAGAAAAGCTAGCGCGGCACTCATCCGCTCGTGCTTTTAAGCTTCCGGGTCGTTACATCACCCCGCCTGTGACGTCTCGCCCATCCATTGGACTGATTTCACACGTGATTCAGAGCGCGGTCACGCTGAAGGTGTTCCCATAGCGTTTCGACGCAGCTCGAGTTCCTGAAGGGGAACTCATATTTATCAACGCTCATAATTTTCATTGCTGATGCTAGTCACCAAGCTAACATGAGGTAACTTCACAGGCTTTAAGTGCAGATTTTAAAGTCATTATCATAAAAGTTCATAATCTTTACCACTAACTAGCATTAATTAATTAGCTGGCTAGCTTAAGAACAACTGACAGGTTTTCTGGAGGGATTTAAAAAAAATCATTGTAAATATTTATAATACTCTATGTACAGCTATAAGACTATTTGAGAGGATTTATAAATAAATAATAAAGGGCAAATTCATAACTTTCACTTCTAGCACTACCTAGTTAAAATGAGCTTTCTATGACATTTCTATGAACTTTCCACAACATATTCATAAATAGTCATAATTCACTGCTAATAGTCAGCAAGCTAGCAGGACAGAAATGACAGGATTTTGAGAGGATTTACTTTACCTATATGACTAATATAAGTTAACATGACAAGATTTCTGAGGAATATTATGTTATATTCATATATAAAATGCTCATAATAGCTAAAATAAGCTAACCTGAACCCTCAAAACTACTGTCCTTCTGCTTTATAGTGGATTATGGTGATTCTATAATTTATGGCACAAAAATACAATAAGCCAACCCAATAAAAATGTAAAAATAAAATGTTACAAAAATGTTTTAAGATTATTTGTTCTTTACAGAGAGATTATATAATGGAGGGGAAAAGGTAAGAGATGTAATGAGACTTTGTGTTATTAGCCACAAATCAGGAACACTCTGGAGCCCCTTGGAGGCCACACAACATGAATTAGTATGAAACCACTGCCAAAATGATGCTGAGAAACTGCTGGAGGCTTAATTATGGGGCTGGAATGCAATTATCCTCACCCACTCTGTGTTAGTCTCCTTGTTTCACCTTGTTTCACATCAATTACATTCTACTTTCACATACAGCCAATAAAGGAAAATATAAACATATATCTGGTACATATGATCATGTGTGCAGGCTGTCCATATCCTCAGTGGGGGTGCACATACACAGACCTGCCAGCCTTAATGCATTTTGTGTCACATCATATTTAACACAGATGTGCGCTGCAACGAGTTATCGCTCAAAAATATACAAAATGGTGTGGTTTTCTTTTTTCCCCAATAATGAAAAAAAAAATAACTGACATACCTGGAAGCCAAGCCACCTTCTCCCATCTCACATTAGTAATGTTTGGCCAGTGCTCTGGCTCGATTATGATTAAATAGGCCTACAAAGAAGTGCCAAATTTAAAACTTTACAAATCTTTTAAAGGTAATGTTAATTAGAGTGTAATTATATACTGAGAAACATTATATTCTCTCTTGTGCTAGTCAGTGTGGAGACATTCAAACAGATTGAACAGCATATCAAGACTGAAAATGCTTCCGTCTGCGTGGAAGCATTTTACGTTTTTTACGAGGAACATTAGACAAGCAATTTATAGCAAAAGGACTATATCAAGCCCCCCCCCCCCCCCAATCCCCCTTTACTCCAGCAGGACTATGCATTATTTCTGGCATCTCTGCATACATACAACAACACTGGGTAAAGATGTCCCCTGGTGTCCCAGTGGTCCTGCTGTGGTCATTCGTCATCTTACATCATAATGAACCATGCAGTAGTTTCCAAGCATCATTACAGCAGCAGCTTCATCCTAAATCATCATCTATAACCTGTTTCTCTATTCCCTGCTGATCCCTCAGTCTCTTTACAACTTCTCTTATTGTACTTTCTGCTGGCGATTCTTTTGCAAACAGGCCTACGGTAAAATTATGGTTTCTTCTAAGGGTGTGAATTTTACTGACAAAATGATCTTGTTTTAGAGTTATTACGGTGCTGGAAAGGGAAGTGCACCACCTGACACTTTTTTTTAATAGTTGATATTAATATTAGATGCATCATTTTACAGTTTTTCAGTTAATCTCATATCCACTCCTACATTCTTCATTTATTTACAGTTGATATGTTTGTTTCCTAGCCTAGTTTCCTATTTACAGCACTGGCTTTGTCCTAAATATGTGTTATAGCTAAAATCCATAACGTGATTTGGAGAGAATTTGGTGATACACTAACCAATTACTGATAACTGGCAAGCTAATTTGTTTTCTTGCAATTGTGAGGAACAGAAAAGGTGGTGTTAGGTGGCATTTCACTAGCTGTTCAAGCTAGCATCCTTGCTCATTTTTTTTAGCTTACTGCTAAAAAAAATTCTATTTACATGTCTTATAGTCCAGTAATAATTAGCAAGTCCTCAACTCATGATTTACTCTGTGGATCAACAGGATCATAGCTGTTAAACCTGATCAGAAAATGGTGAATATTTTCTTTGGCTTGACTTGACTTAGCGTACATAAACGTAAAAGCTACGTAAATGTTATCCAGCACTGTGCTAATGTTAGCCAGCTATCGAGTAGTTAACATAGCTAACAGCAATGTTCACAACCATGTTAGCTAAGGTTAGGTGAGTTATTGTGTTGAGGTGAGAGGATTTTGTAGCTGTGTAGAGGTTATTGATAATGATTTGGGGCAAAACTGCTGCTGTAACAGGGCCAGTAAACCACTTTGGTCATAATTAGATTGTTGGAATTCACCACCTAACGAGTGCACTCCCCCGACTCTGTATTAGTCACCACTACTGGCCTTTTCCAGTGGTTTCCTGCTCCTGTTTTATGAGCTGCACTTGTGTATACTTCTATATTGGACATGATTGAGTGTTAGACTTTGTGTGAAACCCTAATGGACATTTTCCACTCTCACTCTCTCACTGAAATAGGTTTCTAGCTGCAGTTATTGCAGTTATTGGAAAGACACTTTGGAGGTAAACAATCTTCCGAGTAAAATGATTTCAGAGTAGGAAGGGGAAGCTATATTTGTGACACATGATCTGAAATCTAAATTAGAATTAATGCAATGTTTCACCCTGAATGCTAAGCTTGCTAAGAGCTTTTACATTTTAAATTAATGAAATTAAATTAATGACACAACCGTGATGGCTTATGTAATGAAAAGAGGTGTGGCCCCGCCTAAGAGGCAAGTCTCTGAGTTATACTACTGGTAGCTTATTGGCTTAATGCAGCCCTGGTCTCATTAAATCAGGATCTGAGTTTTGCCTGTTGATGAACTTTCTTCAGCTTTGAGTTTTTCAATGTGGATTAAAAATTGCATAATGAAGCCCAGCTGTGATATGTAACACAGATTAACACTCGAGCAATCACTGAACTCTCATTTTACTCAAGAAGAATTAGATCTCCAGTCGCGCAGTCACAATTCTGGAGGCTTCCTGATGTTAGTATATAAGGTATGGTATAAAAGGTACTATATCACTGAAGTTTGAATTCAGACGTTCAAAAACATTTTAGTCAAAGCATAGCAAATGTGTGTTTTGGCTCTCTTGTGTGTCATGTCTGATTCCATGCCCTCAGGATACTGGGTTACAGCAGGAGTTTAGTAAGAGCCCAAAATGTTAGAAATGTTAAATGGGGTGACACTTTTTCATGTTCATTTCTTCGTCTTATTCATCCCCCTTTTCTCTTTCTCTCCTTTCCCTTCTTTTTCTTATTATTCTTCATTTCCCCCTTCTTCTTCTTCATCTTTCTTTTTCATCTTCCTTTTCCCCCTTTTTTCTATCCTTCTTCTCCCTTCTCCTTCATATTCCTCTTTCTTTCTTTCTTTCTTTCTTTCTTTCCTTCCAGTTCTATAAAAGACTTACCATTCATCAGTTCCCGGTGTAGCATTGCACTTACCTGTGTGCTCTCACTCTGTCATATTTTCTGTATATGCTCTTGCCTGTGTTAATTCTTCTTTGCAGATCGCATTCTTAATTGTGTGTTGTTCAGCTAGCTCTTTTCATGTTTGTATAATCTCTTTTCTCCTGCCGCTTCTGTTGGTCCTTTCTGTCAGTCTGTGTCTATCATTACAGAATGCTTGTACCATACTACAAACAGATGCTGCAGGAAATGAGTCTGGTTCGCAGATGGAGTTGACTAGGTGGAGTCGATATTTCAAGCTCAACAACAACAAATCAGTCAGTTACAATATCAACTTGCGCAACAAGATCAGCAAACAAACCAACTCGCTCATCTGGTACAAAAACTCAACCACCGACTGGCTGTGAATGAATTATCTCCATCTGTGAATCAGGGCGAGATCAGTTGACACCCTGTTCATTCCCATGATTCGAAAATCAGTATGACTGCAAAACCAATTCTGGATTTTTGCTACAATTTTTTTTCTTCAGCTGTTCCCATTAGGGGTCCACATTACTCCAACCAACTGTTAAATTTTCTGGAGTTGTAACCCATACAGAAGTGAGAGATTGGACAAGGTCTCAGTGTAATACACACACACACACACACACACACTCACACATGAACACGCACACACCTGCAGAAAATCTCCTCAAGGGATTCCACTGGCGAAGCTACAAACCCACAAACTTTAGATCAGACCTCATGACTGCTGATGAAATTTGTACCCCTTTTCTAAAAAAAAAAAGAACCTGTTGGGAAAATTTTGACTTTCACTGTGACTTTTTCTTTTTTGTAGCTGAATGGAGAAATTGGCAAAAACGTACTAATGTGCAATAAGAAAATCTTGCAAGCTGTAGCTCTTAGATAATATGATCAGACCAAATGCACTGTATGCTTTCAACACAGGTTTCACAAAAAAAAAGATGCAAAGTCAATATATTTGCATTTCACAAATAAACTACTGATTTACACATGTTTAAACCACCAGCACTGATTTGTAGATTTATCATGAATTCTCCAGTCTCTGTTTTTTCTACTCCTGAGGTGAGAGCTTTAACGTGTTACATTGTAAAGTGCAATGAGGAGATGGATCTGTTCCTTCATCAGATTTTGATGGTTCTCCTTCAGAAACACAGGAGGAACATTAATAACTTTCACACTCCAGCAAAAAGCTAGCTGCAAGATTTTTTTAATGGTGTCTTTCATCTTAGGGGTTTTATAATGAGGCTGTTGTGTTGAACCAAGGGACAAAAGCTCTGTTCGGACTCAACCAATTTATCAGTGAAAAGAAAGATGAAAGCCTTCAAAATCCTTCTGATTTTCTGCTTTCTCCTCAGCAGTGATAAAAACCTGCTTCCTTTTCATTCAGATGGCTACAAAAGACTAACTGTTTTTATTGCATCAGTTATGAATTACATAATTATGAAACTGAGGCTACAGTGGGCACAGCCCCCATCAGAAATCAACAGTTAAAGACTGGAAAAATGTCACCTGGTCTGATGAATTTGAATTCATCAAATTCATCAGAAATTATGAATTACACAATGTACATTGTCCTTAACCATTACATGACAATCTCTCTCTCTCTCTCTCTCTCTCTCTCTCTCTCTCTCTCTCACACTCTCGCTACACATGCTACTCCTGAGATATCAGTGATCCTGACCCTTTCTGCTCTCCGGAGCTGCCTGATCCAGCCTAATGCGCTACTTCTGGTTGGAGTTCTCATCACCAGGAAACCACTCGCTGCTGCTGAGGATAGCGCCATTCGGACAGCCTAAAGATACTTGAGATTACTGTGGATGGTACCACTTAGAAACCATGAAGATGGCTTTGGATTGCAATTGATAGAAAACTGTTTTGCTACAATGGCTTAGGACTACAATTGCTAAAAGATAGCTTTAGGGCTTCAATTTGCCACTAACAGTTTTGCACTCAAGTCTCCATCAGTGAACAGTTGATAACCTCAATAAAATGTGAAAACTATAATGAATTTCCTAGTTACACAATTGCAGTTTTGGCCATGGAGTTTTGACTTGGCTTTACTTTGAGTTTTTCCTTGTCACTGTCGCCTCTGGATTGCTCATTAGGGATAAATTTATAAAATGAAAACTCATATCCTGAATTTATATATTTCTGTAAAGCTGTGACAATGTCCATTGTTAAAACCGCTATATAAATAAAATTGAATTGATTTGAAATTGAGATGATAGGGTAAGAAGTTGGCATTAACAGCATGAATCCATGTATCCAACATTCTTTGTGTCAGTAGTTGATGGTGGTGAGCCAGAGGCGACGGTGGCAAGGAAAAGCTCCCTGAGAGGATATGAGGAAGAAACCTTGAGAGGAACCAGACTCAAAAGGGAACCCATCCTCATCTGGGTGATAATGGATAGTGCAGTTATAAATAAATACTTATAACTGTGTATTACATGGACAAATAGTGCAATTGTGCAACCAGTAAATTCATTGCAGTTTTCACATGAAGTCCTTTTGGTTGAACCTATCCACTGTCCACTGATGGAGACCTGAGTTCAAAACTGCTCGCAGCAATCGCAGTCCCAAGCCAACTCCCCATGTGAGATCTCCAAGCCATTTCCATGGCCCCCAAGCGATACTATCCCCAGCAATCCCAGTGATCTTCAGGCCATTCATGTGGGGCCACCCCCAGAAGCAGAAAGCGATCTCCAACCGATGAGAACTCCAACCAGAAGTACCGCATCAGGATGGATCAGGCAGGTTCAGAGAACAGAAGCGGTCAGGATCACTGGTATCTCAGGAGTAGCATGTGTAGCTCGACAGAGAGAGAGAGAGAGAGAGAGAGAGAGAGAGAGAGATTGTTAGGTAAGCTTTTGTCTCGTAATGGTTAAGGACAATGTTCTTTGGGTGTAGAGTGAAAGCAGGAACTCCAGCAAGACTAGCTGTGACAGCATAACTAAAAGGGAGAGACAGAAGGTAATACAGACATGAGGGCTCCCTGGGACATAAAGCGGTCAGTCACTCCACCGTCAACATACTGCGTGAACCGTGAGTGTGTGTGTGTGTAGGGGGGGTGACAGCATCCAGACATCCCAGTTCACCATGACACTCTATGCCTGTGAACCCTCCAGAACTGCTCCTTTACCAAAGAAAACACTATTCACAAAAGGCTTGACTACACAAATATGATTTCAGCCTAGACTTTGACTGAGCCCCGAACACTAATTGGAAGGCTGTTCCATAACTGTGGGGCTTTGTAAGAGAAAGCTCTACCCCCTCCTGTAGCCTTGACTCATCGAGGTACCAACAAATAGCCTGCACCTTTTGATCTGAGGTGTGAGACCATTTAGTGCTTTATAGATCAATAGTAGTATATTATAATCAATACAAAATTTGATTGGGAGCCAATGCAGTGTGCCACTGCATTCTGGATTAACTGGAGCCTGTTTATGCACCTACTGCAACATCCAGGCAGTAAGGCATTACCAACCTAGAGGTAACAAAAGCATGAACTAATTTTTCTGCATTGTGTATTAACATTATATTTCTTATCTTAGCAATATATGTGAGATGAAAGAAAGCTATCCTAGTAATATTATTTACAAGAGCTTCAAATGAAAGACTGGAGTCAGTAATCACACCAAGGTCTTTTACTGCTGCACATGATGAAACAGAAAGGCCATAGAGAGTTATTGTATAATCAAAAAGATTACTTCTAGCTGCATGTGATCCCAGTACAAGTACTTCTGTCTTGTCAGAATTAAGTAAAAGAAAGTTAATAAGCATCCAGTGTCTAATGTTTTTCCATCTTATAATGTCAACATGGACCAGAATCAATTTTTTTTCTAATACATTATGGAATCCATGTTACAAAATGAAATAAACAAAACATTTGACTTGACTTGACTTGAAAGTTACAGTCATGGAAAGAGAAAACACTCCACATTATGCAAGAAAGAAATGAACAATGTCTCAATATCAACCAACCAAGGCATTTTAATACTTAAGAAATGCTGCAAATTACAATACAACCAGTAACACAGTATCATCAGTATATTACAGTAATAGGATAGCATCAGCATTCATCAGTTTTACATAATATAATATTGAATATGAATTAGTGCAGGTAAATGTCTCTGTCTAACCTTTAATTAAATTCACTTTTATTCATATTGCGATTTCAACAATAGACATTGTCAACCTTTAACCCTGCAGATTTGTGAATGATATTAGAACTAAACATTCAGTAACTACATGTGTCAGGAAGGAAAAAAGCATTCTGTGAAATGGTGATTTTTTTTTTCAAAATGTTACATTCAGTTTAACTGACAAGTCCCATGATGTCACATCTGAACATTTTATTAATTTTTTTTTGTTGAGTCCAGTGTGTGTTATACATTATTCTACAAATTGTGTGTATGGCAGTGCTTTAAATAAAGTGTGTCAGGCTGGATTTTATTCCCTTACAGCTACAATGTGTGACCCTCTTTAAATAAATATTGCACCTGTCAAGGGGTGGGATATATTAGGCAGCAAGTAAACAATCAGTTCTCAACGTTGATGTGTTGAAAGCAGGAAAAATGGGCAAGTATAAGGATCTGAGTGACTTTGACAAGGGCCAAATTTTAATGGCTAGGTCAGAGCAGCTCCAAAGCGGCAGATCTTGTGGGGTGTCTTATGGTGTTTCTCACTTGGCTTTGCTGAAACATACGACTGTGTCATCAGCATAACCATGGAAGCTATTGCCATGTTTACAAATAATTTTACCCAGAGGTAACATATAAAGAAAAAAGTAGTGGGCTTAAAAAAGAACCTTGTGGAACAATAAACTTTACCTCATTATTCATAGAGAAGTCACCATTTACATCAACAAACTGATAGCAATCAGTCAAATAAAACGTGAGCCATTCCCTTAACTGCAACAATATTTTCTAGTCTATCAAGGATAATAGTATGATCAATGCTGTCAAAAGCTGTGCTAAGGTTGTGCAACACAAGCAAGGAGACACAACACTGCTCAGAGGCATGTAGTAGGTCATTTACCACTTTAACATCCTGACTGATTTCATCAGTGTTATTCCTATGTAGGTATGAACATAACTGCTGTGCTACAACCATTTCTAGGCTCTTGGAGAGGTTTGATGTTGTTAACCAAGGGCTTGATAACTGCTAGTTTAAAAGATTTAGGTACATAGTCAGTGCTAAGGAAAAAAATTGGTTATTTTTAGAAGAGGTTCGATTGCTTCTTTTTGAAGAAATGTATAGGTAAGGGATCTAGTACACAAGCTGATGGGTTAAAAATTCGAGTCACTGATCTGATATTGTTATATTGTTATCTACAGGGTTAGTTAACAAATTGTCTGGCTTTAAATTTATAGTCTGGATTTTTTGACTGATATTTTCAATTTTGTCATTGAAAAAACTCATTGCTACAACATATTGATGGTGTGCGTGCTTCTGTGGTGGTCTAATTCCTACTTCATTTTGCTACAGTATTAAATAAGAATTTAGGATTATTTATCTTCTATTAGGGTGGACAGATAGTCTAGCAGCACTAAGAGATTTTCTATAAGTCAGGGGGCTCTCCTTCCATGCTGTTTGAAATACTACCAATTTAGTTTGATGCCATTTACATTCTAATTTTCAAGTGGCCTGCATTAAGGTGAGTGTGTGATTGTTATACCAGGGTGCAAGTTTTTTTTTAATCTCTAATTATTTTTCTTTTAAGTGGAGCCACATTATCTAGGATGTAGCAGAGTGGGCTCTGGCTAGGTCATTCAAAAGCATTGATCTTCTTTTGGTTAAGCCATTCCTTTGTTGATTTGGATGCATGCTTTGGGTCAATGTCGTGCTGAAAGGTGAAATTCCTTTTCATCTTCTAGCAGACACCTGAAGGTTTTGCACTAAAATCAGCTGGTATTTGTGGCTATTCAAGACTCCCTCCACCTTGATAAAAGCATGATGTTTCCACTGCCATGCTGCACCATGGGTATGGTGTTTCTGTGGTGATTTTTTTTTGCACCAAACTTACCTTTTGGAATTATGGAATTATTATACCATTTAGAATTGGTCTCATCAGACCATAACACATTTGGCCATATGGTTTGGGGTGATATAGTTGAGTTTGGATGTTTTTTTTAAGAGAAAGGGCTTCTGTCTAGCCACCCTAAACCATAGCTGAGACATGTGAAGAATACAAGAGTTTGTTGTCATATGCAGAGTAATCAGTGCTTGTCAGTACTTTTGAACATGAAATTGAATATGATTGGTTCATTCTGAACATAGCCACACCCCCAATTATTTTAAGGGTGTGTGCAATTATGCAACCAGGTTATTGAACTTTTTTTTTATTTTTTATTTATATGTTGTAATTTCACAATGAGTGTGGAGAAGGTTGTGACATGATTCATCTTGGTTTCGTTTTTTTTACATCAAAAAATAAAAAACCTGCCATTTTAACAGGGGTGTGTAGACTTTTTATAACCATTGTATGTTTGACACAGTAGCGTGGCAAGGTGCATATATTATGACTAACACACATCTTAAATGAGATGAGATAATGATCTGAGCTTCATACTGTGGAAATGTGACTATATTTTCTACATTTAATGAGAATGTGAGTCCTATTACATTCTGATTAACCCCTACTGAATCTCGAATATTCTCAGTGTTCCAGGTTTATATTCCAGGTTATCAAAATGAATATAAGTCTCCACCAATTAATGTTTTGTCCAAAGAAACAACCAGGTTTGAGATGAAATCTACAAATTCACAAAGGAATTCAGAATATGGCCCAGGGAGTCTGTAAATGATAATTAGCAGAATCAACTAGGTAGACTTACTTAAGAGATCTAATATGTAACAATCCTAGCTTCAGATCAAAGGTGCTGGATGTGCATTCATTAGGGTCTAATTTTATGGTAATTAGGTTACTAAAAACATTTCTGAATATTTCCATATTTTTGTTAGCTCAGGGAACAGACACAGTCTCAATATGGTGGAACTTGAGTGATGACTCAGTGCAGCTAGGAGACGGTCAATTTAACCTGCTTGTCTGCTCCCTAGCCTAGGCTCTGGATTGTCACCAATTAATAAGGCCTGCTCTGAGGCCATGAGCTATGCTGCAAACAATGAGAGCAGCACCTTTTTGAGTGGGATGGATACCGTCCAGCCCTAACAGGCCAACCGTGCCCTTAAACTACTCCAATTATCTATAAAGCCTATATTGTTTTTGGACCACCGCCTGTACATCCAGCAGTTCAGCGACCATAACCTGCTGTAAGCTACAGTACATTGCTACCCTGCATTAGGATGGGGTCAGAGCATATTACTGCATCGGAAATCACCTTCATGAATTTACACACCTCTACAATGCTACTCTTAGTAACCTTTGACTGGCGATGGCGTATATATCATTAGCTCCTATGCGAAAAACTAGCTTTGAAAACCTGCCAGACATGTGAAGCTGAGAGGAGTGGTGATCCCATGGGTGAGCTTTGGCTTTGCAGTTATGCTACAGATTCATTACCAATTCACCCCGCTGTGAAGGCCCTAATGCCGGAGTTAGGGAATTGCTAACTCCTCCTATGGCTTGAACTAAATATAACAAGAAAGAACTAATTTTTTTTTTTACGTGCCTTTTATCCCTCCATTAGACATAAATGTTTAATGTTTAGCATTTAATGATTTGGTAATTTCCATTTTTTGTGTCTTTAATTAAAGATCTGTGTCTTGTAATTATTTAGTAAATAAAAAAGTGACAAATGGGTGACATTTGGTTTCATAATTGGAGTTTGGGATTTAAGAAGTTTTTTTTTTTTTTTTTAACTTTAGGTAAATGTAAATGAGAAGCAGATAATTGGCAGTGTATAATTAACACAAGTCATAATTGTTGCAGAATCACCAAAATACCAGTGCCAATTCTTTGCACTAATGCAGTCTCTCAAATGTCTGTTATAGTTATAGTTCCTGAAGAAAAGGAGGAAGAGGAGGGAAGCTGTAGCAGTGGCTGATTAGTAACAGGCATAGGTGTCACAGGTTGGTGCACAAATTCTTCTACAAAATTGGATGTTAGCTGCCCTCAGGACTTTAGTACCCATGACATTGGTGTGTGAACAGGATGAACATACTCATTAATCTTCAGAAGAACATCGCATTCGGAGCAGAGGAGCGGTGCCGGAGCTTCACCAAAACAGATGGCCGATCGGTCATGCTAATCATCAACTTGCTCACAAACGCACATCACATACAGCAGTGTGAAATTAACTTGGGAATGAATGCATGATGAAAAATGACTTTAAATCTTCAAAAACTGGAGCCACCAGGCAGGAACTTCATGCAAAAAATAGCTTAGTGGTTTGCAGTACTTGCTGATTGAGATGATGGAGATGGCCATCCTATTTAAGTCTGTTTAACTTAAATAAGGTAAACGTTTGTTCATATGCAGACTCTCCCAATTCAGTCACAGCTAGCTGATCAGACCACTGCCTCAAACCCTTTTCAAACTGCTGCTTATCAGTGAAGAGCTGTGATTGGCTAATAACAGTCTGAATGACTAAAGAGGAAGTTGCCCCTCTCATCTTGCTATGGTCTGCTATGATTTTATTACTAATACCAAAACACATCCCAGTGTGCAATTGCACCACAATTTCCTTTTATGGGCAGGGCCTCAGCTCAACTAAACATGGACATACCTCCTTATATATATATATATATATATATATATATATATATATATATATATATATATATATATATATATATATATATATATATATACACACACACACACACATATATATATATATATATATATATATATATATATATATATATATATATATATATATATATATATATATATATATAAAACAACAATTTACTTTTTTTTTTTTTGTATTTGGAAATCTGCATGAGATTTTTAAAAATGTTTGGATGAAAGGATTTTTGAAGTTTCCAAAATTCCATTCACAATCGATCTCAATTAGGAAAGCAGATTTAATGCCACTGCATAATCACTGCACATTAATTCATCTCCTTAAGTGCTTTCAGGTGATGTAGAGATCATTCTTTCTGTTTCAGAACAATAAAACAGACATAACAGATCAATCACCTAAAAGACCAACAATGCAGTGTTGGGCTCCATCAAACTGCCATAAAGTGGCCAAAAACAATCAGTCATATAACAGCATCCTGAAAGAAATAGTTTAACAAAAAAAAAATATCCATTTTACTTCGAATGTAGTTGATCCATTAACATGTTTTAGTTTTGTACTGGAGCTACAAGGCTAATGTAATAAAAGTCTGTGTCATTACATATATTAATGTGCCCGTGCTAATATGCTATCATTTCGATAGTAACAACTTGCACAGGGACTTGTATGGCCTAATAATAAACATATTAATAAAATATGTTGTTGTTTAGCAAATAAACATTTATATAAACATGGTGATATGTTTCTGTAGAGACATTTATCTAACTTTTATAGAAGGAGTCTTCAGTGTCAGCACTTTGTAACAGTCAGAGGTAAAGCTCTGCATTTTTGCTAACTATTTACCTACTATGGGATTCATACTGCACTAGTTGTTAGCACTATTGCTAGTGAGAAATCATGTTATCCTAAATACAGCAGATAAGATTATGGCATCTGAACTATGATTTTTGAAATGCACTCATTTATTTTGCTTTTATTTTGGACAATGTGTACTGTCAGTGTGTGACTACAGGAGAGTGATTTAAAAATCAACAATATGAATGTTATGGAGCTTGTATAACTGCTCAAATCAACACATGCAACTGCTCACGAGTGACTTAACCTGAATTTATGCTGACTACAGAAGCTGTTCTCTGTGAGGGAAGGACCTACATTACTAGCCATACAGTCCCCTCAGAAAGTATCGGAATGGCAAAGGCCAATACTTTTGTTTTTGCTATACACTGAAGACATCTGGGTTTGAGATCAAAGATGAATGAGATGATAGCACAGAATTTCAGCTTTGAAATCCTGATATTTACATCTAGATGTGCTAAATAACTTAGAACATGTCACCTCTGGTGGCAGATCACTCTTTTTTTTCTTTTGGTGAGCAAAAGTATAGGAACAGATAGTCTTAAAGTAAATTAAAGTAAACAACACTTAATATTCGATTGCATATTTCTTGCTTGCAATAACTACATGCTTCTCCTTACAAGCTTCTGCCAATTAGATTGGATGCATTTCTCTGTAAATTGGCAGACAGAATGTTTCTCTAGACTTCATTCATTCAGTCATTTCTGTAGACTTCTGAACGTTCGATTTTCTGATCAATTTTCCCCCTTTTCTCAGCTTCAAAATTACTTGTTTTTCTCCCATAGACAACTCTCTGGCCTTCATATTGGTTTATCCTTTTTTAACAACAAATGCAGTCTTCACAGGTGAAACCCAGAACTTAAACCAAGGTTAGACATTCAGAGCTATTACATGTTTAAGCAATCATTCTAACAGGGCACACGTGGGCAACAAGAAACACCTGTCAGTCGCATGTTCCAATTTTTTTAATCACTTGAAAAATGAGTGGGTTCAAACAAAAGTTGCCATAGTCTAAGTTGTTTAACACATCTAGATTTAAAAATCAGGAAATGAAACCTGATCTATCATCGTATCATAATCATCTTTTTATCTCAAACCCAAATGTCTTCAGTGTATATCAAAAATAAAAGAATTGGCCTTTCTATTCCAACACCTTCTGAGGGGACTATATACAGGGGGTGAGTCAAGGGTACAATTTTGGATCATTACATTAATGAAGGTCAGCTAACATTGGTTTCTTTAACAATAATGAATCAAATATGGCAAAGTTTTACATGTTAAAACTGGGTTTTACATGTTAAAAATAGCTTTTCCCCTTTACGTCAGCAATATCAGGAGGACTCTGAATCTTCCCCCAATTCCCACAGCTGGTTTGGTGTATGGTAATGCTAAGCTCAGTGAGGATAATCATTACAGCCATCTGTGAATGTGTCCAGATCTGCCTGGATTTGAGTCAAAAATGCATCCTGGGCACACTGTCCATGTCAAGGCTGTACAGAGACAAACATTCAAATTCCAGTCTAAACCATCAACTTGAATCTTACCCAAGATTACAAAATTGAACTAAACATAAAACATCTCAGCAGTAAATTTTGAAGATTACACTGACAATAAATTACTGTATACTGAGAAACAGTTAAAAATTCTGATAGTAGCTACAATCACATTCCAGCATTACATTTGCTTATGGACACTTTTGCCTGAGCCATAGCCAAGCTTTGTTCTTGTGGCTGCTTTTAGGTACAGATTCTTTGAGGCCAATTTTAGAATGTGAAAAGTATGCTACACAGACATTTAGCTAGTACATACATAACTTGACTTAACATTTAACCTATATGTGTTAAGCGAAATGCAACAGTGACGTTTTCAAAAATGAAATTAATTGCAATATTGATGCTATATAATATGTTAATCTGGGAGCCTTAACCTTTCTTAAAAATCCTTCAATTCCACCAACCAGTACAACACTGTAAAAAGCCTATTGTTTAATTACTGCAATTATATCATTTGTTTATTTCATATCACAAAATCTATTAAAAAAAATTATTTCCACTCCAGTTTAAACATTGTCTCAATCATGAGCTACGATAAAAAAGAAAGACTGTACACCAAAATGTCTACTAAGTGTTCATACTGTCAGTGTCTAAATCTGAGCCTTGTCACAAGCATTTCAATGCCCAGTGTACCCAATGTAACTGTGCAAATGACAAATAAACGACTCGACAAAAAGTCTAAAAAGGACTTGCATTTAATTTTAACTGTACATTCATAGCTGGAGAAATATGAACTTTTTATGGGCCCATGAGAATACATGAGAATCTCTCAATTTGGGGAAAAAAAAAAAATCACCTGGTCTTTTTCCATTCTTCAACTGTCCCGTTTGGGTGAGCCTGTGCTCATGATAGTCTCAGATTCCAGTTCTTAACTGACAGGAGAGGAACCTGATGTGGTCTTCTCATGTTGTAGTCTGCCCACCCCAAGGTTCAATGTTTTGTGCATGCTGAGATGCTTTTCTGCTCACCCTGGGTGTAAAGAGTGATTATTTGAGTTAGTATATTCTTCTTGGTAGCTCGAACTAATCTGGCCATTTTCTTTTTATTAAAAAGATATTTCCTTCCACAGAACTGTCACTCATTTTTTTTTTTTTTTTTTTTTTTTTTTTTTTTTTTTTTTTTTTTTTTTTTTTTTTTTTTTTTTTTTTTTTTTTTTTTTTTTTTTTTTTTTTTTTTTTGCACCATTATGTCTAAACTCTAGAGACTGTCATGTGAGAAAACACCAGGGAATCAGCAGTTACTGAAATACTCAAACCAGCCCTTCTGGCACCAACAACCATGCCACGGTTAAAGTCACAGAGATTACATTCTTCCCCATTCTGATGTTTGATGTAATCATTAACTGAAGCTCTTGACCTGTAGCTACGTGTTTTCATGCATTGTGCTGCTGCCACATGATTATCTGATTGGGTAACTGCATAAATGAGCAGGTGTACAGATTAAAGAGAACAGTGAGTGTAAAGCCCTACAGTTTGATTGCCTGATTAGCTGAGCTTTGTCTTGTCTTGCCTTTGTCTAGTCCTTTGGAACTGCTTGTACCTCTGATCTCTGGTAGCTTGACCCTGCCATGCCTTTTGACTATGTTTGGATTGTGTTTTGGATTTGTTTGATATCTGAGGCTTTTCTGTGTTTGACCCTGACTGTTTTTGATCTGCCAATAAACCTTTGCACATGGATCTATATAATACCTCTGAAAGCCCCTTTCTACACTCACAACAAAACCAAGGCTTGTCACTCTGTCAGGTATTTGGAGACTGTCAACTGTCCACTGAACTCTATGGCCTAAGGCACCCCTTCAACATCATGTGGCCTATGGCAAGGAGTGAAAAGCATTGTCAGTGATGGGGATAATGTGGGAAGCACTGATGGTATTCAATATGAGTTGGGTTTAATTGATGCTTTTGACAATTTCTCAGAGATACAGCCTATAATGGTCATTGTTGTGAGGAAGGTCAATGCCATCAAATACAGACAGCCACCAAAAGCAATGACAAGGACAGGGGTGTGATATATTCAAGCAGATAATTAACACCATCTACCACATTTCTAAGTATAAAACACCAACACAGATTTGGTGAGTCTTCTTTGTTTGAAGAGCCCAAGCTGTTAAGTTCGGGGTCAGTCATTTCACTGTAGCTTTATCTTATTGAGAGACCCCACTCTTGCATCCTATGATGAACTGATTTCACTGATACACCAAGGATTTTGGAAATACAGGGTACATTTCAAATAGTTCTTGAAGGCTGTCTTTACAAATAATCAGCTTTGGGCCCTCCCTTTCTCCCACAGTCCTGTTAACCATAATTGTTACCCTCCTTCTATCTCTTTCAGTGGTGATGAGAGTTACTAGTTGAAGAAGGACTTAGATGAGTAGCTACGTCGCTGAGTAGCTAAGAAAAGCACAATTAGCTGTGTATTAATATATGTATTTCATTCAGTGCCATTCGCCCTCTGACAGATTCTGAAGCACAAACATTCACAGTTACTAAAAAGTAGGGACTGAATATAACCAGATTGCAAAATGAGAATAGTGATTTATATAACACCTTCCAAAAGCTATGAAAAATCACTATCATTGCAATGTTCTTCTAGCAAAGAGTGAGATCATTAGAGTCATTTCACTGTTTATGTTTTATGTTTTTTATTTTTAAAAGACAACGTAACATGCAATCACTCCCATCAGCTTTGGCGTTGTGGTAGAACCACAGTCAATGCAGAAAAACACTGTAGCAGTGGGGGCATGTTTTAGCAGGAGTTTGTGAATGGAGGGGGAGAGTAGAATTTTGGCAGCGGAGATGTGCACATTTTGTGCTCAACAGCTATTTTGTGTTTAACTTTCTGTCACGGAATGGAGATGGAGGCAGATGCAAATGCAGATAGTTTATTATATGAGGTACAAACAAAACAACCAAAACTCTGAAAACAAGAACCATGAACTGAACTGCAAACATGAACTGTGGATAGAAGGCAAAAAACTATATATATATATATATATATATATATATATATATATATATATATATATATATATATAGTTTATATATATACACTATATTACCAAAAGTATTCGGTCACCTGCCTTGACTCACATATGAAATTAAGTGCCATCCCATTCCTAACCCACAGGGTTCAATATGATGTCGGTCCACCTTTTGCAGCTATTACAGCTTCAACTCTTCTGGGAAGGCTGTCCACAAGGTTGAGGAGTGTGTTTATAGGAATTTTTGACCATTCTTCCAAAAGCGCATTGGTGAGGTCACACACTGATGTTGGTCGAGAAGGCCTGGCTCTCAGTC
>CM041000.1:3959805-4000202 GCA_022985145.1 Pangasius djambal | reverse complement strand
TTGAATGTTATCACAGGGAGTTTTTCCTTGCCACCATCGCCTCTGGCTTGCTCATTAGGGCTAAATTTATACGTTTAAATTTTACATCCAGAATTTATATATTTCTGTAAAGCTGCTTTGTGAGATTGTCCATTGTTAAAAGCAAATAAACAATGTATACAAATATACAAATAAAATTGAATTGAATTATCAATGATCTCAATTCATCATAACTCACAGTACTCTCTCTGGCTTTGACAGCTAGGCATTCCGTGTACCGGAAATGGATGGACTGGGGTGAACGGGGGGAGGGTGTAGTCGTGTTCATTTCTACCAAAATACAGGACATTCCCAGCATTCAGCACAGCTGGCAACCTTACCCACAACTGTGATCATGCAAACCAGGGAATTCCAAAGCACTAACTATCACTAAATCATTTTAGCTAACCTAGCTAACATGAGTTCTGTGCTTAAATGCTTCTTTAAATTAGATGTCGAGTCCTTCGATAAAGACAACGTTGTAACAGCTGGAATGCATAGTTTGCACTGTACTGTGATGTTATCCTTTCCATTTTCTCCTTTATAGACAAAATAACTTAAATTGAACAATGAACTTGCCTCTAGAGCAGAATGATTAGAGACAGATGTTATTTGCACGTGAATCATGACTCTGGCAAGAGAGAACCAGATCTATAATCAAGCAGCTGTCTATATTGCATTTTTTTTTTTTTGGTTTAATTCATTTCTTTGGTTTTAAATGAAAAAGCTGTCCTGAGAGTATTCCCAATTTTTTTTTTTACAAAATATACCTGTAATCTGATTACTTTGCTTTTTGATGTAACTGTAACAGATTGCAGTTAGCAGTTTTTGAGTAAGTAACGCTGTTACATATGAATATCTGAGAGCAGCTTTCCGAGAAAAGTGCAGTGTATCTCAGTTATTGCAAACCTTCTATAGCCGTAAACAAATAGAAGGGGAGGATATTCGTGCCTACTCACATGCACTGTCCCAGATTCTGAATTCTATCCAGAAACAATCATCAAATGCACTGGCAAATGAGAGTATGGCAATTCGAGACTAATTCATTGAGGGCATTAGAGACGCTAGCCTTAGGAGAGACCTTCAGAAGCTTGTTAGAGACAAGCCAGAGTCAAAACTTATTGAAGTGCGAGATGAAGCTCTCATGTGGTCTTTAGAAGATCCCAAGCCTCGTGTCCCAAAAGTAATCAGCAATCGAAGTGTTGTGTCTGAGACAGTTGAAGCCCAGTGTGCTGCTGTTGCACCTGAAACAAAAACAGTTAGTCTTGAAGAAATTTTGAAAATTGTAGCAGAACAAGGAAGGGCTATAGGAGAGCTAACACAAGCTGTGGAGAAACTCACCACACAGTGCATCAAGTCAGAGTCTGTAACCCGAAGCAAACTCAAGGTGCAGCCAAGGTTTACAGATGATGGGCAGCCAATTTGTTTCCGCTGCAATGGTGTAGGACACATTGCTAAGAGGTGTGTGAGGAGAAACAAGCAGGCTGTCACAGAGCAAGCTACTAGCTCTGGACCCCAGGGAAACACCCACCCTCGGTTGCTGTGAGCCAGGCAATGCGAGGGCAGTCCATTGGCTCAACTAATGTGGATACTAGTCGTGATAGGCTACTTGAGCGTGCTGTGGGAAAATGTCCTGTTGCTAATCTCAAAATAAATGGGGTGAGTGCCGCTTGTCTGCTGGATACAGGAAGCCAAGTCAGCACTATTTCTGAGAGTTTCTTCAGGGAACACCTGTTTGGTGAGGAAAAGGATATGCTCTCAACTGCAGGCTGGCTGAAGATAACTGCTGCCAATGGTTTGGACATACCTTATCTTGGTTACCTTGAGTTGAAAGCTGAAACCATGGGTATTGTCCTTCCTGAATGTGGTTTCCTTGTAGTCAGGGACATGCTGAACTCCCCTCTTGTACCAGCACTAATTGGCATGAATATTATCAGCAGATGCAGACAACTGGTACATGCAGAGTTTGACACCACCCTTGGTGGGAAATTGCAGTCTAATTGGAGGGAGGCATTTCAACAACTGCACCATGCCAGTAGCCAAGAGAAGAGGACAGCAGTTCGTTTAGCTGGAAAGGACATGGTTCACATACCTGCTTCTTCAGTTGCGACGGTGATGGCTAAAAGCACAAAACATTTGTCACATGATGGCTCATTTGACTACCTTCTAGAGCCCCTGAATGTACCATTACCAGGTGGATTGATTGTTGTTCCATGTCTGGTGGCCGCAGGGAAACCAGTGTTTCCTGTGCAGGTGGTGAATTTTTCCCCAGAGGACATCTGGTTGCGGGCCCGAACCAGGCTTGGGACTGTAACTCACACTGAGAGTCTGAAATTAAATGAGACATGTGAGGTTAAGTTCCAGTGTATTTCAGCTGATATTGAGGAAATCACTGTTAACACCAAAAGCGATCAGGTATTGGAGAACAGCTCGAAAGAGTTCCTCAGCAAGCTCCATATCGGTGGTACCCCTGAGCAGCAAGCAGAGCTGAGTGATTTGTTAATGCAGTTTTCTGATGTGTTTGCTCTTGAGGATGAAGACCTTGGTTTCACTGATAAGGTGCAACATGAGATCCATGTAACCGATAATATTCCAGTGACACAGCCTTACAGGCGTATACCACCCACTCAGTACATGGAAGTTAGAGAACATATCAGTAAGCTTCTCAAGAAAGAAGTGTTCCAAGAAAGCACTAGTGCTTATGCTTCACCTATTGTACTAGTGAGGAAAACAGATGGTAGCCTTAGACTATGCATTGATTATAGACAGCTTAAATTCCAAGACACAACGAGATGCATTCCCTTTACCTAGGATCGATGAGAGTTTTGACGCACTTCAGGGAGCAACATTCTTCTCTTCAGTTGACCTGGTGAGTGGATATCATCAGGTTGCCATTCATGAGCGTGACAGACATGAGACGGCCTTTACAACTCCATTTGGGATTTTTGAGTACTGCCGTATGCCTTTTGGGGTTTGTAATGGGCCATCAACATTTCAACGTCTTATGTAGACTACAATGGGTGATTTAATTTTTCAAATCATGCTAGTGTATCTGGATGACATACTGGTGTACGCACCCACTTTCCCAGAGCACTTGAAGAGGTTGGAAATGGTCTTTAAGAGGCTAAAGGAAACAGGTCTCAAAGTCAAGCCTGAGAAATGCTACTTCCTGCAGCAGGAAGTAATCTTCTTAGGTCATCATGTCTCAGCTCAAGGAATTGCTACGGATCCAGGGAAAATTGAGGCGGTAAAGGAATGGAACATCCCCAAAACAGTAAAGGAACTGCACTCATTCTTAGGATTCTGTAGTTATTACAGAAAGTTCATAGAGGGTTTTTCTAGAATTGCCGGGCCCCTTCATGATTTAGTGAATCTGTGTATTACCCAGTTTGGCCAAGGGAAGAAGGATTTCTGTGCTTTGTGGTCATCTGAGTGCCAAACAGCGTTTGAGCTACTGAAAGAGAAACTTACCTCTGCTCCTGTATTTGGATATGCAGATTTTGGTCTCCCATTTATCTTGGAGACTGATGCAAGCCATGAAGGCCTAGGAGCAATACTGTGTCAGCAGCAGGGTGGTTGTAAGAGGGTCATTGCATTTGCAAGTAGGAGGCTTCGAAAAGCAGAAAGGAATGACTGTTACTATAGCAGCATGAAACTTGAGCTGCTGGCTCTCAAATGAGCGATCTCAGAAATGTTTTGTGGTTATTTGCTAGGTTCTAGGTTCGTGGTTATCACAGATAACAACCCTCTGTGCCATCTTAAAACAGCCGAACTTGGTGCAGTTGAGCAAAGGTGGGTTGCTCAATTATCTGTGTTTGACTTTGATATTAAATTCCGCCCAGGCCGACATAATACAGCTGCTGATACCCTCTCTAGGCAGCCTCTAGTAGGGGAGCCTACCATTCCGGATGAGTATGATGACTGTGTTGCCATCTGTAACATAATCTGTAAAGGGACAGTCCTGGAGCCTGACTTAGTAATTGCTAGCGAAAGGTGTTACAGAGTCCGACAGATTCGTGCCTTGGAATGTGGTGGAGAGACATACAATGACAATCAGGGAAGCACACATACCCTGCCAGGCTATACGACCGCAGAACTGGCAGATTTCCAGAAGAACTATCCTACCATCAGTTCTTTCTGACCCTTCTGGGAAAGGAGGAAAAAGCCTTCCCATTGTGAAAGATCTCATCTATCAAAGTCTACATTATCGCTGATAAAGCAGTGGAAAAGTATCCGTGAACAGGATGGTTTGCTTTATCGTGTTGTGAGCGATCAGCATCATGGTGAGTGTCAACAGCTGCTCTTACTCGCATGTCTAAAAGAATCTGTCCTTGAAAGTGTGCATGAAAATATGGGACATCAAGGGATTGAGCGCACAATCGGCCTGTTGAGGAAACATTGTTTCTGGGTCGGCATGTATAATGATGTAGACCAATGGATCAAAAAGTGTCAGAGGTGCATCTTAACAAAGATGCCACAGCCAAGGATACATGCCCCTATGAAGCCGTTTCTTGCATCCAGACCCCTTGAAGTCGTGGCAGTTGATTTTACTGTGCTTGAGCCATCATCTGATGGCTGTGAAAATGTATTAATCGTGACAGATGTTTTTAACAAATTCACACAGGCATTTCCAACCAGGGATCAGAGAGCTGACACTACTGCCAAAATCTTGTTATGGGAATGGTTCATGAAATACGGTGTACCTGAAAGATTGCATTCTGATCAGGGAAGAAATTTTGAGAGCGAAGTTGTTGCTGAGCTGTGCAAAATGTATGGTGTGAAGAAAACCCGCACTACACCCTTCTGGCCTCAGGGTAACGCCCAGTGTGAGCATTAATCGAACGCTCCATGATCTACTGCACACACTTCCCCCTGACAAGAAGAGGCGGTGGCCGGAACACTCAGTGGAGTTGGTTTATGCCTACAATGTCACGGGACATGTGACCACTGGATACTCACCATACTACTTACTGTTTGGAGTTCATCCACACCTTCCAGTTGATGCCCTGCTGGGTCATGAGCAACCTGTAGAGAGAAAGCAAGACTGGTTAGTGATTCATCAGGAAAGATTGAGAGAGGCTCACGAACAGGCAAGAAAATATACTGAACACAAGGCTCCTGAGAGGTTGGCCCCTTTAAATGACAAGGTCTATTGTCCCATTATCAATGTTGGTCACCAAGTGTATCTGCGTCACCGACCTTTGGGTAGGAACAAGATTCAGGATTCATGGGGTCCTACTGTATACAAGGTTCTAGATGTGCAAGGTACTACATATACCCTTGAGCCCCTAGAGGGTGGTCCTTTCAAGAGACTTCATCGAGCTGACTTGCGACCCTGTGTCACTTCTGCCTCTGAGCCAGGATCCCCCGAGAACCATCCTCCTAAAACACAACAAGAGAGAGAAGCAGAGTCCGAGCAAGTGGAAGTTCAGTCTGATCCTGATTTTGTTGTGCTAGAGGAAGTCACTTACCCTAGTCTGCAAGAGACAAAGCAGATTGAAAGTTCTTCGGCAGAAGGTGAAGTGCTTGTAGATCAGCCCGAATTGATTTTAGGGGATACAGAACCCAAGCAGTTTATGCCTGACACCAGTGCTGCTCTCAGAGTGGAAGAACCTGTGCTGAAGAAGTCTGTACCAAACCCTAGGAGAACAAAAAGGGCCAATGCAGGTGTGCACTCAAACCCTTTCAATGAACCGAGGTCTGCATGTAATGTAGTCTCACTCAGTTCTGAAGTCTTTTCACAAGTGTTGACAAGCTTGGGGAGTGTGTTCTTTAGGGAGGCCATTAAGGAAGTAAAAAATATGGATTAGATCACTGAGGACAATGACATTTGCCAGGGGAGGATGTAGCCAAGTGGAGAAAATTAACAAAACTTAACGTTGAGTATAAATTGGTGGTGGGTCCTTTAAGAAACTGTGTTTGTGACACTTGCATTGCGGCGCTCCAGCATGTAACACGTGCGGGGATTTTAGTGTGAGCAGAGCGACGAATGCAAACTAATGCTCTGAGTTTGATGCCATTGTTCTGAATTTGGCAAGGACGTTCATGGGCTGCATGTGTGACATGGATCGGGTTTGATCACGTTTTGGGACACGTGCAAGGACTGGGTATGTACAATGAATGTTAATGAAGTTTCATTTTCTTTATTTAAAACCCAGTGCATTTGCCAGGTTGTAGTTGGATCTGTTTACATTGGAATATGCATGTTAAAAACATGCATATGAGTGTTATGAGTGTTCTTAAACATTTCATACCTTGATAAAATTATTAGAATGTATTAAAAGATTGTTTTTTTTACACAACATGTATTTTTATGAAAATTGGGGAGTTTAATAGTAAGCTAATGTACTGTTTTCATTTTATTCAAATATTAGCCTCTACCATATTTCATTTCATTTTATTTTATTTTACTCCATTTAATTTAATTTTAGTGCAATTCAAAAAGACTGAATTTTCCTTTATCTGAACTCTGAACCTTTTGAAGGTCGTGACTCTTCTTGGACTGAATTTATCAGATTTTGAAATCAGTGCTTTATCTCCTGTTTTTTTTTTTTTATCAAATAAGCACAACAGAGGCACGAGATTTACTTTATTTTATTCATTTTTTTCATCAGTACTTACTCCCATCGATCGCTGTCCTTCTGAGAGACAGCCGTCAGAATAAAGCCCTCAAAAGATATTTTTTTGTATCCTGTGCTGCTTTCTTACAACCCAAGGCCACACATATATTACATTAATCCCCAAGCTTGCCTATTAGTGCGTCTGTTTCCAATAATCAAACCACAGCAAAACCTAACATTGTGTAAATAAGGAATATAACCTACGTGAAGTATTCTTTTCAGTGGGAAAAGGCTGGACGTCTCCAGTGTTAGCGCTTTGTAACAACCAGAGGTCAAGCTGTAACTTGTTTTCTGACTTGGGACATGGGGTTTTCAAGACAGAGCAGTTTACACTTTGCAGTTTCTTGCTAACATGAGACAGATGAAAAAAAGAAAGGCTGCTGAGGGAACGGCTGTTTACAGCTGCTATTATATAAGCGATAACAATTTGAATTTGTAATTGTAATCGTTTGCAAATTGTTGTGGTATAAGAGGAATAAAACACTTTAATTTTCTAGAACAGTACGCCCTATCATGTTCTACTCCTTACTTAACACAATCTTGTTTTATACCAGATGCTACCAGAGAGGAAAACAGAGAAATGGAAGAATCAAACAAGAGGCACGGTTATCGTGATATTTGGTAATACAATTGGCATATAGTTTTAGGAGCATACACAAAGTGCTACTTAACTAGAGCTGTATATGTAGTACTCCTGAAAAAGGAGACTATTTGAGAAGAACAACATGAAAGTGCTTCATTAATGGCCCTTTACCTTGAATCATTTCAGTAATGTATACAGTTCACAATATCTTGTCTCAGTAACATGGAACTCACTCAATATAGTGTCATAGAAATTTATCATGTGGTTGCACTTTGAAATTGAAAGATTTCCCATCAAGTATGATGCATAAACATGTCATTTGGAAGACATGAGCAATGAAAACATTTTTCGGTTAAACTCTACTTTCAATAATATAATTTGGAGAAATATAGCAGTATTGACAAAGAAAACATTCACTTTACACAGTAATGCACTCAGTCCACTGTACCTGAACACTGAAGCTCAATAGAGCCAAATACTAGATTGTATATTACGCATCACATTTAACTCAGGTTAACAAACATAAGCTGGGTTGAACTCAGGTTCAACTCAGGTTGAATTTTGCAGGTTAAAGACTACACATAACACCCGAATGTACACTAAGAACTAATTAATGAAAATAAACATCCATCTTTACCGTTTCGCACATATTTCGGCATAGCATGCTAATATCGGGACATCTATACTAACCATGTGCTCCAATCCAATGAACTCATAAAATACCCCTTATAGAGCAAAAAGTAATTGTCAATATTGTGATAAATCATGCTTATAACTCAATCAGAATAGTGTAAAATGTGTTTTATCCATTAATACCTGAAAAAGGAGAATATCTGAGAAGAACAACTCAGATGTAGTGCTTCATCAATGGCGCTTTACCTTGAATAAAGCGTATTGAGAGAGTTCTCTCTCAAGTCGAGTCAAGCTTTATTGTCATTCTGCTACATGTGTGGACATATATTCAATTCAATTCAATTCAATTTTATTTGTATAGCGCTTTTAACAATGAACATTGTCTCAAAGCAGCTTTACAGAACATAAAAAAACAGAAAAACATGCAACCAAACAAAAACATGCAACAGTCCTAGATGTTAGGCAAAATTATCCCTAGTGAGCAAGCCTGAGGCGACTGAGGCGACTGTGGCAAGGAAAAACTCCCTTAGATGATATGAGGAAGAAACCTTGAGAGGAACCAGACTCAAAAGGGGACCCATTCTCATTTGGGTGACACTGGACAGTGTGATAGAACAATGTCCTTTCTGCATTTATGTATAGTCATGTAGCGTTTTATGTGTATATTGATTTGTAGATTGTTATCTTCCTCAAAGTCCACATAGGGTTGGCAGCGTTGCTTTAAATACCCAAATCCTCACGAGGCAGAAACCGGCTGGAGCTGGTCCATCTCTGGATGCCTCAGGATCCTCGTAGGGTTGGCCTCTGTCTACATGCCTCGGAATGGGTAGAAGAAGGGAAACAAGTAGAAAGGAATTAGCGTAGCTGCTGTTCATAATATTAGCAAGCACTAAATCATAATGTATGTATGAAGTGTATGCCTGGCTAAAGATATATGTCTTTAATCTACGCTTGAACTGGGAGACTGTGTCTGAGCCTCGAACACTGTCAGGAAGGCTATTCCAAAGTTTAGGAGCTAAATACGAAAACGCCCTACCCCCTTTTGTAGACTTTGATATTCTGGGAACTACCAGAAGTCCGGAGTTTTGAGATCTTAAGGAGCGAGGTGGATTGTGACGTGTTAGAAGACTGGCTAGATACATGGGAGCTAAACCATTTAAAGCCTTATACGTAAGTAGTGCTAGTTTATAATCAGTTCTAAACTTAACAGGTAGCCAGTGCAGGGATGATAATATTGGGGTTATGCGATCATCTTTTCTTGACCTAGTAAGAACTCTGGCGGCTGCATTCTGGACTAACTGTAGCTTGTTTATTGAAGACGCAGGACAACCACCTAGCAATGCATAACAATAGTCCAGTCTGGAGGTCATGGATGCATGAACTAGCTTTTCTGCATCAGATACAGATAAAATGTTCCTAAGCTTGGCAATGTTTCTAAGGTGGAAGAAGGCTGTTTTATTAATATTGGAAATATGATTTTCAAAAGACAAGCTGCTGTCTAATACTACGCCCAGGTCTTTCACTGTCGAGCTAGTAGTAATAGCTCTATTAAATATAGTGGAACGAAATGTCGTGTCTCGCAGGACCACGGTGCTACGTACAAGTTAAACATAAATATGAACATAGAAGTATAAGAAAAACAATTTGGTTGACTATACATACTGTACAAAACTTTACAAAAACTTTATATAGATGCTGTAAGTGAAAATGTGCAAATGAGATATTTTGAGGGGAGCAGCACATAGTGCAAGATGATTTGTAGTGCACAAGTAAACATATATTATATGTATATTATACAGTAAAACTGAGTCTTTGTGTGAGGGTGTGTCTATAAAAAGTGTTCATTCAGAGAAAAGAGTGTGTTACTACAGGTGGTTTGTATAGCACACTCCGAATTGCACTTAAACAGATTGCCCGTTTTTGTCCATGGGTTGGGGGGGAGGGGGATGAGGTGTACATGGTTTCAGGAGGTAGGCTTGTGGATGAGGTCTCAGAGGTGGACTCTGAGCACGTGTGGTGTGAAAATGCGGGCATGCAGGTGCACATAGGCACAACCAATCACACACACATTCAATACATAAAGATCACACATTCTCTTTCACACCTGGTATTTTGGTACATATTTTTATACAGCATTGGCAGACACCCTTATCCAGAGCAACTTACATTTATTAACCTGAGCAGTTGAGGGTTAAGGGTCTGGCTTGGAGGTACTGTGATTTGAACTCACAACCTTCTGACCAGCAGTCCAAAACCTTAACCACTGAGCTACCACTTCCCTATTTTAAACTGCAGAAACTCAAACATGAAAGCATCATTATCAATTTGTATATAAAATAATTATAATAATAAAAAAGTTCTTGTATACATAATGAGCTTTGTGAAAGACTCTTTAAATGCACCAGGATTTACATTCATTTCCCACCATACCACATATACAGGTGCAGTGACATTTGTATTAGCTATAAATCTGTGTGTACTGCAGTATAAACATGAATAATTGTGGTGTTGTAATAAATGACTCGCTCTGTTTGTTTAATCACGATGACTGCAGCGACAGCATGGAAAACAGCATGTAAGCAAAAGCTACGCTAGCTGGAAATATCTTAATAACACAGCTCTACTATATCCCCCTGCTACGTGTGTGTGTGTGTGTGTGTGTGTGTGTGTGTGTGTAAATTACCCACGTGCCCCAGTGTTTTTGTGTTGTCTGATAAATTGCTTCCCTCAGAAGCTCTTTGGTTCCTGAGTCCTGCTAATCACCTGGGATGAATGCTAAAACGTTAGCGTCGCTCTGTGATAGATCGCTCCTCATCTCGTGTGTTATGATGGATAGCGCTACTTCCGATATGCCAGTGCTAGCTGCATATCAGAGGATGTGGTGCATTAATTATTTTTGAATGTCTTTAGCTGCTCTCTGAACATGTGCAAATGGAATTTTAAATAAAAGAGGTCAAATAGGGGTTAAACGTGAGCTGCACATGACAGGAATGCTACTGGTTCAAGCTAGCATGTTACAAATGTGAATACTAACTGGTTTTATTAATTCTGCACACAGTCTGAGGTCATTTTAATTGAAACGTGATGAAGTCAATGGGAAGTAATGGTAAACAGTTGTGCAGATTGTGTAGTACAGATAAGTAGCCAAATACTATACTAAAAACTAAAATCCAATTGTAAAAAAGCCCATTTTTAATTTATTATTAGTAATGTTTCTAGCTTTAAACCACAGTTAGCTGGAGTGAGTTAACCTTATTTTATAAGGCTAACCGAGCTGTTAATGCAAACACTGTAGCAGATAAAGTAAATTGTTAACTCCTTGTTCGGATTCAGCCACTTTCACAAAGTTGTGTTAAATTAAAATTAGAACAGCAAAACCTAAATTAAGTACAGTATATTAGCACCACTATAACACTAATGATTCTGTTAGCATCACTGTTAGCATATTTATTACTATTATTTTGTTTCACTTTCCTTGCCTTCATGATTAAATGTTCGTGTAACAATATATCAGCATAGTAATGGATCTTTTTCCCGGCCTACATGTGTGATGATGGATGATGCTATGTCCATTATGCTAATGCTAACTTCATATAAGAAGTAGTGATACATTAGCTGTGGTGTTTGGGAAATCTCTCCTCACTTTGTTGCTTCCTCAAATCCACTTAAATGATTTAAACCCTGAAACATGGACTATATTAAAATGCTAATAATTCTTTTACAATGAATAATAGCCTTGTAAAACATCTTAAATAGTTTAAATAGCAAATGGTTTGACTTGATGATGAATTTGTTTCTGAAAATGTCCTGGAGTTTAAACGCTATAAAACTATAAATAACACTAAATTATGATGAACAAAGCTATCACAAAAACATAAAAGAAGACCTGATGAATTGCCTCATGTTTGGGACTTTGGTCTTAAGTCACTTCACCAATTATTATTTTTTTTTTAATAGTGATAACACTGTTTCAGTGGTAAAGGTAATGACTTCAGTGCATTGCTAGTTGTAAAAATAATGCTATTTTAGAATTTTAACGGTAACATTGATGATAAGAATTTCAACATTGCTAGTTATAATAACATTAATGACACATTTTTGGCATTTTAATGGTAACCTTAATGCTGTCAGTGTTCATACTGCTAGTCATGATAACATTAATGACAATTTTAGAATTATCATGGTAACATTAATGACATTAGTGTTAGCATTGTTAATCATAACAACATTAAAACTGGCCCAGGTTATGGAGGTCTGCAAATCTTTCAGGAACACAAAATTAATCCCAGGTTAATGACAATCACTGGAATGATCATTTCCTGCTGCTCTTCCCTAGGTATGGTGTGTTCTGAAAGGCACAACAAGCAAGAAATTAGTTAAGGCTACGACCATGTATGACCAAGAAAGATAAACCTCAACTTTGTCTCCAAATTATGACTGTAGGCTGACTTTTGGACTAGCATAAGATAACGGAAAGGTTCACATGGCTATACAGTATGAGGAGGAGTGAAAATTATGTTATACACAATGTCACTGACATCTGTTGAGTGATTTTTTTTTTTTTTTAACAGAAATACTATTAATGGAACACTGTAACTAGGCATGTGTATGTGTTCAAAATAAAATGTTACCCACAGAGTTATTATAGGTTGCGATAATAATAATAGTAATAATAATAATATTTTTTATTAGAATTATATGTTTATAGTAATATTTTTATTATAATTATTTCCAACACATGATTCCTGTCGGTTGACTGAAAAGGGGTAATAATGTTATTTTGTCTGTGATAACACAAAAATTTTATTTTATTTTTTTTTAAAGAGGATGTCTTACCTGCTTCTCACCTGCTTACTTACTGTATAGCTGGGGGCAGTGGTGGCTCACTGGTTGAGGCTTTGGGCTACTGATGAACTGCCGAACAGCCACGGTTGGGTCCTTGAGCAAGACTCTTAACCAAATTGCTCGGTAGCATTCTATCTCAGTTGTATTGTACGTCACTTTGGATGAACGTATAAGCAAAATATGCTTATCTGATCAAGTCTGTTACTTTTAATATGTTTTCTGATGTGTGATTACCATGTTTGACACATGATGTGCTATACTTTGGATCATGAGCTGTTCCTTTCTTTCACCATACTTTTCTCTTCCCATCATTCTGGTACAAGTTAATCTTGGTTTCATCAGTCTAAAGAATCTTATTCCAGAACATAGGAGGCTTTTTTAGATGTTTTCTGGCAAAGTCTAATCCAGCTTTCCTGTTCTTGAATGTTACCAGTGGATTGCACCTTGTTGAAAACCCTCTGTATTTACATTCATGAAGGCGACTTCATGTTGATTGTAGATTTCGACAATGATACGCCTACCTTCTCCAGAGTATTCTTGACTTGTAACACTGTACAAGTAACACTCAACTTGACTGTTGATGTTGTGAAGGGGTTTTTCTTCACCAAGGAAAGGATTCTGCGATCATCCACTTTAGTTGTCTTCCGTGGTTTTCCAGGCCTTTCGATGTTGTTGAGCTCACCAGTGCTTTCTTTCTTTTTAAGAATGTACCCAACTGTTGATTTGGCCACACCTAAGGTTTTTGCTCTCTCTCTTATAGATTTATGTTGTTTTTTCAGCCTAATGATGACCTCCTTCACTTGCATTGAGATCTCCTTGGACTTCATATTGGTAGCTCCAGTCGAACAGCTGCCAAATGCCACCTCAGTACCTGATATCAACCCCAGACCTTTTATCTGCTTCATTTGTCTTGAAGTAATGAGGGAATGGACCGCACCTGGTCAATTAACTTTTTAACTTTTAATATGATGTGTGATTTGAAAACTAGTCTAGTGATCTTCTGCCATTACTCTGCACAATGTTTTTCCATTTATTGATACAGTCAGATATTTAATATATAATATTAAAGAAAAAAGAAAGCCCTATATAAATGCACAAATTGCTTCTTTTATTATTTTATTATGTAAATACGTTAGAGAAATAACACATGCAAGGCAACAGATGTGTTCCAGATCTGTTGCCTTGCATGTGTTATTTCTCTGACGTATTTACATTGTTGGTTAACGATGATTAGCTGTTGGAGAACGTGTTGCTGAGCAAGTGTACACTGGATGTTAATTAAACTGGCGTAAATAAATGATACAAATATGACATGTACAATCGGTGTTTTAAATACAATCTTAACACAGCTGCATGTGGTGTGGTTTAAACCACCTTCATTATCATACGTAGCCAAGATCCATTGCTAAACTGCTAATGTGTATTAGCACAGGCAGCACGTTTCTGTAATTACTTGCTCAGATCTCTCAGGAACAGCAGAAAGCTAAATAATAAAAACACTGCAGCATATCAGGATGAATCTAAGTAATAATAATTTATTATAAAAAAAAGTGCTTTTGGGTTATGCAGTGACACTAAATTAATATGTACATGGCTTTTGAATCCATGTAACATAAATATGGTCATTTTCACGTGTGTTTATTTCCAGACTTGGCATTGTTTGCCTCAACAGTGCAGAATGTTTGGTGACACTGGTGAAGTTTGCAAACCTGCATGCACAAGTGACGTGAAATAGCTCAATCATCCACACATTGGAAGGAATTCTTCTATGTGAAAGCAAACCTGTAATTATGAGCCTCTGCCCTAAATGAGCCCAAAGCTGGTCTGGGTGTGGTATCAAGAAGTCGGAGCGAGTGTGAAAATGCCTTAAGTAAAGAAAAATAAACTCATTCAGTTAAATTTGAATAGTGTGGCACATTGAATGATCACAAAACCGCAAAAAACAAACCCAAAGGCTCAAAATAAACTGATGAATGGTGCAAGCACATCATCTTTCAGGCTTTTTTTTTTTTTTTTTTACAGTAAAATGAAGATGATGCTCATTAATAAAAACATTAGAAACTATTATCTATTTTTTTTTTAATAGTGACAAAAGTACAGTTATATATTCCGCATCAGTTAAATGGACCAAACTGCAGCTTAGTCCTTCAGGGAGAGAGAAAGTTTCATGAAGGATATATATTTTAAAATAAAATACAGATGGAGGAAGCTGGAGAAAATTAATGAAAAAAAAAAACATCCAAAAAAATGATTAAACTGATTAGATACTGATTAATACTTTAATACACATTTAGACTATTAATCATGCTGAGGCTCACTTAATTAATCATCAAAAAGCTGTATATATATATATATATAAGACAACTCATAACATTAAAAAACATTCTAAAGACCTATGTGCTTGACAGTTATTTTTCCTGCAATTTCTGATATTATGATTAAAAACAAAACAGACTCTAATTATAAGAAATGTAGAATAATGACTGTGGTATTAAAGGAGTGAAAGGGAAACAGTGGATCAGTTCAGATAAGTTCGAGAGCAGTATAAAAACAAAAAGCTGCTTTTTTTAAGGTTTCATAAATGGTATATAAAGAAAGTGACCAGTTTGGAGCATAGCTTTATTAATCACAGTATATTATGGATTTAAAAATGTTCAAATATTAATAAAAATTTGATATTCTTCTCATCAAAAACAAAAACATACCTTAGATTGTGTGTTGTATGTTAACGGTATTAATATAGACCCTCAATGTGTTATCGTGTGCATGTATTTAGTATTGGATTAGCACTTTTTATTATTCCTGGTTTGAAATGCAACCTGGCTGTTTATGAAATCATACCACCACCACGTCTTTTCCAGGTAGACATTAGATGCCGGTTCTAAGCTAAGTTACATTCTGACACTGTATGCTGCATTATTTACACAGAAGGAGCGTAGAAATTATTTAGACGGCAAGAGGCAGCTGAAATATCTATGCAATAGGTCCTCCTGTGTGGATTCAAAGCCGTTGGAAAGAACAGCCCTGGGGCAGGTCACGACCACTTCCTCCAGGGACTAGGAAGCCCTACTGCTGCGACTCAAGCTGGTCTGACCTTCACAATCTGTTAGCGTGAGCGGACTTGACGAGTGCTCCCTTCACCCTGATTCCTATAAATGTTTCACGCTTTAATTGAAGTATTAATGTGGCATACCAGTTGCCTTCATCACACCGTCAGAGATTAGCCATTAGCATAAATGCCACATGATGCATTTTAACTACCTCATTTGCTGACACAATATCACATATTAGCACATAATCAAAGGATTGAGCCTCAGTGTTGCTTTTTAAATGCCTTCATCGCGATCTTACTAACTCGATCTGACATGCTAATGTGTGGCGTTCAAACAGGCCAGGGGAAAGCTGAGTTTTCTAAAAGGGGAGATAAATGACTGTTTTTATGTCTGACAATCAAAACCCTGCCGCGTGGACAGTGATTTAACACAAGCTGACGTGTCCTAATTACATACAGCAGGACAGCAAGCTCAACGGCTGTGTCCCAAATACGTCTTCATTTAGGGTTCTCACTCCAGCGCCTAATGTGTTTAAGATTTAAATAATTGCTTTATGTTCATAACGTAAACAGGTGCTGTGAAATCTTTGGAACTGTGTTATGATTATCAATGACTTAAGAAAATGGCTTCAGTAAAGGAACAAGACATGTTTCAGTAATGTGTTACTTATTAAACTGAAAAAAACGATATGATAAGCAATAACCTGCACACTGAACTTATTGTATAAGATCCCCAAAATTAGCCATGTAACTACCACAATAACTAGTAGTTACTAGTTATTATTAGCATAGTCAAAAAAAGGCTAATAAATTACCAGTTACAAAATTATAAAGCTTATATATACTGTGTATATATATGTGTATATATATATATATATATATATATATATATATATATATATATATATATATATATATATATATATATATATATATATATATATATATATATATATATATATATATATACACATATAGTACCATTATTTAACTAACAAAATTAGCGGTATATAGTTGTTTTTTATGTTATTTATTCATGAAACATTCACTGATGTAAAAGTTAAAAGTTTGTTTAACACATGAAGGTGTTTCAACATTACTTTTGAAGGTAGACAGTAAAAATTACAGTAATTTTGATGTTTTGGAAACATTTTTGTCATTTTTCCCTTATCTCACTTTTACTGTTGCTATTTAACATTATTTCAATGTAAATTGCATTGACATTTTTTTTTTTAAAGTGTAGCTTGTATTAGTTTGTTATTAAATACAGTTGAGGCCAAAAGTTTATATATGGTAAAGATATTCAATCTCAGTTTTTCACAACTCCATACATTTCATGTTGCCATGCATTTCTTTTGGCAAGTCAATTAGAGCATCTACTTTGTATGTTCATATCAGAGGTCATTTTAAAACAATCATTTCGAGACAAATTTATTTCAGCTTTAAATCACTATATTAGTATCCAGTGGTCAAAAGTGTACATACATCAAGTTGACTGATTCAGGAACTGATCTAATGACTTTTGTAAGCTTTTTAGAGCCAGTGCATTTTTGCCCTTGAAACCTTGGGATAATCCAAGCAACTCAGCCAAGACTTCGTAAAAAAAACCTTGGGTCCTGGTATTGATGTGGAAGTTACTTTGCCACCTACCTAAAACATTGTTGAAGACCAAGTACACCCCTTCATGGCAACAGTATTCCCTAATGGTAGTGGCCACTTTCAGCAGGATAATGCACCCTGCCACATTGCAAATATTGTTCAGGAATGGTTTGAAGAACGTGACAAAGAGTGTTGACTTGGCCTCCAAATTCCCCAGATCTCAATCTGATTGAGCATCTGTGGGATGTGCTGGACAAAGAAGTCTGATCCATGGAGGCCCCACCTCACAGCTTACAGGACTTAAAGGATCTGCTGCTGACATCTTGGTGCCAGATAACACAGCACTTCAGAAGTCATGTGAAATCCATGCCTCGGCGGGTCAGAGCTGTTTTGGTGGCACAAGGGAGTGCACGATATTAGGCAGGTGGTTTTAATGTTATGGCTGATCGGCCTTTATTTTTTCAAAGTTGCCTTTCTTAAAATGTATTGCTCTGTAAACATCAAAATTTATTTTATTTTGTAATGTAGGCATATTTAAATTATTTGATTATTTTTAAAATAAGCTGATAATTGAAATAAATTTATTATAGAAAAATGGTTGATTAATTGCAGTTGTAAAGAATCAACATTGTAATGAGGAAGACCTCTTATTACTAGTAAACACTAGATTGTATCTGTACATCTTTTTGGGAAGTACACCATTTACACACACATACTCACACAATGTTCTGTAGCACTTTATTGTTCCTTTGTCAGTATACACTGGTTGCTTTTCTTTTTAAGTTATACTTTGTTTTGTTTCTCTTTGCCCTCCATTGCTGTGATCCAGCAATGACCAATTCCTGGTGATAGAAGATTACCTGTCTAGATTACCTTTGACTATATTTATGGAGTTTCGCTTTGCTTGATATAAATATATTTATGGACTGTACACTTTGGCTTCACTTCCATTTTGTCTCGTATGCTCCAACTTTGTTGCAGGTGTGTACACCACCCATATCATATGTACCTGTTGGCTCATTGTGCTATGAAGATAGATGGAGTATACCTGTATGCCTGCTTCTTTCCTCAGATTGTTGAGACCAACATGGCATTTAGGTTATCAGACCACTCTCATTCCTACCATCAAATCAACATACACTCACCTAACACATTATTAGGAACACTTGTACACCTAATTATTCCTGCAGACTATTCAGCCAATCATGTGGCAGCAACACAATGCATGAAATCATGCAAATACAGGCCAGGCAGCTTCGGGCAATGTTCACAATCAACTATCAGAATGGGGAAAAATGTGATCTCAGTGATTTTGACTGTGGCATGATTGTTGGTGCCAGACAGGCTAGTTTGAGTATGTCGATAATTAGCTGTTTAGGTTAAGCTGCCCACATTCTCTACCAAAATATGTAGGAAATTAGCAGATCAGTTCAGAGGGGTAATTTTGCTAACTTAATATTTTAATAGCTGATCAACTATTCGTCCAGCGATAAGTTGAAATTAGTGTATTTATTAATTGTGTATGGGATATTACCTCCGTGGCCACCGGCAATAATATCCTAAATATAGTGAAACACCATATTAAGAACACAGTAATAAGATCGGCAGTTTAAGGCAGTAAATTGTAAGCACAGAGACACAAGACACTTAAAAATCAGACAAGACTTTATTAAACTATTCTAAGATACAGAAACTAATCTAACACAAACACACACACGCATGCACACACACAAAAGTCAAACAGAGAAGGATTTTGAACAGAGAATGAATGAAATCCCGAGTTTCTAGGACCATCAACTTATCAATTTAACTTTCTTTCATTTCTTTAGAAGGGCTTTAAACTTTGTATTAAATGCACCAGTTCAGCAAGAATCTGGAGGTACTGTACTTGCGTTTAAGTTGCTCTAGATGGGGATTTGTCAGTGGTCTGGTTGCTTTTGAGGTATCTCAGAAGACCAATCCCAATGAGGAATGGAGTGAAAAGCACACCGGTGGAGTCTCATAGGCATATTGCAGGAAGGGTGCTTGGTGAGTGTGGTGGCGGTTCTTTGGCACTGTCATGAATGGAGTCATGAGGCTTCACAGGCACCGGTTGTTACAGACTTGGCTGAGGCTCAGAGTAAGCGTGATCTCCTTGTGGTGTCGAGGGGCGAGAACTTCTGAAGCTCTTGGTTAACAAGAACTCCCGAGATGTTAATGGACGAGGACTTCCGAGTTGTTAATGGACGAGGACTCTTGAGTTGTTAATGGAAGAAGACTCACTGTTTCCTTTGTGTCCGAGGGTTTTAACCCTTTCCAGCTGGGCTGATCCCAAAGTGCTTGCTCCAATCAGCAGAATCTATTTTCCTCCTCTGAAACTAATTAGCATACCGGGCTCTGAGTTATGTGCTTTTCTAACTTTTCACAAGGTAAAGTTAGAACTTTGGTCATGAATTCTGTAACACGGATATAATACATTGTACTCAAATTTATCCCAACCCTTAGGAAATTAAATAACGATCACACACATACCAAACATCACATACTTGCTGTTATTGATACACTCATTAACATTATGGTACCTGTTAAATGATTAAAAGCATCATAATGAACTGGTGGCTATAGGCATAAAATTAAAAAGGCAACAAGCTTTTTCAAACCATGGTGCATCATTTTTAGTGTCATTGTCCTTTCAGGAGATGTAAGGTAACCTGAGGCATTTGTTAAAGCTGGGTTCTGTGGAAAGTGAGGATGGTGGTGAACTTTGTGTTCCTGGGGGGGGACAAAGGTCTCATTACAGTCCTCAGCCTGTGTTAACCCTTTCTTGAGGCCTCCCTGGGTGAGTCACCCCCTCTTTTGGCCTTAGGTTGTCAGATTTATGGCTGAGCCATCTGGTTTTGGCCAATGGTCTGAATCAATAGGTTCGACAGGGTTCCACTTGGCTGAAAGGGTTCACCCTTTGGTCAGGGATGTTCTAATGTTTGCCCTATTATTCACAGGATAGCTGAGATTAGGCAGATGCAAGCATTAACTTGGTTCCTCAGGGTCTGCAAGTGTGGGTCCATTGTTTTTTGGTTCCTGTGGCAAACTAAGTGGAGTTCTTGTAAACTTGGTCCAGGCTTCTGTGGTTTTGTTGCTGCTTGTTCACTTAAAATCCTACATCTATGACTGCTGATCATCTGGGATTGTCCTGCACAACAGTCTCTAGAGTTTACTCAGATGGTACAATAAAGAAAAAAACATCCAATGAGTCACAGTTCTGCTGAAGGAAATGCCTTGTTGATGAGAGAGGTCAACGGAGAATGGCCAGAGCTGACAGAAAGGTTACAGTAACTCGGATAACCACTACAATTGTGGTTATCAGAAAAGCATCTCAGCATGCACAACACAGCAAACCTTGGCCAGATTGGTTTGAGCATACCAGGAAGAATATAGTAACTCAAATAATCAGTCTGTACAACCAGGGTGAGCAGAAAAGCATCTCAGCATGCACAAAACATCAAACATTGAGGCATATGGACACAACAGAACAAGACAACATCAGGTTCCACTTCTGTCAGCCAAGAACAAAGAGCTGAGGCTGAAGTGGGCACAGGCTCACCCAAACTGGACTGTTGAAGACTGGAAAAACGTAGCCTGGTCTGATGAATTTCAGTTTCTGTTGTGGCACACAGATGTTAGGGTCAGAATTTAGTGCCAACTGTATGAATCTATGGACCCATCCTGCCTTGTGTCAACATTCCAGGCTGGCGGAGGTTCTGTATAAAAAAAATACATTGACTTTTTGTCTTTTTGAGGTGGTTGTGATGAATATACATTAGGTGACATTAGGTTTGTAGCTTCTGTGAAAAAGGATACATGTGCTAGCAGATTGAAGATGTTTAGGAAAATCAAACATTGTGTACTTTTCCTTTATGTCTGGACTGTTTATAAATAAATATAAATGATCCTGGCCTTTTTCTTCCTGCAGCTCCTGATTAGCTACTACTTGTGTGTATTTTGCCTTTTGTTACCATTTAGCTTTATTATTACTATTTTTTTTAATCCTGCTCCCTGATTTAACCACTAATGATCTTTAACACACACCAATTCAGTGATCTTTAGAATGCATGAATACCACACATTACTATGCAATTATTCAAAATACCATAATTACACTTTAATTTCAACCATTACTGTAATTACAGAAAGTTTCTCTATTGTTCAGTAAAGAAAGTTAGTGTGTGTGTGTGTGTGTGTGTGTGTGTGTGTGTGTGTTTGTGCGTGCACGCTATGCTGCACACAGGCAAAAGAGTTCATTCATTCAATTGTTTGTTCATTCGTGTCCAGGTCAGGGTCACATCTGTTCACACGTACTTTATTATACATACTCTTTATTATACAGGAACATGGAGAAAACAGGGAGCAACATACACACACACACACACACACACAAGTTGCTGCTATGTTTTGTTTTCTATGTATGGCCTTCAGGGGCCACATCAGGCTGTCATATTAAATCATTCCTGACTTCACAATTATCATCATTCTGTGACACACAGACAAAGACACAGACAACAGCCTATCTAATATACGCTGTGTAATACACACTGCATAGCACACACACTGTGAAAAACATATTGCACAACACACACACCGTATAATATACACACTGTGTAACACACTCACTGAATAAAACCCACACTGCAAAAAAGAAAAAAAATACTGCGTAACACATACACACTGTGTACCACATACTGCATAACACATACTCTGCATACATGTAATACATGTAATACATATTGCATAACATGTGCAAACGGTGTAACACACGCACATACACACCGACACTCACTCATAAACACTGCATAACAGACTATACTCTCACCATCCACTTTCTTAGGGACACCTGTACACCTGCACATTCATGCAGCTATCTATTATCAGTTCATCGTGTGGCAGCAGCGCAATGCAAAATCATGCAGATAACAGGTCAAAGTCTTCACCTAAAGTTCACATCAAACATCAGAATGGGGAAGTGTGATATCTGTGACTTTAAATGGCTGGTTCGAGTATTTCAGAAACTGCTGAACTCCTAGGATTTTCACACACAGCAGCCTCTAGAGTTTACACAAAATGGTGCGAAAAACAAAAAAACATCCTGCGTGCTGAGGATCTGCAGCCTGAAACACATGGTTGATGAGATAGATCAGAGGAGAATGACCAGACTGGTCTGAGCTGACAGGAAGTCTATAGTAATTCAAATAAGCACTCTTTACAACCGTGGTGAGCAGAAAAGCATCTCAGCATGCACAAAACATCAAACCTTCAGGTGGATGGACTACAACAGCAGAAGACCGCATCAGGTTCCACTCCTGTCAGCCAAGAACAAGAATCTGAGGCTATCATTGGCAGAGACTCATCGAAACTGGACAGGTTCCAGGTTCCAGTGTTCCTAATAAAGTGGAAGGTGAGTGTATATACAGTACATAATATATACAATTTTTATATAATTTTTTTTTTTTTTAATTTTGCTTCTTTCTAGAAATAAATAATAAAAATAACAATATTTTCTGCCAATAGGACAAAACTTGCTTGAAATGAGTAAGAATGGCTAGAAATAGGTTTAATAATCTTATATTTGGTTTATGGTAATCTTATAATAGGAAATACTAGATAAATTTGAGTACATTCAAGATATTTTCAAGTGCTAAGATGGAATTGTTTGGAGTTCAGCTAACCTTCATTTAATATCTAGTACCCAGTGCATGTATTTGATTATTGATTATGGGCTAATCTAATTTAAGTTTAGCTCCGCCCCCTATTATTTACAGCACTATAGCACAATGTTAACCATGTTAGCTAATTTCAGATTTGAGTATCAGAAAATACTGTCATGTTGATATACGGTTCCAATCTTTGATGTTCTCAGCAGTTCTCAGTAGTAATTTTTTTTTTTTAATAAAAAAGCAATCCATGACAATTCAGTAACTGACCTTCCCACAGTGTTGATCTGCACAGAGTGACTGACCTCCTCACTTCCTGTTTAAAATCCTGCTGGTGATTATGACCTTATAAATATCCCGGACTGGAAAATGTCATGATTAAACATCCCCTTAAACAGAATTTACATTTCATCACTGCGGCGCCTCTGATTTATAGCCGCTGCTTTGAGGAAAATGCCCTATGAATTTATATTCTCCAGAAAAAACACAGCTGAGACCTGAAGTTCCACAACGTCTGGAGGAGAAATTACATTTCACACTTGCCGCAGGACATGAAGGTGAAAGATTAACTTCAGCACACGCTCACATTAAAGCTCACACCGCAGGAGATGTAGGTTAGCGTGGGATGATGTAATACACAAGTGACAGACGCTTGTCCGAGGGGGAAGTAGCGATAAACATACTGAGGCACAATAAATTAGAAATAGATCATTATATATAGTAAGTGTGTGAATAATTTAACAATACTCCATGTCTACTTGGTTTAGCGCACTTAAGATTAGTTCAAGTTAACTTTGCTGTAACATAACTTACCCACAATGTATTGCAAAACATTTTCAAAACAGTGATAATGAAGAAGAATTTGTTAATTAGTGGAAAAAAACATAAAAAAAAAAATCATTAGTGGAGTTCAGATTGTGTGAGTGAAACGTCATTAAACCTTTAATTCAAAATAAAAAATTAAAATTAAAAATTAAAAAAACAAAAATTAGATAGATAGAATTTGAAAAAAAAATTAAATTCTATCTATCTATCTATCTATCTATCTATCTATCTATTTTTTTTATTAATATTTTTTATTTATTGTACTTACTTAGCACATTCTTGTAGACGTCCTTTTTCCATTTCCCCATGTTCATTAAGGGCTGTAGTTTTTTTTTCTTTTCTTCTCAGTGGACATATATGAAGGATTGAGATCTTAATGTTTATAAAACAAATGTAATAATAACTAAATAATAATAGTTAACTAAACAGCTAGTCACCATACTAGTAACTTGGCTAGCAGGTCAATATGGTTAGCTTCAAACATGGAAAAGTTGTGATATGTGCCTTCTAATTTTGCTTGTAAAGCAACATCACCCCAAATGTTTATGAGGTCTGTTCCTTCTGATCTTTTCCTTATTGGTAGCACAAGATTTTGACAAATATCGAGCTCGACTGATGTAAAAGTCACAAATTCTGATCTGCGTGTTCAGATAGAGGTCGTATTGCCATGTATCAGATACCTATCACATTTCAATCGAAAATGTCAGATTCATTGTGTTTTTCTGCTGTTCAAACAGCCATGCAAGTAACACATCTGTCACGTTTGAAGAAAAGATCAGATTTGGGCCACTTTTGGATGCTGTGTGAACATAGCCTTAATGCTTTCAAAACAGCAAAAATAGAAGACGAAGTTGTTAATTAATGCAAACAGAAACATAAAAAAAAAAGATTAGTGACATTCAGTGTGTGTGGATGACATTTCGAACTTAGTCATGAACTTCAAGAAGCAGAAGCGAGCCAGGAAGAATGTAAAAAGCAGTTTCATTTTCAAAAATTATGACAACATGTATGAAAATATATAAAACATGACTGTGCTCATATTTAGCTTTATTTCCTTCACGTCCTCCATCTGTACAGCACGTGTGGTGGTGTACTTTATTGTGCTAGCCAATTATCAAGCTAGCTATGGAGGTGATTTAGCATACAACATAAATTCAGATACAAAATTTGACATGAATTTTCAAAGTTCAGCTGTTTTCATTTGTAATATTCATTTTTATGGCTTTTTTATGAATGTCTTTTTTTTATGATCATTTGGAAGGAAACAGATGTTAGTTGTAAAATTGGTTACAGTGCTGTTTTGTGTGTGTGTGTGTGTGTGTGTGTGTGTGTGTGTGTGTGTTTTCTTTAGTCTCCTGGTCAAGCACCTGATTTGTGATCCAGTGAACAGCTTCGATGAACAACTTTCAATGGCACTATTCGCAAATCTATTAAAATAACTTTGGGTTGTTTGTAAAGTCTGACTTCGTTGTAGTTATAATAATTATAATTATATAATTCTAATTTCTGTTCTTTATGGTAGAATTAACTCAAAATCAAACAGTGAATAAATCCAAATATTAAACTTCCATGGAGTGCTTATTTATTATTCAGACAAAAATTGCAAAACTCTGTGCATCAAGGCACAATTTTAAAGTCTCTATACAAAATAATTTGTAAATTATTTAAGATCTTTCTTGGTGCAGGCAACTCAGGGGGTTTTTGTGATGGAAAAAAAAAATTAAACCAAGATAAATCATGTCAGAACTTTTTCTACCCTTAATGTGAAATTACAATGTATAAAAATTAAGTGAAAAACAATCAGAAACATTAAAAAAAAAAAAAAAAAAGAGCTACAATAACCTTGTTACATAAGTGTGCACATGCTTTTTATAATTGGGGATGTGGCTGTGTTCAGAATGAACCAATCACATTCAATCTCATGTTCAAATGTAATTATCCTACAGCTGTCATCAATGAAATTATTCTGATTAACCCCAAATAAAGACCAGCAGCTTCTGTAGGATTTTCTTCACGTCTTCTTGGTTTCGTCTGACTGCTGAAGCCATGGTCTGCGAAAGGAATCGATCAGGAGAGGGGTACAAAAAATTTCCAAAACATTAGATGTACCATGGAACACAGTGAAGGACATAATCAACAAGTGGAGAAAATGGAGCACCAACGTGACATTATCAAGAACCAGACGTACCTCCAAAATTTACAAAACGGACAAGACAAAAGCTTACCAGGGAGGCTGCTAAGGGACTTATGGCAACAGGAAAGGATCACATGGTCATTTCTTCTTGTGGAATCCTCCTCCATCTCCTCGGCACAAATAGCCCTTGCAAACTGCTACAGTGAGAGAAGAGAGTGCAGTGAAAGATTGTAGCTAGCATTAGGCAAGCAGATCTGAAGAGGACTTAGAGGAGTCTCCCCTAGGAAATGTTTTGGGGGTGGGGATGGGGCTATCCAGCTCAAGGCTGGTGCCAAACTCAGCACCAAAGCCTCTCCATCTCTAGTCCTGTGCTGGAGCCTTACCAGCAGGCACCAAGGCCTCTCCAGCTCTGCACAAGGCCTGAGCTGAGGCTTCTCACTTCCTAATTGAGGCCTATGCTGGCTAGCTTGTTGCTAATGCTACTCGGTATTGTCCATGTTGTTGCTGATCTACAAACTCAGTCCAAAATGTTGCATGAATGTTCACTACAGTAGAATGGTACCTCAGGCCTGTAACTGTAAAAGTGTCATTAAAGTAGCTTTTTATGAGCTTTACATGCTCTGACAGAGTTTCATGGATGCGTTCATGTTTATTTTTTTCGCTTCCCGAGGCAAATTACTACTTAGAAGGCCCCATGAATGCAGCATAAAGCTCAGGCTTCTCCATGGGTGCTCCCACCTTTCCTGTGGGTGCTCGAGCTCCCAAGCTACCATGGAGAAGGAAAGCTTTAATGAGATTGGTTAAAGATGCAGAAACTGCTTATGATGGATTAAAAGACAAGAATTTCTGTGAAATCTGCTCTGCAGCTAAAGACATACATGCCCCACTTCCATCTACTACACATGGCCAAGAATCAGACAAGGCTTTTGTAAAAGACGACTTTTCCAGCTGGACAAAAGTGCTAAAAAGATTATTTTCATTTGATGAATTTGCCAATGCTGGTGTTAATGCTTTAACTGCTCTTACTTTATGTAAGCAAAAGCAGATGCCTGAAGCAAGGATTGCTTTGTTGGGTGTTGCATCATCTGTCCAGTATCTTGCATGCCAGAGATTAGCAATTCAGGGGCACACAGATGAAGAGTCCAATTTCAGGAAATGTTTCTGGAATTTGAAGAGGTTTACAGGCTTGCGTACAAGAAGAGGAGCCTCGAGCCCTGTACATCCACTGTATGGCACATCTTAATTTGGCCTTATCTTAACATTCCAGCCTGTCGCACCTTCTGTGCTTATTCGTGATCTGACGGCATCATACATATCATACTAAATCACACACACCCGGGCTTATTCATAAAATATAACCTATATAAGCTCCTACAAACCTACAGTTCTTTGTGAAGTATCTGCTCACTGTATTTTTGCCTGATATTACCAAGCCTTATATCCTATCTGTTTTTGATATTCTGGTATTTAATCTGCTGTCTGGTTTTTGAATTTTGTGCCTTGCATGATTCAGTCTGTTTGTACATCTCCTGACCCTTGCCTCTTTTATGACTATTACCTTGCCACCTGCCACCATGTCTGCCACCTGACACACCTACACAACGAAATACTCAGAAAGGACATGACATGTTTTTGTGAAAAAAGATGTGAAGAATCTTGGAAAAACATGACCGTGATGACCTAAACTTGGAGAGTATGACTGGGCCAAGACTAAGAAAAAAAAAATGGAAGATGGGGGTGCGCCACCACACAGCTTTCAGTCACGAGAAGCAATGCACAGAGGTAATGGACGCTGCATCATTATCTCTGGATTATAGGTTCAAGCCTTCTGCATTCAAACACAAGCAAGATATTGAGGATTTTGTGACAGGAAAGTGTGACTGTGAAATCATCGTGCACTTCGGCACATAGTTCTACTAACTACTTTTAAAGACATAGTAGAATTACTGAAAGCAAATCAGGGAGACTCTTTTAGAACCATTAGCCGGAACTCGCGACACTGGCCCTGTGACATCTTGCGCTTCAGAGAGGTCATTTTCAGGTCTATGCATCTTAGGTCCTTAGCTGGGCAAAGGAGACTGAACCGTGTTACCGTATTGAAGGTGCATTAGGTATTCTGCTTGTTACAGCAGCTAGCATCGGCGCTCCGTGTCTCCATGGCTAATTTTTAGCATTTTAGCATTTAGCTTTGGCCCTCTTGGCCAAGTTATCGCACTAAAACACACAAAATCTGGCTCACTGTTATGAATGACCATTAGACTTCCATATCCTGAGTAAGTCATCACCATTTCAGGGTGGTTAATCCAAAAGCATTTCCTTGCCCAACTCTCTAAGTGATAAATCCTATCTACTGGATCCATTATGTGGAGAAGGCCTCTGAAACAGTACAAAGCTTTATATAGATTGCGTTTACTGACCTGTCCAGGAACAACATTGCTAATTCCATGTCCAGCTTCATTCCTTCATCTGTAATAAAAATACTCCACTGCCAGTGTTTATCCTGGTGTTATTGCATGTTATGTATATTTTTAAGTATATTTTTCCGAAGCACAGCATGATTTTTACAAAGAAAAAAAAATTATCTGGCTGTACTGGGAGCTTACAGGATTCCACCGTGTTTCTTTTTTTTCTCCCAGGAAGCTGCGTTGGGGGGGGGGGGGGGGGGGGGGGGGGGGGGGGGGGGGGGGTTGTTGGCAGGGGTTTTGGCAGTTGTTTTTTGTTTCAGCCACATAATACACTGGTGCTAAGACCATGGCTTAAACCACCATTTTTTGATGTTCGGCATAATTTTCAGGTTATTTGTTTATCTTGGATATTTTTCTTTCCTATCCTGTAGAACCGAAATATATGTGTTTCAAGCTACCTAATTTTCTTATGACAAAATATCATGTAGGCTAAGGGTATGGCAGAAAGCTGATTATTTAGGGCACGCACTGGCAGATATATAAATGTGCCTCTGGTGGAAGATGTTGCTGCTTCACCCCCGGCTTCCATTTTCAGCACCATATCTATTTTTAAAACTATTTTCAAGCTGTTACAGACAAATTGTCATAATAAGGGGGAAAAAAAAAAACTATTGATGTAGTCTGATTTTGATGAATCGAGCACAGCCTGGCCAGTGACCTACAGAAACAATGCTACTACTAATGAAAACAAGTAAATTATACTTTGGTGCAGAAATATATCTTTCTGAAAGAAAAAAAAAACAGAAATTTCTAGCAGAAAGTTGGTGTGCTTTGGTGCGCACTTTCCCTTTTTCTGGTCTGAATGTAACTGTGAACTTTAAATTGTCAGAAAGTTGCAACAGAAAGTCAGTTGAGTTCTTGAGCAGTGCACTTAAACTGTAGTGCACTTCACCCAGCCTTCTCGGGAACAATTAGGAGACGCTTCCTAATTTAAACTCAGCCGGGCAGCGGGATGTAAAACACCGTAATTACCCTTCAGAAATATTCCCGAGCTCGTTTCACTGATGTTAATTAGTCAGCAAGTGAACGACTCAAGGCGAGAAAGCATTGAGGCGTGAAACCCGACATCGCTGCACTGATAATTGGTGTGTATTTTTTTTAAATCTAAAGTCTGTAGTGTTTCAGAAGTTAATCACATGCTCTCCATGTTCGCTTTACTTTTGAAAGGAAATGAATGAACGACTTGTTAGTGAGGATCTGTAAGACATTAATCTTTATGTCTAGTGCAAATCTTATCAATCAGTCCATCATCTACTGAAGTTTTGATTTTGGATGAAATGTTATTTTTTAAACATAATTTACACATAATTAGAAAGTTCTAGCAAAAGGGTCGATGGTGTATTTGAACAATTACACCCTTAAACTCTACTACACTAAAAGGTCTGTATTCAGAGTTCACAACTTAAGCCCAAAAGTTACATCAATATTTAGAAATCTGCTCAGGTTACGCAGCTACTTAAGTTGATTTTCTGGGGCTCCCCATTTAGATTATTAAATCATCATCTGCGCTTAATTCCCACCTTCACTGTTGGCAAGATTTTCACTTCACAAGAGTTTTCTTGAGTAGGAACGTTTGAGACAGGGTTTTTAGAGATCATCAAGGCCACCAAATTTAAAAACAAGCACTTGCCTTTAAGCCTGGAAAAAAAAATAAAAATAAAAAAATCGTGGATAGAAAATGCAGACTGGAGAAGGCAATAGCTTTTTTCCCCCCTTTGCTGTCAAATGTAATATGATGTAACCTAAAAGCTAGAGACAATTTACAAATGAAAAACAAAACAAGACTAGGCAAGTCTACTTTGCCGGACCACCATCGGCATTTGTCATACAAGTTCCAAAACCATTTTAAGAATGTCGAGGCAGTCATTTATGCAGGATCTAAAAGATATATCCTGTTTATTAGAAGTCCTTGAGACATAAATTTAGAGTTTTGGGCAATGCCCTGTGTTCAAAAGAAGTGCTGTGGCACTGTTAGATAGCTAGGGTTCATGTAATAAACGTCATTACGGTCAAGATAAGTATAGCCAGTAATGGAGCTACAAATGCTTTCCTGCCACAGTACATCCTTATTAGTTATTAGCTTCAATAATATTTAAAGCAAGGACACACACCTACATGAAACAAAACTTTAGACAACCTACCTCTCTTTCTGTAGCTATCCCAAAATGATGTGGAGTTGGGGTAAGTTTATAACTCTTTGCAACTATCCCAAAATGATGTGGACTTGGACTAGTTTGCAAACAAATGCAGTAGACGCATGTATATCACAGAACGTTTTTGGTATTGCTCACTGCTTGCTAGCCAAGGGTAGCTAGATTGAAATTTGACTAGCGAGACCCCTTGGACATGTGCATTTCAACAATGGGAGTCAGTCAGTCAGTGAGCGAAAATGCCTCTTCAACTACTATATGAGTGAGAAGATGGCAAGCATTGAAATAAACATTCAGTAGAAGTCTAGCATATTGACAAACCATTGCTGCCTGAACAGTCCTAGTTGTAATTCACATAAATCACTATTTGTTTTAATCAAATTATATAGCTTTCACTATTCATTATTCCACAGCTTTTAAAGTAGCACTTGATACAGTACATCCTATTATTCTGCACTGTATTATTTTATACTGTGTACCCTGATCATTCATTCATTCATTCATCTACAGTAACCGCTTTATCCTAGTCAGGGTCACAGTGGATCCGGAGCCAGTCCCAGCAACACTGGGCACAAGGTGGGAGAGTTCAGCCTGGAAGGGATGCCAGTCCATCGCAGTTCACAATGCGCGCACACACACACAAATTCACACACTCTTTCATACCTGGGGGCAATTTAGTGTAGCCAATCCACCTACCTGCATGTTTTTGGAAAGTGCAAGGAAACCAGAGACCCGGAGGAAACCCAAAAGAAAATGGGAAGAACACGCACAGAAACTCTGCACAAGCAGTAACTCATGCATTAATTTATAAAAAAATAGCTTTTTTCACATGCCTAGGTGTTTGGTTGTAGCCACAGCAGCACAAAAGCTTTATGCTAAGTGGTCATGAAATGCTCTGATTGGCTAGCCCATAACAGATACTCCCCCCCCCCCCTTTTTTTTTCAGCAGTGAACTGCAGAGTGCAGCATTTTAACTCGTTAACACACCTGATTTAACTCATCAGCTAATTGCACATGTGTACCAAAACAAAAATCTCAGTATCACTGCTTCAGCATTCAGTAGAGCAGTGAGCCAAGTTACAGCTCTCAGAGACAAAGCAAAAATAATTTGGGTTTTTAAAGAGCTAAGAAGTAAAGGGAAAATATATGTAGTCGACACTGTGCCCAGGTTACTGAGCCATGTGGAGTTTGGGGATTTGGGGGTTGAACTCTGGCTTGCAGGCATAACTGCTGCTGACTGACTGCATTTAAATTGACACAACGTAATTGCTGCACAAGCAGAACATTGTGGTCCCTGTATTTTGCTCAAAATGTTTCTCAGTCCATCTGTTAGGAAGAAAGATATATATATATATATATATCATATTTTTTGCTTTTCACCATTTAACACCTAATGCTAGTTCACTCCCTGAGCTGAGAATACAGCACTGTCTTACAAAGAGGTCTGTAATTTAGTAACATTGTGTATGTGTGCTGTTGTAGTAAAATACTGAGTGACGGTGTGGTGTGGTGTGTTGAGGCGGAGTTACATTGTGTATCTTGTAGTGAGGGGACGTTCCGTGAAGACAGAGCTGGTGGTTCTGGCCTAATATGTCATTATCTTGCTGGGCTTGTGTGTGTGTGTGTGTGTGTGTGTGTGTGTGTGTCTGTGCTCATTATCCTCAAGACAGCTAGGGTCTAATATGCTATCAAGAAACCAAAAAGTCCTCTATTCTGTGTCATCTTTACTGGAACAGTGGAGACTCCTACCATACATGTTAAATAAGCCTCTCCTTACAGTAAATTTCACTATAGCAATGATTACACGTTTTTCCCCTTATTAAATAACAACTGCTATAGAAAGCCATACATGAGAATGAGCACATTAATATAAACCTGTGGTTTGCACTACTACACCTTCTGACCTTTCAGAATTCGGACATCAACAGCAGGATAGTCTGTAATAATATAATCAATATAGGGTTTCAGTAGTGCTTGGACTCCTAAGAACTCCAAAGGTAAGCTGATTTTTAGAGTCAATTTATACCAGTGACTGCAATTAGATCTGACAGGTTATGGAAAGTGCAGGCAATTTTGTAAAATAACATTAAAAATGGCATTAAATAAGCTAAGGGACATCACTGCTATATTGATTTAATTCTGCACATTTCAACGTTGGGTATTCCCACCCCAGAAAATGCTGCTTTTGGAGTCTTTTAAATATGAAATGGGCAAAGAAGTTGTCGATATTCTTTTACGGTTGAGACACGTTCCACTTCTTTGAGTATGTTTTTTCCTTCCCTTTTTGCTGATTAGAGTCTGATTGACTGGTGGATTGGATGTGTGCATAATCAGTTTCAGTTTTTGTAACGACACAGCCACTTCACATGCGTTAAATCATAATGTAATATATAAAGATCATAATGCATAAATCATCATACATAAAGATCAATAGGATTTTTGTTTTTCCAAAAATGTCAACAAAAAAAAAAAAAAGCTTGACGTTGTAAAGGTCGTTTTTCACTCTTGCTAATGGCAGGACTGCGGCACATTAGCAGGATGGATGTTACATGATAATATAATACAGTAATATAAATGTGATTTTTAAGCAGGCTTGTCATGTTTATTAGAAAACGAGGTTATTGATGTGAAGGCTGCCACTTGGCTTGGAATGTTTCTGCATGAAATAAAATTCAAATTTGTTCTAATGAAGGTGAAAATAAAGCAGGCTGTTGGCTATTTCTGTGAATGGATGATTGACAGCTCTGTGTCTATAATGGGAGAACGATTAATGACTGTAGGCAGTTCAATAATTCATTAATAAAATAAATAATTAATTAGGCATGACACATGCCGCACGTACATTAAACTCAGTGAGCACTGTTATTGCTGGCCAGCTCTAACTGAGTTTACATTAATTTCTTATACTATGTTAAAAATCTATTAAAGTATGCAAATGGGGTAGTAGTAAATATATGCTCATTTGCATATGACAAAAATCCATTTTTCCCTCAGAACAATTTAGTTGTTGTTTAATTCTAATAACACATACAATGACCCAGTTATTATATAAAATAACAATGAGTGAATGGACGTTTTTGATTTCAGTAAATCAGTGTATAATTAAGCAATATCGCACGAGCAAGAGTGCTGTTATACAAATATCAGCACAGCTGTGATTTGGCCATAGGCACAAGGCTGCAAGCCTTTATGAACAATTAACAATAAAACAACAGCTAGATTATTCAGTGAAAAATGTATTTTTGTTATATGAAAATTAGCCCATGATTTACTACCCCATTCGCAAGTTTTATTAGATTTTTAAAGTAGTGGCAACCTATAGATGCCAATTATTCAAATGGATATACGGTGCCTTGCAAAACTACTTAACCCCCTTAAAAGAAACCTGTTTCATCTGGATTACAAATGACACTTACACAGATTGTTCCAGCCAGAATTTTTATTGCTTAAAGTAAATAAATTAAGTTTATTACTTAAAGTAAATTTTCAAAGTCAAAATTCATTATTTGTCAGGAGATCTTTAAAAAGAAAAGAAAAACTGAAAAATGCTGCTTGCGTAGCATTCAACCCCTTCAGACTACTTGGTAGAACCAGCAATGGTTTCTTTCTTGCCACCCTTCCATACAAGTCCTCAGTTATGGTTGTCTGGTGCGCCTTCACTCTGCTTTCAGCCCCTGTACTCTGTAACTTCTTCAGAGTGACTGTTGGCTTCACTGTGGTTTCACTCACCAGATATTGTCTTGGTTTTGTGCTGACATTTGAGGGACAGCCTTGCCTAGGTAGTGCTTGGATGGTGTGATGCGGCTTCCACTTCCTCACTATTGATCCAACAGTACTTACTGTGATGTCCACAGCAGATGTCTCTTAGATATAATTTTACACCCTATTCCTAAGTTATGAAATTCTGCTACCTTATCTTTTTATTTCTTAGAATACTCCCTAGTCTGCATTTTCACTCCTTTCCTTCAAAGAGACATTCTCTTCAATGACAGTTCAACTGAGGTGGCTTTGGGAAATTGGGAGCTGCTTTGATATTTCACAGGTGAAGGTCAGTGATAAGTCAATTGTGTCCTCATTAACACTATCTCATATCTGGAGCTTCCAGAAACTGGGGGGTTGAATACTTATGAAAGCGGAGTTTTCAATAAAAATATTGACAAGTGGAATGTTTTTCATTTTTTTTTATTTATCATATGTTATTCAGACAAATCAGATTTTTTCTTCCCATCACAGCCAGATATGCTTACTGAATATCCCTTTCCAAAACCATGGGCATTAAAATGGAGATGGGCTATGCTGCCACTATTCTGGGAAGGCTTTCCGCTAGATTTTGGAGCATGGCTGTGGGAATTTGTGCCCATTCAGCTACAAGAGCATAACTGAAGCTGGGCACTGATGTTGGGAGAGAAGGCTTAGCACACAGTTGGCGTTCCAGTTCATCCCAAATGAGGTTAGGGATTTATGCAGGCCACTTGAGTTCCATTTCCACACTAACCTTGGCAAACCAATATCTTTATGGACCTCACTTTGTTCACAGGGGCATTGTCACACTGGAACTAAGAGGCATAACTCAAACCTGTTCCAGCATGACAATGCCTCTGTGCACAAAGTGAGGTCCATAAAGATATTGGTTTATCTAGCTTAATGCTACGCATACAAAGACATTCTAGACAATTCTGTGCTTCCAACTTTGCAGCAACTGCCATCCAGGTGCACCAAAAATGGTGATGTGGTTTAAAACAAAAAATTTCATAGATGTTTCATAGACCTTTCCTCTGATCATTCTCATAAGAACTATAATGGACAATTTGTTTAATCTGTTCATGAAACATGTGGAAAACTATTGCCCTCTTAAAGAGCAAACAAAAATACTCATGAAATAACATTATGGGTTTTTTTTTTCCAAATCTTGTCATGTTTTCCTGTGGTATAAATGTAAATTTGCATTGATTCAAAATGTCTTCATAGGGATTCCCAAACCTCTTGGCCAAACAAATTCAAATGGCTATTATGATTTTTTTTTTTTTAATTCCAGATTGACAATTTAGGACTACTGTAACATCTGAACATTTTATTATATCAGTAACATATGGGTAGTATAAGTAATATTTCATATTTTCACACATATCTATCTATCTATCTATCTATCTATCTATCTATATAATCTGGTATTTTGCATTCTTAAATGTTTTGTGTATAGATCTGTTTTATACTACTTGTACAGCACTTTGGTTTCAACTTCAGTTGTTTTTAAATGTGCTTTATAAACATGGTGTCCTTCACCATCCTTTTCTGTCTGTTACTCCCTGACCTAAAATGCATCATAACACAGTTAGAAAATTAGTCAGGATCCATGATCACACCACAGATGGAGACTGAATACAAGGATACCCTGTGTAAAATATGGAAATGGATTAGTGAGGCTGTTTTGCTGGTGGTCCAGTAGCCCTTGTGAACTAATAGCCTGAGGCTGCATGCCTGCCTCTTTGGCTCTGATACATGTAGAACATCTGGTCAACAGCAGACAGAGCACGACTTAATAATAATCATCATTATCATCATATGCTGCAGGCTGCTGTGTTTGCTGTTGCTATTTTAACCTCTTTTTCTTGTGAATGGCAGTGTTTAACAATCATCTGACTCAGACGAAAAGGTCATGATGTCACAGAGAGACAGAGATGCAGAGAGAGAGAGAGAGAGAGACAGAGAGATGATAATGATGATGATGATTATGAACAGCCATTCAGAAGACAACAGTGCATTTGAATGTACTGAGATTGAGATTTAGAGTGTAAAGAGGAACTCTCTCTCTCTCTCTCTCTCTCTCTCTCTCTCTCTCTCACATCGCATATTTGTTGTGAAATATATGACTCAACCATGTGATAGCAGCATATTAATAATCACAATATTGCATACTGTATACTGGACAAATATTGGTGTGGATGTTAGTTTTATTTTCATGCTGAGGAATCTTTGCTAGAATCCAATAAATTCTCATCCAGCTTCTATTCTATCTGCATCCTTGAATCTGGTCCAAACAATTACTTATAGAAATGTTTTTCCACAGGCCAGGAAGTCTATTTATTGTAATTTTTAATTGTCATGCAGATACAGCTCTGTTAATGTTCACAACAAATATCAGAGTGGGGCTGGTTCGAGTATTTCAGAAACTGCTGATCTCCGAGGATTTTCGCTCTACTGAGATTACAAAAAAGTGTGAAAAACAAAAAACATACAGTCAGTGGAAGTTCTGCAGGCAGTAATGCCTTGATAATGAAAGAGGTCAGAGGAGAATGGACAGACTGAGTTGAGCTTATAGGAAGGCTATCATAACGCAAACTCTTCACAACTGTGGTGAGCAGAAAAGCATCTCAGAACCTTGAGGTGGATAGGCTACAACAGCACATTACCACATCGGATTCCACTCTGGTTTTCAAAGAACAGGAATCTGAGGCTATATTGGGCACAGGCTCAATAAAACTGAACATTTGAAGGTTGGAAAAATGTTGCCTGGTCTGATAAATCTCAGTTTCTGCTGCAACAAGCAGCAACATAAAAAAAGGCCAACATAAATTTCCAAAGGTAGTTTTTCACGTAGGAGCTAATGGTATGCACCTTCATACCTTGTAGAAGTGTGTAAATTAGCTAAGGTAATGTCTGATGCAGTAATATGCTCTGGCTCCATCCCAGTGTGGAGTGGAAATGTAGCTTAGAGCAGGTTATAGTCAATGTGGGCTTTATAGATAAGTGGAGTAGTTTTGAGGGCAAGTCTGGCCTGTTACAGCAGGATTGTATTTATCCCACTCAGGAAGGTGCTGCTCTCATTCCTATAGCTCATGGTCTTAGAACAGGCCTAGTTAATCTGTGACAATCCAGAGCCAAGGCCAGAGCAGACAAGAAAGGCTAAAGCGACCGGCTGTTAGCTGCACTGAGTCGTCACTCAGGTTCCACCATATTGAAATTGTCTGTTCTCTGAGCTAAACAAAAATGTAGAAATACTCAGAAAGTTTGTTTTAGTAACCTAATTAACATAAAATTAGATCATACTGAATGCACAGCTAGCACCTTTGATCTGAAGCTAGGACTGTTAAATATTAGATCTCTTAAATGTTGCAGTTATTTATAATGATAATGTAGGTGGCATACAAAAACCTAGACATAAATTCTAAGAAGTTCTATATACTAATATTACATATGTAGGCACAAAAAATAAGTCTACCCAGTCAATTCCACTAATTATTATTTAAAGACCCCCAGGGTCATATTCTCAATTTCTTCGTGAATTTGTGGATTTCATCTCAAACCTGGTTGTTTCTTTAGACAAAGCATTAATTGTTGGAGACTTTAATAATCATCTTGATGAAAAAGACCCTCTGAGAATAGCAGTTGTGTCCATTCTAGATTCTGTAGAGGTTAATCAGAACTTAACAGGACCCACTCATAACGGCAGTCACACTCTTGATCTAATACTAACATTCTGATTAAATATAGAAAATAGTCACATTTCCACAGTCTGAAGCTATCTCAGATCATTACTTCCTCTCATCTGAAATGTGTCTTAGTTATAATAAATGCACCTTGCCACACTACCGTGTCAAACATACATTCACATTAAAAATAATGAAACTAAATGTTTCTACATTAAAAAAAATACTATAAAGAGCAGTAAACAGTAATAAATGAAACAAAGTCAATATCTGGTGATCCTTTTTTTTTAAATAGTAGTGTCAGGTACAATTTGTGCAGTTTTATAAGGAAATGAGCTGTACGTTTTACTGAGCATCTTACAGAAGCAGCCACAGTTCTTCTGGAGACTTTGACTGTCACACTTGCTTCTTATTTTTGCAGCAAAAGCCAGCAGCCTTCATTATGTTTTTTTTGTCTGAAAAGTGGTCTCTTATGTCATCTGCTGCTTTCTTTACTGACATACAAACATTTTTCCGTAACATTTAATTTTGTGCTGGAAAACTAATGTTTGGAAATCTAAAATGTTTTTGTACTGAATCAATAATGTAGAAGTCATAAAATAAAAATCTATAACAAAGTTTGTACTAAAGAAAAAAAGGGTGCCTAAGACTTTTGCACAGTACTGTAGTTTTATCAATAATCTGCCAGAATTATCAACTTTAATTGAATCACCATCTGACTCCACAGAACTTGATCAGGTGACTGAATGCTCAGAGTCAACATTCTGCTACATTCTAGATTGTAGTAAAATTAGAAATTGTTGCAGTAATTTGATTAAGGTTAAAGGAATGTAGGTCAGAGAGACCAGGTGAAGCAACTATCTAAACTATGTTTAACTAAAATTTTCCTGTTCATAAATATCTTCATGTATATATATATAAATATTTAAGTTATAAAGTTAAAACATGCATTTAACCTTCAGCTGCGCATACTTCCATCCTTTCTCTGTCTATTCTCCTTGATAGACTACAAAATGTTGTTGGGGTTGAGGGAATGGCCCTCTCCTGGCTCTGGTCTTATTTGACTGATTGTTAGAAAGAGATCCAAGAAGTATGGCCAAGAAAATGTTCAATCTCTGGACAGCAGGCTCTATGAGCTGAGAGCATGGATCTCCTACCAATGAAAGACAAGAGGCTACTGCATTATCTGAAACCTGGATGTCTGCAAAGGTTCCAGACTCAGCCATTGAGCCCACAGGGTTCTCTGTGCGCTGTGCGGATAGGGCGAAAGACCCCCCCAGGAAAACCAGAGAAGGGGGTGTATGTTTTATGGTCAACAACTCGTACTGTGCGCGTGTGTGTGTGGGGGGGATGACGACATCCTGGACATTGTTAGCAATAACATTCACGCGGCCCTAAATGCGTGAGCTTCTGCTTTTAATTCTGCCAATACAGAGGAGTATAAACAAGCCATCTATACCTTCCATACAAAACCATCAGAAGTGAAGTGAAGTGACGTGTGGCCAAGTATGGTAACCCATACTCGGAATTTGTGCTCTGCATTTAACCCATCCAAGTGCACACACACAGTAGTGAACACACACACAAACCATGAACACACACCTGGAGCAGTGGGCAGCCTTTTTTGCTGCGGTGCCCGGGGAGCAGTTGGGGGTTCGGTGCCTTGCTCAAGGGTCTCACCTCAGTCGTGGTATTGAGGGTGGAGGAGAGCGCTGGTCATTCACTTCCCCCACCTACAATCCTTGCTGGACCTGAGACTCGAACCCACGACCTTCAGGTTCACCTTCAGGTTACAAGTCCCAGCAAACAGCAAACAGCAAACAGCAAAAGGCCAGTATAGAGACAAGACAGAAGCACATTTCCACACCACCAACACAAGAGACATTTGACAAGGAATTAACAACATGACAGACTTTAAGGGAAATAAACACTCCACTATGAACACTGCCACCTCTCTACCAGATGAGTTTAATACTTTTTATGCTCGCTTTGTGGCAAACAACTCCACCCTCATGGAGAGAGCTCCCATGGCTGATGTTGCAGAGGTTAGTACACTCTGTCACTGTAGCGGATATAACCCTATCCTTCCAGATGGCATCCCCGGCCGAATCCTTAAAGTATGCACGGCCCAATTAGCTGGTGTTTTCACTGACATTTTCAACCTCTCCCTGTCTGTAATCCCCACATACACTATATTACCAAAAGTATTCGGTCACCTGCCTTGACTCACATATGAACTTAAGTGCCATCCCATTCCTAACCCATAGGGTTCAATATGATGTCGGTCCACCTTTTGCAGCTATTACAGCTTCAACTCTTCTGGGAAGGCTGTCCACAAGGTTGAGGAGTGTGTTTATAGGAA
>CM041000.1:3941751-3952927 GCA_022985145.1 Pangasius djambal | reverse complement strand
GAACTCCTCTGTCTGACCTACAGCACACCTCACCACTGTCCTGCTCCTCTCATACATGTCCTGCACCACTCTGACATACTTCTCTGCTACTCCTGACTTCCTCATACAGTACCACAGCTCTTCTCTTGGCACCCTGTCATACGCTTTCTCCAAGTCTACAAACACACAGTGCAACTCCCTCTGACCATCCCTATACTTCAGCAAGACCTTGGCCAAGTACTCAGGCCAAAAATGCCCCATGGGAAAGCCGCTACTGTTTATTTCAGGAGGATTTTTTATTGTTCTTGATTTTTTTCTTAATTTTTAAGTAATGTATGAATCCTCACTCATGAATTTATGCAGGTTAATGTTTAAGTAAATAATGTTTAAATACATTTTCTATTTACATCTGCGTGTATGAAAAAAAAAACTAATGATTGCATAATTTTCCCCAAATTTCACAACAGAAAATGTGAGAAAAATCAAATTGTTATTACCAGAGTCATCTTAATGCAGTTTTAAAGGGTAAAAATAAAATGCATTAAAAAAAATTGAACCTTGCATTTCACTGATTTTACTAGAACATCAGACATTCTAAAAAGTCTCAAACATTCAAACACCTAAAATTTGTTCTAAAAAATTCAGTTATTCAGTCATATTTAAACCATATTTCATATAACCACTAATTAATCTAAATATTCAACAATGTTTATGCCATTTTCATTATGACATACTAAACCACAATTTCTGTTATATTTCATCAATGACTTTTAGTTATGAATTAGCATTTGGTATATAATGCTAAATTTCCTGACACCTTGGTCCCTCTTTCTTGTGTAATTTCAGACTTCTGGGATTGTGATGATGGATTCTGATAGTTCCTGTACTCTGATGCTCTGACCTTTCTATTTTCGGAAAGTCCTACATACATAACCTGATTTGTCCAAGTTTTTAGTTCACATCGCAGAGGTTGAATACTCTGAAAATGAACAAAAAAATGAACAAAGTTTAAACTATTCTTTGAGATGTTACACTAAAACAAGATGTGATGTTTCCTTATAAGTCATGCTACACATGTTAGAACTGTTCTGAACATAATTCATGAAGTGATAATGATAGAAATAATTGATAATTTGAAAAAAATAATAAAATTGTCGCATATTACTATTTACAGTACTGTGTCAGGCAGCAGAGAAGGCAAGTGTTGTGGAAAATGCTTATATTTAAAAAGACTGGCAAGCAGAAAACAGATCCAAAAAACTGGATGTAATCAAGGTGGAGAGACAGGCGTGAGGTTAGGCAATGAACAAACAGGGTATCAAAGATCAGGGCAAAAATCACCAAAAGGAATAATAAACCAGAGTCAAAACCATAAACAGCAATCAGAAATAAAGCCTTGGTACATCAGTTGCATGAACAGAGCTGAGGAGATACTTTGCAGTGTTTGAGTGTTTGGAGTGTGCTTAAATAGGTGAAGTGGTGCTTGAGTCCAGGAGTGTGTGATCAGTCATCTGGTGACTGTGAATGTGACACTGAACGTGGTGTGTGGTTTTTGTAGTCCAGGAAGTCCATGTTTGCAGTTTGTGGTGCAGTCTGGGATATGGAGTTATGACATACTATAACAGCCACTGATAAACAAGCTCTTTTAATATTGTTTATACAAATTAGCAATGGCTAGCATATTGACAGTCTCAAGTCAAGTCAAGTCAAGTGGAGTTTATTGTCATTTCAACCATATAGAGCCAGTTAGTACAACAATGTTTCTCCAGGACCAAGGTGCTACATAAGACAAACACAGAACAACACAGAACTACAAGGGACTACATAATTTATACATAAAGTGCACAAGTGCAAACATGTGCAGACAGCACAAGACAGTACAATGACTACTGGGACAGACAATGGGCACAGTAAGTCCCAGTGCGGCGCCGACCAGTACACAGTTCTGTTTAAAAGTGAATCTAGTGACAATATTGCAAAGGGTACAAGAGTACAATACAAGTAGCTGAAATAGTTAATACATAAGAGCCTATGTCCAGTATAATAAGTATTGTAGCAGCATAATGTAATGTGCAAAAACTTGCAAAAGAATTGCATGGAGGATGGAGGATGCTCAGTTGTATGTGTATATATATGTGTGTGTGTTCCTTATTAACTCAATTTTGCACTCCGTTTAATTTAATCCGTCTTGTGCATTTATGTCAAAGGTGAAGTCAAGGGTGAACACGTGTTTCCTCAATGACACATGAAGCCAGACAAACTGCCTTATTTGAATATCTGAATATATGTATGTATACTGAATGATATAAAATTGAATAAGTGTGATTTTAGAAAATCAGAGTGTTATCCCCACACCCAAAAATAACCTTAACTTCTTAAATTCCTACAGTTTGATGGTGATGACATGTCAGGGGTGTAATTAACACTATGTCTGCATTAGCCCGACTAAATTAAACTAATTAGCATAATTACTCCCTGTGAGTAGCTACAGTGAGATACAGTTCAAAATCATTTCCTCTAAGAAATGTAATATTTATACATGCTAAGCTTTGACCCGAAGCAGTTTAAAGCAGATTCCCAGAAAGAGAGAGATGAAGAAAACGAGACAAACGTTGCTATGGCAACTGCCAGCCACAAGTTTAAACTTAAGCTTCGTTTCATTTTCTCAATTATGAAATTGAACCATGAAAAACTCCTTTTTTATTGCAATCTTGCACATGGCGAATAACAGAAATTACACAGGATGAAAGCTTTTTTTCTCCTCTTCCTCCTTTTTCTTTCTCAGCTATTCAGCACTGTCAGGATTTCAGAGGACTTCAGTTCTTTTTGGAACATGAATAAAACCATCCGCCAATTCACAGTAATAAGTCAAATTTCATTAGCTGGAAAGAGAGAAAGAGAGAGAGAGAGAGAAAGAGAGAGAGGGAGCATATTGCAGTAATTAAATTCAAAGACAACCTCAGCTGGGGGAAAAGCAGACTTTTGAAGAAGTGTGGATTTGGTGCAGATCTCCATATTAGAGGTGTAGATGACATCAGCTGTAAAATCGAGTGGTTATCTTTATCTTTCAAAAACAGTGCAGGCAAAATGAAATGCTGACACCTGTGTGCAATTCAGAGCTGGTAAAGTGTTCTGATGTTAATTTCTGCAAGAGCTGTCAAATCATTCTCAACTCTCTGACTGGATTCCTCCTTCACTGTCTCACTAATTACAGAAAACATTTGTTGTTAATAAACAAACAAAACTTTGTATATTAGTCACAAAGTCACTGTGTATTATCACGGAATCAGAAAGTCTGAAGGACACTGTGAAGGACAAGCAGCTTTGGGTGATGTTCACATCAACCACCACAATGGGGAAAAATGTGATCTCAGTGATTTTGACAGTAGAATGATTGTTGCTGCCAGATGGGCTGTTTTGAGTATTTCTGTAACTGCTGATCTCCTGGGATTTTCACACACGACAGTCTCCAGAGTTTATTCAGAATGGTGCAATAAAGAAAAAAAACATCCAGTAAGGGGCAGTTCTGCAGATGGGAAGGCCTTGTTGATGAGAGAGGTCAATGGATAACGGCCAGACTGGTTTGAGCTGTCAGAAAGGCCACGGTAACTCAGATAACCACTTTTGTAATAAGCAGAATGCACAACATGTCAAACCTTGAGGTGGATGGGCTACAATCAGAAGCAGAAAACAATGTTGGGTTCCACTTCTGTAAGCCAACAACAGAAAGCTGAGGATGCAGTGGACACAGGCTCACCAAAACTGGACAGTTGAAGGCTGGAAAAATGTAGCCTGGTCTGATAAATCTCAGTTTCTGCTGAGGCATACAGATGGTAGAGTCAGAATTTGGTGCCATAAGCATGAATCCATGGAGTAAAACGGCCTTGTGTCTACATTCCAGGCCGTTAAGACCAATCAATCTTCGCTTGACTGTCACAGCCAACCATGTGCCACAATTTATCCATCTTCTAACAGCTACTTCCAGCATGATAATGCACCATGTCACAAAGCAAAAGTTATTTCCAACTGATTTCATGAACATGATAATGTGTTCAATGTTCTTCAGTGGCCTCCCCAGTCACTGGATCCAATAGAATACTTTTGGAATGTGGTAGAATAGGAGATTCACAGCATGAAAGTGCACCTGAAAAAAAATGAGGCCCATTGGGGCAGTCGGGGCCTAATGGTTAGAGAGTCGGACTTGTAACCGACTCAGGTCCGGCAGGGATTGTAGGTGGGGGGGAGTGAATGACCAGCGCTCTCTTCCACCCTCAATACCACGACTGAGGTGAGATCCTTGAGCAAGGCACCGAACCCCCAACCGCTCCCCGGGCGCCGCAGCAAAAAAAAGGCTGCCCACTGCTCCGGGTGTGTGTGTGTGTTCACTATTGTGTGTGTGTGTGTGCACTCGGGTGGGTTAAATGCAGAGCACAAATTCCGAGTATGGGTCACCATACTTGGCCACACGTCACTTCACTATTTGATCACCCTGCAGTTTCCGTAAAAAAAAAAAACAGTAATTATTTCATCATATATTAAATATTTGCAAAATGATTTGCATTTTTTACACACAGTGACATGTTTAGTGCATTGATGTATATGTACCATTTTTATTTGTGCTGTATAATGGAATATAGTGACTCGCCTGTTCACTTTATTGCACACTGCTTATTGAGCTACACATCATTTCACTGGGGGCTTTTAGAGGTCAGAGTGACTTTGATTCAGCGAAGACTACGTGAACACACACACATATTTTGAAAGAGCTATTTAGCCAAACAAGGCTAAATTCAACATGACAGCTCACCCCGAGTCGAACAAAGCACTGCAGTACAGCATGATCAGAAGATATTAAATGTTTTTCCTCCACAGCTGTGTAAAACTTAATTAGTTGCACACCACAGCAATTTACCAACTATTACAATTTTTATTTATTAAAGAAAGACATCACCATGCTTATTCATTTATGGTTGAATTCAATGTTGTGGAATGTCTGTAAAACCAGTTAGATCCTGTTATCACTTACATTATAGCAGCTATAAACAGCACTGTGAAAAATTACCCTTATAGTCATTTAGAGAAACTGAAATAAAACAATTCTTATTTTTAATGTTTTTAACAGTACTTAGTTAATTTTATATTCAAAATGATTTTGTTAAGTTTTTCTTTGTTCGTCAGGCTTGACATATGTACAGATTTATATAGATTAAACAGTTGTTGTTGCTCTTTCGGCTAACTCCAGTGGCTGGGGTAGGTTCTCTGGGCAGGAATCAAACCCAGGTCCTAGTGGTGAGAGCGCTGTGGCCTAACCACTAGACCTCCAGGGACCCGATATAGATTAAAAAGTAATGTTTGCTAATTAAAACTAAATAAATTCTAAACAACATTTTTTTTTCACAAGGCTAAAACTATGATAAAGTCTTATTTAACACCTACCTCTGACTGAATATTCACTGCCAGTGTGAACATTGCTGAAAGGATCAAAATGCTTGTCAAGTGCCTTAGCACCAAACCCGTGGTTCTGAGAGAGCTGTTCCTTCTGTCTGTAGGTGATGGAGACAGAAGCATGGTGGGCTGATCAAAGGTCACAGTATTACTCACACGCTGTATGAAAAGAGCTTTCAGAATTCTCAGTATTAAGCCCGATGTGTAATGATGACTCACCTCTGCACCTGGGTCACAAGTATCTGTGCGTATAAACACTTTCATAGTCATCAGATTCTCTTCTCCAGTTTGAAAAAGGGGAAGTCTGTAAAATCGGATCGCAGTTTAGACCAAATTATACAGAATTACCCTTAGTGACAAGTCGATCATGTTTCTTGCAGTTTGTGTCTTCTGGGTGTGTAGCGACTGCTGTGGGTGTTGCTTGTGTGCATGGACTGTCCAATATTTTTACTACATAGTAGGTAAATAGTAGGTACATAATGGTGAGTGAAACAGTAAATGGGAACTAATTGCAGGAAGAACAATTTGTGACTGGAGAACTAAAGAAACGTTGGACCACGTATGCCGTAGAATTGGTCTGAGGAAACGAATTTGTCACTTTCCCATATCATCCGTCATTTGCACATAACTGAGAAAATCTCAATTCAAATGTTGCTTGTCTTGCTGTCACATCTAGTCTGTCATATTGTCACATCTAGTTTGTTCATTAGGGATCTAAATTGGCATCCAGGTTCTGTAAAGCTGCTTTGTGGCAATATCTATTGTTAAAAGTGCAATCCATATAAAACTGAATTGAACTTGAAATAATCTCCTCAGACTTCAGAAGGCCAACACAGCACTGTCTTAATTGGTCTTATGGTCAAGATTCTGTGTTAATGATCAGAAGATGAGATCCCAAGAGTCCAAGTTGCCATTTTTTGGTCTCCTGATCAAGGTTCTTGACTACAGGGATGATGTTCGATGTCTGACTCTGCTTGGACCCCAATTTGGCTCACTCCGTTTTGTAATCCACAACCTCTTGAGGTCTTGAGATCTTCTGGATGATGATACATTCCCAATGAGTACACAATTCCTACTTCTGGATAACACAACCATCAAAATATCACATTGATGACATCTTTAGCTAAACCTTTTCATAAGAAAGGGAAGCGCTAGTTGTTGATTTAGCCAGTTTAAAAAAAAAAAAACAGTTCCTTTTTAGCACCCTAAAGGTTGGTAGTTTTATGCCTTTGGAGGAACCTTGTTAGCCATGCTTTCAAGAAAGCTTTGTTAAACAAATAACTCTTGAGGAAGCCTTATTTAATGTGGATAACTAAACATTGTGCATGGTGAGCAATGGCTTCTCCATGCCGTTACTGTTAGGACTGCATTCTAACAAAAGAACATCTAATGCTCCTTTACATTTGCCCACAATGGACATGTCACCAGTGCAGCTTTGTGGATGGAGGAGTGTTCATGATCTAATGATATTACATTTGTTGAATACCACAATAAACCATGTCAGCAATTACGGATCCACATCTGGACTGAGGTAGTCTGGTGTACAAGAACTTTTTTAAACCGATTTTTTATTAAAATAAATGAAAAACCCTCCATAAATTTCTAGAGCCAGAATGCCAAAAAGGATCTTTTTCAAGCATGTATTTTTACCCATATGGTGTCAAACTGTTTTTTTTTTTTTTTTTTTACTTCAATGGCAGTGTTGTGAATCTCTCTGTACACACACACTTTGCCAAAAGCACCCTTTGTGAAATAAACAGAGCGTTGCACTAACAAGGGACTCGCGGCTCCTTCACAGCCCCATTTCGCTCAAAATTCTGTTGGAATTTTGCATAGTGAGATATTTCACGTTTGCTTACAAATGAAGGTGTAATTAAAGCCACCCATTAACACAAATTAAGCCTCATTTATCAAGCTGGATATCAGTGGATTTATTTATAAATCATTCTTATGAGCATTTACACTAGAAATTTGATATGGAAATCATATAAATTCAGAAGAAAAAACATTTGTATCCTACTCATGCTCCTGAGTGTGTGTAAATTTAAGAATAAGAAGACTAACTAATGTAAACCTTAGTTTATGACTTCAAATCATAGAATTTCTATAAATTACTGCACTTAAATTAATTACATCAGTTAAAACAAATAAGACTAATCATTCATTTATGACAAAAGAAATGCCGCTGTGTAAATGGAAGACAGTCTGTCTGCGCACAGCCGTAAGCCATAAACAAATGTCTCAGCTGGAGATTTAGTGCTCACACATTCTTATTATTATGATTATTATGATTATTAAATATTTTTATTGGCATAGACGTTTTTATTGGCATAGAACTTCCACTTCTGCCTTTCAGCCTTTACCCTTATCATTTATTTCATGCTCCCAGCCATCTGTGCCTTCACCCTTTTATAGGGTTTTTCACTTTGTACTTTACGAGTGATCAACATACCCAAGTGAATATGAAGAAAACGTTTGTAAATCCAGTGGAAATTTTTAGTCCCGTTTGGCTTAAGCAAACATTTACACACAACTTTACCGAAAGATCGACAAGAGGCCACATTTATGACCACTGCGTCACATTTGTTTGGAGAACCTTTTATATCCTTTTGTAACCATCATCACACCTTATTTTGTAGAACCGTAAACATTTTGTAATCATTTGTATCCATTTATAACCATTTTTCACACGACGACTGAAAACCTTAAACATTTGTAACCATTTTTAGTCCATTATCAAGTCAAGTCAAGTCAAGTCAAACTTTATTGTTAATTCTGCTATATGTACAGGACACACAGAGGATTGAAGGATTTGTTTCCCTCAGACCCATGGTGTGAGACACCAACATAACAAGACAAAATAATAATAAAAATAATAATAGAATAAAGTAGAATAAGAGAATAAAGTAAAATAAAATACAATATGTACACTACAGACATTCACAGCACATGTGAGAGTGTAGATATTTACATTTTAGTGCAAAAAAGAGAGAGCAACAGTAGTAAAAGTGGCTTGTGCATTTGTGTGATTTGGGGTGTGTGTGTGTGTGTGTGTGTGTGTGTGTGTGTGTGTGTGCGTTGGGGGGTTACAGTTTAGTGACTCGTAGGGCAGAGGGCAGAGAGGGGAGAGAGTTCAGCTTTCTGACAACCTGGTCGCTGAAGCTGTCTTGTGATTTGGGCCTGGAGGCTGTGAAATCTCCTCCCTGATGGCAGAAGCCTAAAGAGGCCTTGCAAGGGGTGGGTGAGGTCCCCCGCTATGCTGAGTGCTTTCCGGGGTCCCCTGCTATGCTGAGTGCTTTCCGGGTTAATTGGGTGTTGTAAATGTCTGTGAGGGAAGGTAATGTGGCACTGATGATTTTCCCTGCTGCATTCATTATGCGTTGCAGTGTCTTATGGTTTCGAGCAGTGCTGTTCCCAAACCACACAGTGATGCAGCTGGTCAGGATACTTTCAATGGTGCCACGGTAGAATGAGTACATGATGGGTGTTGGGGCTCTTCTCAAAAATAGAGGAAATAGAGGCATTGTTGTGCTTTCTTAGCCAGTGGTGCAGTGTTGGTGGTCCAGGAGAGGTCCTCTGTTATGTGCACACCCAGAAACTTGGTGCTGCTCACCCTCTCCACAGCAGCACTGTTGATGAGCAGAGGAGGGTGCTGGGTGTGTGCTCTCCGAAAGTCGACAACAATCTCCGTTGTCTTCTGTATGTTTAGAGAGAGATTGTTGTTGGTGCACCATATGGCCAGTTGTTGCACCTCATTCCTGTAGTTTGATGAGACCCACCATTGTTGTATCGTCCGCAAATTTTATGAAGAGGTTGGTGCTGTACATTGGTATGCAGTCCTGGGTTAGCAGGGTGAAGAGCTGGGGGCTGAGGACACATCCTTGTGGTGCCCCTGTGTTCAATGTAATAGTGCTGGATGTGTTGTTGCCAGCCCAAACTGGCTGTGGTCTTCCAGTGGGAAAGTCCAACAGCCAATTGCACAGGGAGGTGTTGATGCCAAGCCGGTCCAGGTTCTGTATTAACTGCTCTGGGACGTCAGTTGAAATAATTTTAGACATTTTTTTTTAATCACCTTGAAGACTAACACCTTGCAGACTGAGCACATTCAAATTACTGCTGAGGAGAAAGCTATTTTGCTGTTATGTTTGTTTTGCATTTCGCTCATTTCATACTTTATTTTATAGAATTATAGTACATCACTACTAGCTATTTATGGTTACCTAGTCTAAAAACCATTCCCTCATTATAATTCTAGACAGTTAGCTGTGTTTAACACTGCATTTTATGAGCTATAAGCTAGCTAACTATTTATGATTAGCTAAGATACTCCAATAACAGGAACTTGTTAGAGGTTCAGTAGCTACAGTAGATATAAAAAGTCTACACACCTTTGTTGTATTTGTTATAATTGCAGGTATTTGTGATGTAAAAAAAACCTTTCAGAGGAAAAAGATCTTTTTCCACTTTTAATGTGATATAGCAACCAACACAATTCAAGCCAAAAACAGAAATGTTTTAGGGGGATAAAAAGAAAAAAAAACTTACAATAACCTGGTTGCACATGTGTGCACACCTCTTAACTAATACTTTGTTGCTTGTAATACACACTCAGTGTTTTTGGGTAAGAGCCTAAGAAATTACCATCTTGATTTGGCAAATTTTTCCCACTCTTTCTTGCAAAAAATGCTCCAGATCAATCAAACTGGGGGAGATCTCCTGTGCACAGCCCTCTTTAAGTCATTTAACAGGTTTTTGATAGGATTTTCGTCTGGGCTCTGACTGGGCCAATTCAAAACGTTGATCTTTTTCTTCCGAAGCCATTCCTTTGTTGACTTGGATTTGTGCTATGGCTCATTACTGTGCTGGAAGGTGAATTTTTTTTCAGCTGTCTAACAGAAGCCTGCAGGTTTTGTGCTGAAATAGATTGGTACTTGGATCTATTCATAATTCCCTCTATCTTCACTATAGCTCCAGTTCCAGCTGAAGAGAAGCCTTATAGCACGATGCTGTCACTACCATGCGTCCCCATTTTCTTTGGGGATAAGTTCTCTTGTTTTTGCACCAAACACATCTTTTAGAATTATTCCCAAAAAGTTCTACCTTGGTCTCATCAGACCATAACACATATCGCCACATGGTTTGGGGTGATATAGGTGGGCTTGGATGTTTTTTCATGAGAAAGGGCTTCTGTCTAGCCACCCTACTCCATAGACATGTGAAGAATAAAAGAGATTGTTGTTACATGGAGGGACGAATACTTGCCAGACAGCTCTGTTAATGTCACTGTAAGTCTCTTGGCATTGGCCTTAATAATTTTTTTGTCCTTTCGTCAACCTTTGAGAGACATCCTGTTCTTGGTTCTCCACTTGTTGATGATGGCCTTCACGGTGTTCCATGGTATATCTAATGTTTTAGAAATTCTTTTGTAGCCCTCTCTTGATTGATCTCTTTTGACAATGAGACCAAGTACATGCTTTGTAAGTACTTTGAGGACCATGGCTTCAGCAGTCAGTTGACACTAAGAAGCTGTCAAGAAAATTCTACAGAAACAGCTAATCTTTACTTGGAGTTAATCAGAATCACTTCATTGATGATAGGTGTGTGATAATTACTTTTGAACAAGAGTTTGAATGTGATTGCTTAATGCTGAGCACAATCATATGCCCCATTATAAAAGGGTGCGCACAGTGTTTTTTTTTTTTTTTTTTTTTTTGCACAATTTTATTGGTTGCTATATCACTAAAGGTGGAAA
>CM041000.1:3920083-3935927 GCA_022985145.1 Pangasius djambal | reverse complement strand
CTTTTGGAAGAATGGTCAAAAATTCCTATAAACACACTCCTCAACCTTGTGGAAAGCCTTCCCAGAAGAGTTGAAGCTGTAATAGCTGCAAAAGGTGGACCGACATCATATTGAACCCTATGGTTTAGGAATGGGATGGCACTTAAGTTCATATGTGAGTCAAGGCAAGGTGACCGAATACTTTTGGTAATATAGTGTACATACATGGCTTCTGCACACCAAGCCTCTTATTGTTACTTTCTTGAAGAAAACAATAACTAATGCTTGAACATGGAGCTATAATATTCAGCTATGTACATAACATCAGTTGTTAAACTATATACAGTCCAATAGTCATTTGCAGTTACAAATTTGAACATATATAACTCAAAGTCTATTAATTCATTACGTCATGCAAGAATGTGAAGTTTCTCTAAGTAATGGTACATGAAGTAGAAATTAAACAGTCCATACAGCACTCCATGCATTAGCCCGCATTTTCTATGCATTACAGCTCAGTCCATTCATATTACTGTTGTTGGATTCTCCATCAACAGGCAAACTTAATGACTGGTCATTCTATGATCTTTATTTAATTGAGTTTTCAAACGTAAACTACAATCAGCTTCCTTTGAATCTGCATTTGTTCCAGTAACCTTATCAAGAAGAGCTTGGAGCTGTAGGATCTTGTAGTATCTCCAAGATTTTTTTCTGTCAATTCCATTTTTGTCTCTCTTGCAGTATTGGAAGATACTCCCTCGCCCTATCTTTTCTGAAAGATACTGGTCTGAAAGATACAGGACTTGCTTCCATTGGCGCCTGGTATACAAGTCAGTTTGGTCAAATAGGCCAGGTGGTAATGTGGGCTGTCCTTTCAGAAGTAAAAGATGGTTTGGCATCAGGGGTTCAAGGTCATTGGGATTGTCAGACATCGTTGTTAGTGAGCAAATGTTTATAATGAAATGTTCATACATAATAGTATGAAGTGACCCATCATGCAAGGTTTGTTTGAGTAATCTGTCTGTTTGATCAATCTTTCCCGAACTTTGTTTGACCTGTTTGATTAATCTTTCCTAAACACCTCCATAGTGTTCTGCACCTGGTGGGTTTAAGGTCCATCTGTTTCCAGTTTGCTACAGTGCTAGTTGAAGTTTCTTTACAGCATTTTTCAAATCACATTCCACTGAAGTGAAATTATTTGATCTTATTTCTTGTACCTGTCCACGTCTACTTATGAACCGATGAATTTATTTAATGCATGATTCAGTGTCTAATGTGCTATTTAAAGGTGAAAAGCTCTGGTGGTGAAAGAAGTGAACATAATACCATACCTCTTAACATTATTATGTTCCTTTTTCAACATAATGGGTCCAAAGTAGTCCACCCCAACATAGGTAAATGGTGGAAGGGCAGGTATTATCTTCTCCTTCAGCATAGACTGCTGCACTCAGTTCCATTCTTGGCAATGTCATTTGCTTTGAGGGCATGACCCTAGGTTTTCCCATAGCACATGAACAATGCACTGAATTAATAGCTGTGAAGATTTTACTTGGCCAAAGTGTTTTGGTTTGATATATCTGTGAATGCTGAGCTACTCAATTAGATGTAGTCCTGTTTTCCACTCTTCCCACCTTTGCACATATAGTTCTGGAAGTTCTTTCTCCCAGGCATAATTGTGCTTGCAGGATAGGTGACAAAAGATAGGTGACAATATTCCTCTTGGGTTCACAGTTGGTTTTTGATACTCACTGCAAACTTTAATCTGTCCTGTTCTACATGCCACCGCATACCTAAAGTTCATTGCATGGGATAAGTATTGGTGGCAAGATCAAGATCTTTCACTTCTTTTGATCTGTCTGCTTGTGGTATGGAGGCTAGCACAGCTGTAGTTGATCCTTTTGTGCAATTAAAAGCTTCCATTTGAGCAAGATGTTTCAAGTTCTTTGTGCAATCCAGTAGCATCAGTGTACCTGTTTTTCTCAGAACAAAACTTGCACAACTCAGAGATGATGTAGCACCAAAAAAGTTGTACAGTCATTCTATATTCTTCCTCTTTTTGATCTGTATTACCATTCGTCCACCATAAGATGCACAAGAAGTTTTGTGTTCTTCAGCGTCGCTGACTTGCTGGAACATGCCTTCTATACCTGCCATAAGAACAACTGACTCTTGACGAAAGCATAACCGTTTTGCTTCATTTGTTCCAACGAGCAATCTAATGTCTGCATCTATTTGATTTATTTTTAGGATTTTTATTTTATTCAAGTATTCCCATTTACTAACTGGTTATTTTGTAGGAATATGTTCCTTTTAGACTGGTAGTTTGTTTTGAGTATGAATTTCTGGCAGTTTTTAAATTAAATTCCATCCATACTGCTCACTTCTAGGCCAGATATCACACTGCTATTCACTGCCCCATGGTACACATGTGTTTTTCCTGTGATGTTGAAGTTTTTTTAGTGCATCTGTACAAAAAGTTGCCAAACTGCCTGGATTTAAATTATTTTATCTGCATTTAACATCTTTAACTTGACGATGGCAAGTGTACATTGTTTGGCTCCAGCCCCTATTTGGTCATTATTTTCATGATTGTTCTGCCAAAAGGAAGTGTAACAAATTGGTGCAAATGGTAAGGAAAAGGCCATTTTTTTCTTGAGATATTGGAGTCAAGGGAATCTGCCAATACCCCTAAGTCCAGTGTCAAATAAAAGAGAGCCATGCCTAACTGATTGAGAAGTTCATCAATGCAAGGAATCAGATATGTGTCAAATTTAGACATTAGCCCACACAAAAACAGACCAACCCGTCAGTCTTGGGCACCAAGATCACCGGGCTGCTCCAATCACTGTGGGACTCACTTGATTTCCTTCTGAACCGCAATATTTTTGTGTTCGGGCAACCAGTATGGGTGGCTGCATACAACCACACCTGGAGGAGTCTCAGTGTGGTGTTATACGAGGTCCATGCAACAGGGTAAAGGTGAAAACACACTGGAAAATTTCTCCTGCAACCTGGCAACCTGTGGTCTCTGGGATGGTGAGAGGAGGTCTCTACAGAGGTCTCCACAATACCACCAGCCCAATGATCTGTTCCGCGTCCCACTCCTCCGCCATCAACCACTGGTGACAGGAGTCCTTCAGCTGCTGCACATAGGTGAAGGCGCAGCCGACCTCGGAGAGCTGCACTGACTGGAATCACTGGCAGTGCTCCTAGGGTGTCCGCTGCTGAGCGGCAATCTGGGCTTCCCCGCATGCTCAACACGCTCCAGAGAGGCCTCTGGATCATCCGTGGGGGCCATCTTCATGATTGTCATGTATGGCACAGTGGCAGGTGCACAACTGGAGATGTGCTGGGCTGCAGCAGCTTCTAGAGTACCTGCTGGTCCTCGGCCTGCTCCTGCGCAAGGGCTCTAAGCACAGCTTCTGCTTGTTACTTTGCGGTTATTAAAAAAGGACAAATCAACCAAAGAAGGTCCGTCATGGATTTGCGGCTTTCGCTTCGCCAAGTTCGCAGTTCAAATTCATGCTCTGTGGTGTGTGTGTGGTGGTGTGTAGCAGGCTTCGTCAGCTATGTAATCTCTCTTTCTCTCTCTCGTTAAGGTAGTCACTGAAAGCACTCAGAGACACCATTAACTAGACTACTTGTAATGGGACATAGGTGAGAATCATCACGTGCTACCTGCTGGTTCGACCTGCCTCCTGTGCGTCCACAACTGAAACTCAACCATGCCCCCGCCGCCACAAAGAGATATTCTATTGTTCTATTGTTTTACCAGCTGTAGTTCAGTTAGTTCATTCTGTCTTCTCAAAATATAAGTGAAGACAGTATTGCTGGAATGAGGTGCAGTGGTACCTTCATTGGCACTTATTGATTCTGTTTTCATATGCAGATGTTGTAGCATTAAATTCACTTATTTCCACTTTTTGCTCTGTATGACCATTTTGTTTTAATGCAGAAGCTCTGTACTGGGTAGATGTTCTAGAATGGTATTGATATGAACTACTTATAGTATTTTAGTCCCTGAGTTTTGTACCTCAGTTTGGCCTCTGCAGCAGCCAGTTCAGACTCCAATGCAAGCCTTTCTTCTTTGTCTTTAACTTTGCTTCTTCCATGTCTAATGCAAGTTTTTTGGTCCAATGCTTTAGCCTTTGTTCTTAAAGCTTCAGCTTTCAAATATGTAGAATATGCATTAGATGAACCACTTTATTAGGCTTTACTAGACATTTTCATCAACTTCAATGTTATCTACTTCTCTCTCATTCATTATTCAGTAAACTTTAGAGAGACACTTGTAGTTCCATAAACCAGTGATGTTCACAAGTCTTTCATTTGAAATATGAGTCAAGTCTGAAGTCTTTAAACTAGAGTCCGAGTCAAGTCTGAAGTCTGTAACACTGGAGTCTGAGTCAAGTCTGGAGTCTTTCTTCATGAGTCTGAGTCGAGTTTCAAGTCAGTGACCGTTACATCTTTCATGCCTTATTGAAAAGAAATACTCATGACCAAAAATCATATTTACAATGTTATATAGACAAAACATATCATCTGTGGAAAGTCATAGTACTAAGGCATAGTGCTAGGATTCTAGCTGGAGGTAGTGGTCTACGTAGTTAGAGTCAATCAATAACAATACAAAAATACATGTAAATTTATTACTTTGAGGAGGCCTATTCATATTCAAAGTTCAAACTTTATTTGAAAATAAAAACTGAATTTCCACTAAACCAAAAAAACCATAACAACGTAAACCTTTTACAAGCTTTATGCAAACAAAACTTGACAGGGTCTTTGCTGTGAGTCTACTGTGATTGGGGCACATGATAAGGCCTCCATGCCTGAACACCCTCTCAACTGGTGCACTGGTTGCAGGTACTGCCAAGATACTCATGCTCAAATAGTAAAGCCATGGGAAGTCCTTCATATGCCTACTCCAGAAGTTCTAGGAGTCAGTGTCATCTTCCTCAGATGCTGTTTTGATATATTCATTGATTTCTATCATACCACTGTTCATGTGCTTCTTTTGCCTTCCATTAGTCTCACACACACACACACACACAGAGACACATGAGAGAGAGAGAGAGAGAGAGAGAGAGAGAGAGAGAGAGAGAGAGAGAGAGAAGCCACATATACATATTCTACGAAAAGATTGTTAAAATGATGCACTAGGTTGAAAGGCTAGGTTTGTCCATGTTTTCAACAGATAACAGGTAATTAATTGATAATTTATCCCAAAATAACAAAAAAATTCTTCAATAACATAAATAAACTTTTCCAGACAAAGGTATTACAAATTATCCAAACTCAGATAAAAGATAGCATGACAAAAAATGAGAAAGGTTGGAAACCTTAAGCCTTCTAGCCCTTTCCCATTCATCAACTGAGGTTTGACCCTTTCTCCAAACCAAAATGAACAAATTCACCTCTCACATTGCTGTTGAAGTCTCAATTCTGACCGGTCAGAAGGTGTTGATTAATTTTCAATAACAGCAGCTCTGTCAGTAGTGCAGCTGCAAATCACAGGTTTATATTTATGCGCTCATTCTAATGTTCCAATTTCTATAGTAAGAGCTCATTAACAAGGACTTATATAAAATTGTTCATAAGGTGAGATTTTCTGTACCACATTAACGGTTGTACAGAAATTACATTTCACAACCTTGAATTTAATAAATACAAAAAAAGTAACTGGAAAATTCCTGTGTTACATAAGAGGAATACATCATAATAATTTTAATCACTTAGTATTTTACTTTAAGAACAACACATATTCCTTACATAGCAAATAAAACACATTGTACTCTATACGTTTTTTAGTTTTGGCTGTACACTGATATGCTCCTGCTGTTACAGGATCAGATGCAGCAATGTTTTCCTATATATTTTCTATATCCCCGCTGTCCTCTTTGCTTTGTGTTGGATATCAGGATGTGATCTGTGTATATCTGTTCCACTTCATATAAAACAGATAAAGCCAGTCCTGGACCTGAAATGAGGTGAAGTTCTGTCAGAACGCTACAGCGAGCCTGGATAACGCAAGCAGCCACTCGTGAAAATGAGTCTGCTCCGGAGAAAAGGAATGTCCAAACTAAACGCTCCCAATCGTGAAAAAATGGCAATGATATATGAGCCACATACAGTGCCTTTTTATATTTCATAAAGAGAATTTCCAACAAAAGGATGTGAAGCAAAAGCACATGATCCTGGATTAGCACCGTTATATTTTTGGAACATCATATCTTTAACTATAACATTTTGTGGCTTTTTTTCCTTGATATTGCACCCTTTGCTAAATGAACATTACCAAAAAATTTCCAAGCGAATCCACACAGCCATCTACTGCTTTAGCTAATAATATGGCTCATTGAAGCCTGATGCTCTGTGATAAAATGCCAATATTTACCTCTCTAAAAGCTTTCAGTGTTAGCTGGGTGTGTTTGGTGATTACATCATAAAAAAACATGAGCACACATCTCAAGGTTTTTAGGTACTTATTAAATCCACAATTAATCACATTGTATCAAAAGATATGGAGGTGCTGTTAGGAGCTAACAGAAAGGCCAGGAGGGGGAATATTTTTGTTAATAGAATGGCTATATACTGGATGGGCAGCTGGCGAGGAGTATTATATGAACTGCTCACATCATCAAGCAGATCAGCAAAGAAAATGAGACTCAAGGCAGCAGTAACGGACGAGAAATATGATTAGTCCTTGAGCTTCCAGTGATTATTAAAAAGCCAAAAAGACTTTTCCCTCTCTGTTTTTTGTCACAAAAAGACAATCTCCAGGACTAGGACCAGGACCACCCATAATCTCCAGGACTGCTTATATTCTGCAGGACTGCCCACAATCCCCCAGGATCACGCATAATCTTCAGTACTGCTCACAATGTCCAGTACCACTCCTCCAGGATTGGGACCAGGACTACCTATGATCTTCAGGACTAGGACCAAGTCTGTCTATAATCTTCAGGATCTCAAACAGGACCATGTATTATCTCAAGGACTAGGGCCAGGACTGCCCATGATCTCCAGGACTACAACCAGGACTGTACATAATCTTTAGGACTAGGACCAAGAACACCACCCAATATCTCCAGGACTAAGAGCAAGACTGTCCATGATCTCTAGGACTGCTCATAGTCTCCAAGACCACCCACATTCTCCAGGACTGCCCATAATCTTCAGGACCACCCATAATCTCCAGGACTGGGACCAGGCCTGCCTATGAACTCCAGGACTGCCCATAGGACCAGGAATTCTCATAATCTCTAGGACCAAAACCACCCACAATCTCCAGGATTGCTCATAATCTCCAAGACTAAGACTAGCACCAACCACAACCTCCAGAACTAGGACCAGGTCTTGCTTACACCCTCTTTCACCTACCCATGCTCTTTATTTCCAGTTACAACGCTGAAACCATTTGTCAGTAATCACTGAAGCACTCTGTCCTGCTCCAGTTTGCCGCTGAAATATCGATGGTCAGTGAGCCATAATGAATTATGAGCGTTGCACTCTGGAAATGAATCACTGCTAAATCATGTCGCATACACTCGACCTCCGAGCAACAACACAACTCACTGCATGATTAATGGTGGAAAAGTTGCAGAAGGTGAGGTGTTGTGATAAGCGGGTGAGAGTACCACTGACTCGGCCCAATCTCAGCTCGTTATTTTCCTTCCAGTTGTGATTTGTTCACAGAGCGTTCAATAATGTTGTGATAAAGGTCAGCACATGGAAATGACATGTCATAAATGTCACTCAAGTTTCCATATTATTAGAAAATTTGTAGCGTTTTTCTACAGAATTAAACAGAAATGTGATTCACATCTGTATTACAGTTCACATAGATAGAGAGTAAATATTATGCCACACCCAGCTCGGCCATTTCATGCCCTGCCCAACTTTTCTCATTTTTCTACATCTCGTTCGCATTTTCTAGATTTTGATCACACTTAAAGTATATTGAGAAACAGTTTTAAATTAACCTTAAAAATGGATAATTCACTAAACCAAACAAACCACAAAAAAACTAAATAACAAGAAAATACATAGTCTAGTGGAATATGGAATGCTGTTTCAGTCAAAATTAAATAAATAAATATGCTTATGAGTAACTGTAGCAGTAAACATACAGACGTGTCAATAAATAAATAATACTGGACTAATTATTGTAAAATATTATTTCATTTTCACAATAACATTTCACACGGCAGTTCCTTTTTATCTCAATACCCGTGTGGTGGAGTCAGAGAAGATCATTGGTTGCTCAGGCCAAACCAATAGAATACCAAATACAATCATTATATAGCATGCATTCTTTTCAAGTTGAAGTGCAGTGGAAAGTGTAGGCTTCTTGACTACATGGCTGATGAAGATTATTTCTGAACTTCTCAGACAGGCTGCAAACTGTCTGGAGGGCATTCCTTCACCTCAGCCTCAAAGACTGTCACACCAGAACCCTCCCGCTGCTGAAGTCTTCCATACAAACTGCTATATGAACACAGTGCTCTTGAATGACTTTTAAAAATCTGTTATGTAGCCTTAAAACCTTCCCGAAAGGTCTGATTTGTGTACCAGTCTTCTAGATTTTCTAAATTAGTAAATAATTTTTGAATGCAAGATCAGAGTTTTAGACTTGAGACACAGATCGTTAAAACAATCATGACGATGGTGAAAGTTATGAAGAGAGACCGAGCTCTCACTGTGTATGAAATTGTTAAACATTTTACAGTTCAACGCGGAAACCTGACAGACAGGGATATTTTCAGTCTGACAGGCCATCTAGTGAACGTCACAATAAATCCTCAAGATGTACATAAGACATACAGGTGAATGTGTAAACAATGCTACTGCACAAGCACGCCTCCAGTATAAACTAGGCTCCTCTAATTCATGTTGGGCTGTATCGCACCACCCCGACATGGATTATTTTTCTCTAACAACACTTCCATCATGATTCCTTTTATATCATTCAAAACTGGATCTGACAGCAGGGATGCATCCTTTCAAAAATACCTCCTGACTTCATGAAAAGTTCTGTCAAGAAATACATGCTCACCCTTTTAACTAGACTGGCAAGCCAGAGCAAGGAATATTCGTCTGGTTTCTATTTAAGTTACCCATAACTTACTGACATAATAAAATATTCAGATATTGCAGCAGACCTAAATTACAAATTTGGAAGAAAAAAATTATGTAGTGTGGTCAAAGGCATGGGGTAGCACATTTATACCGGCTGCCCCTGCACCTGAGAATTTCTAACAAATCTTCAGTGTGGGTTAAAATAGCATCAGCTGTTAAATCATGTCTAGCCATTTGATCGGCTTCCAGTTTTCTATGTGGTTCCATCTGCCTGAGAGCTAGCATAACTTTGCCACACACTTCGCTAGCTGGCAGTTTCATGCTAGAAACCTACCGCCTGCTCCAAGCAAAAAATAATTTGTGTTGACTGACAGATTACAGGAGAAATATCATTGAAATAAATGTGTCATTATGAAATAAAGTCTAATGAAATGAAAAGGGCATAATTAAAAAAAAAGTAGTCCTTTTTTTTAAAAGCCATTTTAAAACAAAACCTTTTATTACGAAATAACAATTAACTGAATCGTGACAATATTATTGCCAAAATGAATACGATGAAATTTAATTTTGACTAAAATGGCACTGTATAGTGGAACATCTTTCTTCACATGATATCCTTTATGGCATACTACAGTGCTCTGTATTAGACCAGTCTCTTATTTTTATTGTCCTGCTGTTTTATTTACTGTTTTCTTTAAGGCAGAACAACATTTAAAATGGAAAAAAAAGGAGAGAAAAGAGAAAATATATTATGCAACAAATCAAAAAATAATTTGGCAGCAAAACAGAAAAAAAAAAAATCTGAATCACATGTCATTCAGCTTAATTAAACATCATAACCGCTAATGTGTGTTATGTTGGTTTACTTGCAACTTGGCTAATTTGTGTTTTCGGTATATAAGGGACTAAAGCTGTGATAACTCTGTTGCTTGGCAACTGGGAAATATGGATGCTGAACATAAACTAGCTAATGATTGTGGCTATTGATTTAGATATGACAAGCAGTAAGTCTTTTATAAGGTGTAAACCATATTAGCACATAGTGAGTACCGCATGGCTCTGTTCTAGGCCCAAATTAATCACCCGGAGAAAAGACTATATAGCTGTATATAATGAAATGGCACTGTAGTTAAACAGCATCAGCCACTAGCTACAATAACATAAGTTTTGAACTTCCATAATGAGAAACATCAATGTTTTGCATGAGTAATTTGTGTGCTGTATTTGCTTTAAAGTTTTGCCACATTAATGTGGTGTCTGGCTGCTTAACTCATATAAACGACTGCTGAAACAGAGGAGGCATAGAGACACAAAGTTTTCTCCTCTGTTTTAGCTCCCGGCCTCCTGACGCAGCTTTTGTCTTTCACAGCAGTCCGACATGTCCTTGTTCCTCTCTGCTTTTTCTCCCAAGGCTATTTTCTCTTCTCCTTTTCCTTTCTCACACTGCTTTGCATCTCACAGCATGCTGTTGGTTTGCTTCCGTTCCTCCTCGACTCCTATCTCCCTTTTACACATCTCTCACCTTACATTACGCATGCAAAACATTGTGTTTAAGAGCCCTCACTTTAATTCCTGCCTCCTACTGTGTGGGAAAAACAGAACGGAAAGTTTGAAGGTTTTTTTTTTTTTCCCGAATGTGGACTAAACACTGGGAGAATGCTGGTGGTGAAATTCAGTACCACAACTAGAATGCTGTAATAACATTTACAGCATCATGGGAAAGAACGCTACGGTTATAACTCAGCTTATAACATAGGAATGTGTTTATATCTCTTTCTACATCCAAATCCTTTACGTAACACTTTACTTTGATGCACAACATGGGTCTAAAGTGACCCGACTGAGGTTTTATATTCTATATGTTTGCAAGAAATGAATTTCATCATTCAGTATTCCAGGTATTCCTCAGTGAACTTGTTTTTGATCGTCACAAAGACTTATTTGAATTTTTCTTTTCTTACTTTTTGAATAAAAATGTATCATGCTTTTGAATCACTATCCTTCTAATGCACGACATGGGTCTAAAATGACCCATATTCATTCCTTGTGTTACTTCAATCATGGCTGAGTGTTTCTTTGCTGAATCTCTGAAAGAAATGTATTTTATCATTTGTTATTCGAGGTATTCATTAAATATCTTGTTTTTGATTTCTACAAATCATTATGGTTATTTTTCCTTTCTTACTTTATAAAAAAACACAGTTTTTGTATTTCTACATCAATTTTACACATATGGGTCAAAAATGACCCATATAGGAACCTTCGATATTTGCAAATTTTAAATTTAAATTTGCAAGTAACAACATATTTACCTCAGAAAACTATTCACATGCCACACATTTCACTACTCAACATGGCTGCTTTTGTACAAAGCCACCATGGGGCTGGGGAGATATGAGGATATTCGCAGGTTCATACGGTTTGATGATAAGAGGACCAGGGCTTTGCGACTGGAAACAGATCACATGGCGGCATTCAGGTATGTGTAGGACTGTTTCCTGGCTAACTGCAGAAGACGATTCATCCCCAGTGACTGTGTCACCATAGATGAGCAGCTTGTGCCATTCCGGGGCAAGTGCAAGTTCTTGCAATACATGCCCAGCAAGCCTGCAAGATACGGATTAAAAATCTTCTGGATGTGCGATGCAAGGGTCCCTTATGCAATAGATGGAATGGTCTACACAGGGAGACAGCCAGGAGGGGAGGTTCATCAGAACCTTGGAGAGAATATCTTCCAACAGTTGTGCAACGTAATCAGACAGATAGGTGAATATAGAACACACAATTGAACATACTCTTGAAATGATGAAACGTAGATCATTGTTCCAATCTCTTATAGCGTATATTTTATTTTTTAATTACCATTATGTATTACCAAATGTATTTATTTCTAAGAGTAGAATGGAATAAAACACGATGCAAAACAATGCAATAGATCATCTATTCATTGTTTATTTTATTATTAGAATTGAGAGATTTCCATATTGAGTAAATTGACACCAGTGTCCCTCTGGCTGAGAAGCTTCTTGAGAAGAACCTGACCATTGTGGGGACTCTTCGCCAGAACAAGACGGACATACCGCCTGTCATGAAGCCATCCAAACTGAGGGAGAAGTATACCTGCAGGATACTTTGGATTCAATGGTAACATGACCATGGTAAGCTATGTGCCGAAGAAGGGAAAGGCTGTTGTCCTCCTGAGCACAATGCATGATGACAAAGCAGTGGATGACAACAGTGTTCAGAAGAAACCAGAAATGATCCAGTACTATAGCAGAACCAAAGGAGGAGTGGACACAATGGATCAGATGGTTCGCACCTACTCATGTAAGCGGAGAACACGGAGGTGGCCCATGGTGCTATACACCAACTTCACTGCACAACACTCTGATTACATGGGTGGTGTGACCAATGCACGATGGCTATTCATCAAGGAGCTGGTCAAAGAGCTTGTCATGTCACATACGAAGAGGTGCTCGGAGGGCACGCCCCACCTTTAAAACCATATTACAGAGGCAGTGGGAAGATGTGGGTTAAAAAAACAAGTCGCAGCCACCACCCGGCCACAGGTAGACATCAGACAGGAGGGCCAATCAAAGAGGCAGAGGTGCAGGATCTGCCCAGCTGCCAAAGACAGAAAAGTCAGTAGCTGGTGTTCCTGGTGCACCAGGCCTGTTTGCAAAGAGCACAAGTGTGTAGTTGTTATTTGTGAGGCATGTGATTTGTGGTCATTTGTCATTTGTGGTTATTGAAAAAAATATATTATGAATATTCATGGATCATGGAATTCGTAGCTCATGGAATATTAAATGCTGAAATAAACTGATTTCAAAAGATGAAACAAAAAAAAAAAAACACCCAGCCATGCATGAAATAACACAGGAAATGAATACAAGTCATTTTAGATCCATGTTATGCATTAGAAGGGGTCATAGCTTGTGCATCAATTGTTTATTGATGCTGCGTTTCCATGAGATTACAGTAAATCAGTTGCAGATGCACTGGGTTGGCCCAGAGGTCTGACACTAATTATTATTTATCGCTCAACATTTTGTCTCAAAATCCAGATCCAGCAAAAAAACCTACAAAATATCTCTTCACAATACAATGAAAAGTATTGAATATTAAATATTTACAGCTTTGTTTAAAATTAAAAGGCTTGATCAGGCAATGTTCATAGTCTGTTAATGTATAGGGAGATTTTCCCCCTATTTGTCAAGTTTCAGATTAAATTAAATTGGTGATTATTGATATAAATTATACTTTTATATTGACTTTTCATGAGATTTTGGAGAATGGCATACTCTTTCTGGACCAGGTTTGGGCCTCTTAGTTCCAGTGAAATGGAAATCTGACCACATTGAAAAATCCAGTATTCAAATTAGTGTATAACTAATTATGTATTGCCTAATTTGGATATGTAAGGAAAGGCACTACAGGTAGAAATGACAATTTTCGGAGTGTCAGTCATTTTTTCGATTGTTGGATAAAATGAGAATATTCCTTTAAACAGAAGTAATAAAAATATGAAAACATATGGGTCATAGTATGGGTCATATGGGACAGGAGGCCTTGAGATGGGACCTAGGAGGCAAGACATATAAGAGTAACCTTAGGGCCTAGGGCCTAGAGGGCAGGACATATGGGATTAGACTGGAGATGGATTCTAGGGGCAAGACAGTGCCTAGAGGCTGGGAGTAGGGTTTGGGGACACAGCCTAGGAGCAGGATATATGGCTAGGGGTTAGGGTAAAGACATATGGGGCTGGGCCTGCAGACTGGACCTCGGGGACAGGGCATGTGGTTATGGGCCTAGGGAACAGGGAACAGGGCACATGGGGCAGATCGGAAGTTTATTAACTAATAGAGAAAATGTAAAAGAGAATTCCATAATAAAATAAATTCTAATCTAATTACATCTAATTATAGCTTAATTTTAATGTATTTTGCTTATTTTAGTAATTCTATAATTTCTTTCCATAATTTACATCTTGTTACCAAACCAAACACCATGAAATATTTACACACACACACACACATTTACACCTTGAACTTTTCTTCAGAGGAAAAATGTTAATTAGTGCTAGTTTTCTCGCAATATGTCCTCTTCACTCTTACTGTTTTTAGAGATCTCGCTCAGTACGAGCTTCAGTAAATTAGCGTTCCTCTCCCATGACTTTACTGAGGACCCCATCTTCTTTTTCCAGCACCATAAGTCAAGGAAGAGGCAGAGTGCGCATATACACTAGCAGGCTAGCAGCCTGATTAGCATTGCTAATTTGGTTTAGTGCGCTGGTGCTGCTTGTTGCTCGATGCGGTGCTTCTCAAGATCACAGACTCTCTGAAGTGAGAGCAGCGCTTACAACACACACACACAAACACATACACACAGAGCTTAGAAGAAACAGCTTGTTGACAGTCTGCCTCAGAGGATATGCCGTGGTGTCTTTTTTTTTTTTTTTTAGCATGGATACAATGAGTGTAAACAAACTCCTAGTCTTTCCAGGAAGTGAGGCTGAACTAGCTACATCTGGTAAAGTTATGAACATTAGCCCTACCCTTTATGCTAACGTTAGCCAATCAGAATCAGAAAAAGTATTAAGCATCTTATAAAATAGCACTTAATCCAACACATCATATTATTTTGCATTTTATTTTTTTGCATAAAATTTCAGCAATGAACCAGGAAAAGATAGCTGATAAGAGTAGACGTTTCCTTGTCTCATGTATCAGTCAGTATATTCACCGTGATGAAATAATAGAACTTGAAGATGAGGGTATGGCAGAACCTTTGGGATTATTGGAAATTATCAAAGGCATGCCTGTCTTCAGTACAAACACTAAAGAAAAACAGGTTAAAGTAGATAATGAACAGGCCAAATTAAAGAGAGAATTAGGGAGCTTAAGCAAATGTCTTCATGTTCATATTTGTTTACCAGATTACATGTAAATGTAGCTAGCTTGTTGGCTTGGTGACTAGTTACACTATATGGCCAAAAGTTAATTTTGGAACATGTGGAGCTGTGAGGATTTGCCCATTCAGCCACAAAAGCATTAGTGAGATCAGGCACTGATGTCAGGTGAGAAGGCCTGGATTAGTCAGCTTTCTAATTCATCCCCAAGGTGTTCAGTGGGGTTGACCCAGAGGAAAAAAAAAATTAGATCTCTTTGGCATGTCAAATGTTTCTCGTGGACAGAAATGAGGTTACATGAACATCAAACGGAGTCTTTTGCTTATGTCTCCTGCTTCTCATATTTTTCTCCTGAGAAAAACACTCTAACACGTTTGTCACATTTGTTTCCTCTTAAGTTTCTGAAGAAATCTCAACAACATCACACACTGTGCTCAGATCTTTCTCCTTCGCTAGAGACTCTGATGCTCTCACATTTATCTCCTCTTAAATTTCGGAAGAAATCTCAACAACATCACACACTGTACTTGGATTTTTCTCCTTCGCTAGAGACTCTGATGCTCTCACATTTATCTCCTCTTAAATTTCAGAAGAAATCTCAACAACATCACACACTGTGCTCAGATTTTTCTCCTTCCATTGAAATTGTTCCTGTAATAAGATTTCTGTAAATCACTTTGGATAAAGACATCTAAGACATGACTACCGCCTTACTTTCAAGAAAAATTAGCTGCCCTATGCACATAAACTAGCTCTATTTTATTAGCTTATGTCAACATTTATGCTTAACTGTGTCTCTATTTCCTCATCATTTCACCCTTAATATAGACTTAAACTTTGAAACTCTTAAATGTTTTTTTTTTTTTTTTTTTT
>CM041000.1:3881827-3919983 GCA_022985145.1 Pangasius djambal | reverse complement strand
GTGTTGATGTTATACTAAACTTCATACACTTATTTAATCTCTTTCTAGTGTGTTTGGAAAATGTGCTGTATATACAATGCCTGGCATTGAAGACAAGTCTAAGAACATTAGTTTGTTCTTTCATTTGCTAAAACTTTCCTTTCTCCTGGAATCTTCAGTAAGCTTAGTGTGGAAACTTGTGGCACCTGTTACAGTGTCCTGTAAAACACCTATTCCTGTGCATGAAAATTCATTCACAAAAAGAATTTGTCTCTATCTTTATAAATAAAAAAAGAAGTCAATTTGACCATCTCCCTCCCATCATGAAATGTCACAGTGCAGTTGTTCCATATTTTGGCTCTGACATATTGCTTTGAGGCGTAAACAGTTCTGCCTATCTGAACTCTGTTAAATGCCTTCACTACATTACTATGTAAGCTATGCCCCACAAATTTTTCTAATCTAGATATGTCTGTACAATCCAGTGAAAGAAAAAAGAGAACACCCATTTCTTTAACTCTAGACTCAACAATGTTTGTTGAACAAAAACTGGTGTCACTTGTCATCTTGGCAATGAAATCAGCAGTACAATTACCCAATCTTTGTGGTCTGAGCAATATTTGGGAGACACTGAATGAGCTTCATGGCATTTAACATTTGTAAAGGTATATTTCCAGTTCCATGAATGAGATGAAGCAAATGTCCATTTTTATCTTCAAAGTGAAGGCAAGAATGAGTCCACAAAGGTCCAAGAGCTTTAACACTGTCTGCTAAGTGCACATTGGCTGTTTGGTATCTTTCACCATAAAGCTGAGAACATCTGAGAACAAAAACTCCAGTTTCTCAGCATGACCTAATTGTTCAGAAGTTAGTGAGTCCAATAGAAGAATGAATATTGACTCACTTAGCAGCAGTAAGTGGTTGTAGTACAGGATTGCAAGAACACCTTGGAACACTACTAAGTAATCATGTTGCTTCAGTAGATTTGGAACCCCTCAGTTCACATGGATTACATTAACGATACCTTTATGTCCTTTTTGAAGCTTGATATATAAATCTATATAAATATTGATCACATAGTAAGGATGGGGAAATGAAGCCTTGTAAAGCTCTGAGGCTTTCCCATAATTGTGCTGGGGAAAGATTCAAAACCTTGAATTGAGTATCAGGAAAAGCGCTATCTACTGGGTCTTAAAATTTACAACAGTCATAACACTGGAAATATCATACATACTTTAAGATATCAACTGAAATTGTTCCTAAACAGGAAGTTTTTCTTTTTCTAGCAGATGTCATTTCTTATATAAGTATATAGTTTTTTTTTTTTTTTTTTTTTAATATCAGCTCCTCACAAAAATCCAACACCAAACCACAAAACAAAAATCCAAAAATTCACCAAAAAGAAAAAAACTGGCTTTATAGTTGAGCCAAACATGTCTGGTACAGGACAGACAGAGCCTATTCTAAAAGACCCGATTTCAGTCATAACCCATTTTTTTGACAAAACATTTCGTTACAGCATTTTAGCCTTAGTAGGGCAGTATAGGGATTCCACATATGATTACACCAGGTGTGCAATTCACCTGAGATGCATGAATGAACAAGTGCACAAAGATAAGTGAAGGTTTGAATAAAACAGTTTTTTTGTGATAAGAAGGTTAAAATAACTATAAAAATTTCACAAATTTGGCATTTAAACAACACATCATATAATTAGCATTTTTTTTTAATTGGTCGGTTTATGTCCTTGCCACAGATGGTCATGGTACAAAAAAATGTAGGGAGAGAGAAAGAAAAGGTAAGTAGCCGGTATAAGTAAGATCTTTTTCTTATGTGTAGTATTTAGCTATTGTTTATCTGAAGCAATTGTTCACTCTATTATTTATTATTACTTTTCCATAGAACAGAGGTTAATGTGATGGAAATGCCCAAGGGAATCTGCAACCCACCAAAGAAACTGAGGTCAGTGAGCCAGCAACTGACATATAAGCTGTAGATGGTAAAATGATGTAAGGTTTTATGATTTATGATTTTGTGATTAGTTTTATGTGTTTAAAATTAATATTTGGGGTTCTTGGGTGTGCAAAACTTTAGAAATAAAGAAATGTCTAGTGTCATTTGGGATTTGTTATATGTACTGATAGGCTTCAATGTGGTTGAATTTCAGAGTATTATTATATTTGTTTGCTGTCATTTAAGCTATCTTTTTACAAATCAGAGGTTTTTATGTATTTCTAACATTTGAAGATGGATACAGAGCAAGATCTGTGACATACTTAATGAAGATGATTCACCAACTGGTAGCATCAAGGAACTCAGACCTACACAGCTTCTTGCAAGATGGTCAAACAACAAATTCTATAATGCCTCTGTAGATTACATTGTCTTCTGTTACAAAGAAGGACCCAAAAAGGACATTTTTTTGACAATTATGTAGCCAGCCCAACTCCCAAACTGTGACCCACAGTCTCAACTGGCCTCCACCTGCACAAAATCAGTACTGCACCAGCCCACCTCTGAGCACCATCCAGCATCTGCACCAACCCAGTCTTAATCTTCAGCATTTCCATGGACCCAGCATCAGTCTTCACTGTCACCATGGGCCACCCAGCCATTTAATGCACAGACCCTGAGACCACCTGAGTGTTCTAACCAAGAACAGTCTGGTTTGGTGGATTTCCCTCTTGGATGTGCTGAATGACTTCTATGCATGGTTTGACAACGTACCAGGCCAAGTGCTGGAGAGCTAGAGTCCTCATACCCAATGTCACCACATTCTACATTAGCGACATTGAAAATGACCTGTGAGCTGTATCAGTGTCTGGGATGAGAACTGGTATCAGAATGCAAGACCATACAGCTGAGACTGAAGGACCACAGAGAACATCATAGAGGTTAAGTTCCTTATTTAAAAAAACAAAACAAAAAAAAAACAAACAGAGAACTCATTGGCCAGTCAATTATTCTTTACTGAAAACTCTGCAGACAAATTGGTAATGGTATATCAGCATGTAATTTACCAGATCTAACCACTTTTTTGCCAATAAGTGGCTGTCTCTGAAACAACAGGAAAACACATTAAGCAACAAGAGATACTATAATACTGTATGCCAGAACATTCTGTGTGGTGGAATATGGGTGCCTGTACGGTAGCATCTTTCCACACTGGATCCATTTTCCTGCATTACTACTGGAATGCTAGTTATGAATGTAAAAATGGTTCTATAGATCCCAGATAACCACCAGTTATCTGTCATTCATAGAACCACAGTTACATTCCTAAGTACTGTTCTGTTTCACTCTTCCTAACTGTCAGGGGTAGCGTTTAACAACCTCATAACCCTATGCCACAACACTGAGCCGAAGGAACAGACTCACTCAGGGTCGTTTTTAAACATGTTTACAGATGATCACTGCATTTACACCATCAGAGAAGGCACCTTATAGAATCTGGAAAAAGTGCATAGTTATGCCCAAGTAGCTGCAAGACAGTTCTCCTGTAGTGTAGATCTCTTGGAATGCAGATCTCCTGGAGTGGCATGCCCTACAGTATTGCTCATGAGAATAGACTCCTGGTAGAATGACATGTCATGGTAGTGGCTGGACATCCAGTCTGTTCTTTGGGTGCTGTGATGATTTCCATCACCCATTAAGCCAGTCTTTGTTAGACAGGTTCGTCTCACCAGTTTTGTGGCTGTACAGCATGAATAATGTCTGAGAACTATGACATATGAAGTGGGAGGACTTTTAGGAACAAATTTAATCACATCCAGAATGGGACAAAAACAAATGTCCTTCTTTCAAATATGAAATTACTTTGAGTAGCAAGCCTTATTCTGAATGCTGGCGACTGCTTCCTCAATCTACAAAGGAATGAACTGATTGGATAAGCACAGCAACTTTTACAGGGACTGAGATTGATGAGGCCTTGAGCCCCAAGAAGGTTGGTGGACCTGGATTTAGCACCACTGCCGCAAGGACTTTCCTCTCTAGGGCCCCTTTGGGCACAGGCTGGTAGTTGCTGGTAGTTTATTTTTGTAGGCGTGTGTCCAGTCAATGGTGGTCATAAGCATTTTGGTGTAACTTCTTGATTCACAGGTCATCATGTATAGAAACAGCTGAGAGCAAGACTGCTGAAGTAGAAAGTAGGAGCAGTAGAAAATATTGTGAAGAACTCATTAGTGCATATAGAGACCTGAGGCTGTTTATTAAACAGTTTAATCCAGGAAGTAAATACCTGAACAAATCCAAATTCGTGCTTATTCTACTCAAGGTATTGAAGTGAAATGAGTGAAATCTCTGGAGGAAGTGAAGCAGATGTGGAATTCTTCCTGATGTGGTAAAAGGTGAACTTTCCTGAATAGTATTAACAATGGCATGCAAAACAGATCCGAGGATTTGGATGTCGATGTTGAGGAGAGCTAATTGGCAGATAGGATACACTGTCCAGAGTATTTTTGTCCTTTTTTTGTGGTTGCTTGGGCAGGGGGGAGCATGGGCGATTTAAAAAAAGTCACCAACTTAACTTGGAGACATGCAGAGTTCCATGGAGAGCATCTAAAATATTTCTACAGGAAATCAGTCTGAGCCAGGGTTTAGCCGGTTAGCACAGACTGTGTTGCTAGAATGTTCTCTGTAGTGTTAATGTGCAGCTCTGACTCAGCTTTAGCTCAGCATTTCTCTCATACACTACAAATGTACACATTCACCCAAATTCATACATTTAAGTCCAAATTGTTTTTGAAATGACTTAACCAGCTACAATGGATAAAAAAAAGTCTACACATCCCTGTTAAAACCAAGATAAATCATGTCAGAACATTTCTACCCTCAATGAGAAATAACAATGTGTAAAAATTACAATGTATTAAAAAATATTCAGCAACACTTTAGGGAAAAATAGGAAAACATTTAAAAATGTTACAACAACCTGGTTGCATAAGTGTGCACATGCTTTTATAATTGGGGCTGTGGCTGTGTTCTGAATCACATCGATCTCATGTTCAAACATAACTGTCCTACAGCTGTCATCAGTGAAATTATTCTGATTTACCCCAAATAAAAATTAGCTGTTTCTGTAGGATTTTCTTCACATCTTCTTGGTTTCATCCTACTGCTGAAGCCATGGTCCGCAAAGAACTTACAAAGTATGCACGGTATCTCACTTGTTAAAAGGTAACCATAAAGAGAGGGGTATAAAAAACATTAGATGTACCATGGAACACTGTAAAAGCCATCATCAACAAATAGAGCAAATGGAGCACCACAGTGATGTCACCAAGTACAGGAGGTCCCTCCAAAATTTAGAAAAGGACAAGACAAAAACTTACCAGGGAGGCTGCGAAGAGACCTACGGCAACATTAAAGTTGTACTCAGAGACCTAACCCTAAGTACTAATTACTCTGTGCATGTGACAAAAAACTCTCATATTCTTCACATGTCTAGGCTATGGGGTAGGTTGGCTAGACGGGAGCCCTTACTCACAAAAAACATCCAAGCTCAACTAAATCACCCCAAACCATGTGGCAAATTGTGTTATGGTCTTATGATACCAATTCCAAAAGGTATAATAATTCCTTAATTTCAAAAGGTATGTTTGCTGCAAAAAAGCACATCACTAAAAGAACACCATACCCACAGTGCAGCATGTTGGTGGCATCTTCAGGCTTTAGGGCTGCTTTTCTTCAGCCAAAACTGGGACTTTTATCAAGCTGGAGGATTCATGAACAGCTACAAATACCAGTCGATTTTATTGCAAAACTTTCAGGTATCTGCTAGTAAGCTGAAGATGAAAAGGAATTTCACCTTTCAGCACGACAATGACCCAAAGAGAGTGGAAAAAGTTCTGACATGATTGATTTATCTTTGTTTCATTTTTTATATCACATAATCCTGCCATTTTAATAGGGGTGTGTAGACTTTTTATATCCGTTGTATGATCACACAAGGAGCATATACCTTTAGCAATATTATATGTCATGTTGTGTATCCTAAACCATACTACAGGAGTGTAGACTACACCATAACCATTCTACAGGGGTTCATAGTATTGTTTAGCAATCTTCTAACCTTGTACAGGAGCATATAGCATTGTTTACCAATCTTGTAGCTCAAGCTTAGTCCCCTAGACCCTACACACTAAATGCTACTACCCTAAAACTTTCTACAGAAGCTTATATCATTGTTAAGTAATCTCATAGCTCATGCTTAGTACCATATATCCAACACCCTAAACCCTTTTCCTGGAATATATACTATTGTGTATCAGCTTATAATACACAATAGTATTATAGTATATTAATTATAGTATATACAATATATTATCAGTCCACTAAACCCTACAACCTACACCATATACATTGCTGCAGGCGTTTATAACATCGTTTGGCAATCTCATGTCTCTTCATGTGTACTCTAAACCCTATGCTCCAAACACTTCTACAGGAGTGTACAGTATACCGGTATGTATGAGAGAGGTCACAGGAGAATGTCCAGCCTGGAAAAACATCTCAAAATGCATAACACACCAAAACGTTGAGGTGGATAGGCTACAACAGCAGAAGACAACACTCCTGTTCCATTCCTTTAGCCAAAAACTGGAATCTAATGCTACAGTGGGAACACTGGATAATTGCATGAATGTGCAGGTGTACAGGTGTTGTTCCTATTAAAGTTGCCAGTGTGCGTATATGAGTGGACACCATTGTATTGCAAGCTTGGACCTCAGGATGAGTCCTCTAAACCCTACACTCTTCTACAGGAGCATATACCAGCCTTGGTACTTGTAACTACTTGGTAACATGATTACAATAATAATTGTTTGGCTCATCTTGGAGGCATTAAATTAAATCCAGGTTTAAAAAAATCTTACAGCTAGGTGAGACAGTATGAAACTCACTGCAGTGTGAGATTTTATTGTATAAGTTATCGTTGTATAATTTGATGCATTATAATTTATCTTCACATTGCTGACTTTGAAATAATGAATTTGAGATTGTCTGACTTTGAACACCAGCTTTTGGATAGTAAAAGGGGAATTAAAATGCCAGGAATGTACTTTGCATAGTGGTGCCTTGTCTACAAAGTAAAATAACCTTGAGAGAAAAAAAAAAAAAAATTAAAAAAAAAGACTGAATGACTGCAAGGCTGAATGAGGTTACAGCACATCTACAACTACAAATATTGTTAAGGTCATACCCCATAACATGATAAAAAAAAAGTGATAAAGCCCAGGATATATCATTTTAGTGTAAGTCAGTAATGAATTAAATTTTTAAGTGAAAAGATTCAACTAGGAAGCATAGCATAGCATAAGCATAGCATTAGCTGCCACAGGCTATGTTCAGAGGTTGCTACCATCATCCTGCTGATTAGGCAAATCAGTTAGAACTTTAGAAGTAATTATTTGATTCATAAATAACAGAATCATGTTGTAGGGCTCTATATAGAATCTTTAAGAATTCCCCCAGAGTGCAAACCAAATAAGGAGTTTAGGGATTCCACAGTGTACTTGGAACCTAAGCAATAGAATGCAATGGAATTAAATCAACAAAGAGTTGAATCTAGAACTTTAACAGCTTCTTTTTTCATCCTTCTGTCTGAATGGTTCTATGTACAACCACAGAACAGAGTATGAGAATGAGGACGAATGAGGACGAGCTCCTGAGCAGTGACGCAGTGAAAGCCGCTGACAGGAAGCTGGATGAGAACAGTGACAGTTCAGAGTCAGAGATATCAGACGCAGAACATCGAGTGACAGCTCTAACTCTTGGGAAGAATACGTGAGTTAGTTTGCTGAGAGATCTGAGGAGTGCTGGCTCTCTGTGTCATGTTCTAGGATAAAAAAAAAAATAAATAGTGAACCAAACAAGACTAAAGAGAGAACGACATATTGTGGAGAGATTAGTGTGAAAATCACTGGTGTTTAAATTTAATGCAGTTGAAATGTTATTTTTAATCCATAGTAACTTTACAAATATGGTTTGTTGTGCCTCATTTACAACAATTTCATTTTACTTTGAGTCAGATTGAAGTCTCAGACAAAATCTTTTTTGTGTGTGTGTGTAGGTATATTTATTTGGAATATACATACAAGGGTGAAACATTCAAATGCACTGTAGAAGTATCAGAACATTTTTTTCATCACAACAGTTAACAAAAACAGAGAACTAAAACAAAAAAGGGAAAACAAATAACAGTTCCCCGGTCAGGAATTGAACCCGGGCTGTAGCAGTGAGAGCACTGTGGCCTAACCACTAGTCCTCCAGGGACCCACTACAATATATTCTGTGTAAGATGTTATATTGAATATTTCTGTGTTTGGTGGATATCAATACAGTCTGTGATTTTTCTAGGAGAGTACAAGAAGTATAAGAGAAATGTTCACAAGTAACAATGTGTTTAAACCTAGGAAAGTATGAGACTCCTGCCATGCGGCAAAGGTGTCAAAAGGATCGGATTTTTCGTAATCACAGAAAGCCTCTTCCTTGTGCCCAGGAAAGGGATAACTGTGAGTGGAGTAGTTTTCATTTCATGCTGCTCTATTGAGATCCATCTCACGTCGCTGTTCTTTGAAAGCAGCCAAATCCACAGTGGGCGGAACTGAGAAGCTAGGTAATAAAGTCTGAAATTTGGGAGATTTAGCCTGCTTTTAGCATATGGGGCTTGACGTGTGGTGAGATTAACCCTTGGGGTTTTCTTATGCCATAAGAATATGGATATAGCTATGTTAAGGTCATTAAAGAAATACAGAGGGACTTTATCTTCATCTCCTGATATAAGTAGAGGAATTTGGGTAGTATATTCATTTTAATTGTATTGATTCTATTCTATTGATTCTACCAATTAATGACAGAGGTAAGTCCATCCACCACTGAAGATCCATCCAGTTTGGTTCAGTAGCTTCACATAGTTTTCTTGATATACTTTATCAAAAGAGTCACCAAAATTAATACCCAAATACTTAAAAACACTGGTGCGCCATTTTAGGGATCCAGAAATAATTCTAATGTCGTTGTCCAGTACATTGATTGGGAAGGCCTCACTTTTTGACTAATTTATCTAACCCAATGCTGCACTGTATTTCTTGAGACACTGAAATAGTGGGAGAAAAGAATTAGTTGGTTAGGAATAATAAAAGTTCGTCTGCATAGAGAGATAGCATGTGCTCATCTGTGTCAAAAGTTACGACAGTAATGAATGGGTTTGTGCAGATAGCAATTGCTGGAGGTTCAATGGCAAGAGAAAATAATCCAGGTGAGCTTGGGCATCCCTACCTACATTCCCTGGAGAGCAAGAAGGCGTCCGACAAACTCTGTTAGGTAAAACCTAAGCCTTAAGGGCATTAAAGAGTGTTTTAAAATATATAATAAATGAATAATTTTAGGGATGACATTCTCCAGTCATAAAGCGATTATTTTGGATAGAACCTATTGGTCAGAGCAAACTGAAGGGCCTATAACAGCCAGATTTTTGTTTGTCTAGTTTAGGTAGCAGTGTTATTGTCGTGACTTCCAATGCATATGGTAACACTTGACTTACTTGATTATGTTGGTAAGAGGGGCCAATAGTTTTTTTAGAGAATGCTTTGAAGTATTCGATTGGGAATCTACCCCAGCGCCCTATTATTCTGTAAAGAATTGATAGCACAATGTACCTCCTGCTCAGATACTCTGACTTCAAGAATATCTATACAGCTGGTAAAGTATACAATGTTCCTCCAGGACCATGGGGCCACATAACCAACACAAAACTACATAAAGTGCAAGTGTGCAAACATGTACAAACAGCACAAGTCAAGTACAAATTTCCTTAAACAGGACAATAGGCACAGTAAAGGACAGTACTGCACCAACTACAGTCCACAGTTCTAGTGTGGATGAAGTGGGCAGGGTGCCATATGTAACAGATTATGCAAAAAGATATAACAAAATAATAGTAAAATGCTTTAAACATAAACATAACATACAATGATACTATGCCTTTACTATGATAAATACAGTGTTGGCAGCAAGACTGCAGGTGGTCAATACAGTATATTGTGTACAGTGTTTTAGAAGCAATTTAAGAAAGAAATGTGCAAAAATTGCAAAGGGAGTGGAATGGTGTTCAGTTGATCATGAGTGTGTGTGCTTTGGTGTCAGTCCAGTCTCTGAGTACTGAGGTGTCTGATGGCTTTGGGGAAGAAACTGTTACACAGTCTGGCTGTGAGAGGCCCGAATGCTTTGGTACCTTTTGCCAAACAGTAGGTGGGTGAAGAGTCTGTGTGAGGGGTGAGTGTGGGTATCCACAATGCCAGTGACTTTGAGTGGTTGGGACATTATGCGAACTGCAGGGGGTCAGTAGGGTCTTGATGTCCTTCATGATGAGCCTCTCGAAGCATTTCATTATGATAATACTTATTTCCTTGACCAGGGATCAAACCCAGGTCGTGGCGGTGAGAACACTAAAGCCTTGCCGCTAGACCACCAGGGAGTCATTTAATAGACTCTATTGAATATGTGACCATATTCAACCAAGTCTCAGACTCAGAAAACATTTCTTTTCTTTTTTTTTTTTTAAATCCTCAGTTGAAATAAAATTGGGAAATCCAAAATATTTCCACATAGAGGATGTATACCCTAAAGGGATATGAATATCAAATTGCACTTCTCATGACAGAGGTGATATGTTAAAGCATATATTTAATTTGCAAATGACAATTACATAGAGACATACACATAGAGAAGATTTTTCTAGTGAAATTTCTGGTGCTTCAAGAATGAAAAAAATTTACGTAAAAACTAAATATGTATATGTATAATGTCTTTTTTGATGTATAAATAAATGAAATTATGTTAATGTTCTGGTTGTTGGTTAGATATTCTTAGTTGTTGATATAAACTTTGCAAAAACCCTATAAAAACCAAGATGGAAGCAGGTGATGGATTTATACAGAATATTACTCTCTGAAACTGCCTGTACAATATTTTTTCAGTACTTTGATAACAGCTTCTTTGACAATAGGTTCTAAAAGTGAAATAACTGATCAATATGCTTAATCATTTTCTGTGTGGCTCTCTCTCCCTCTCTGACACATGGAGAATTGTTTGCATTTTCAAAAAACATGTTGCCAGATTAAGCTGCAATTGCTCTGTTAATCCGTCGGTGCTATCGTTACTAGTCACTTGAAAGGTTTCATAGTCATCTGACAGAGCTATTGGATCTTGTTCAGTGTCACTATCCTGGGAAAATTCTGACTCATTTTGCACTACAACTAACAAGTCATAATCTGAAACATTCAAATGTTCTCTGTATTTGTGAGAATTGAATGGTGAGTAGACATTTGTTTTAAACTTGCAATGCCTAAATGGACATGGCACAGTTTGTTTGAGTCTCAAGTGTCCCCTTAAATGATTAAACATTTTTACTACTTAAAGTCACACAGAGGGCAATGAAAAAATTATTACTGTAGCTGTTATAATTTTTTGCTGTATGTACTGTGGACATGTGAACTTGAAAGGGCTAAATGTCCACACACATTTGTGATAGAAACTGTAGAATACTAGACATGTTGGAGTCTGTAATATCTTAGTAAGTGTACTCTGATAGAACATGAAAACTTACATTTCCACATGAACACATTCCCCAGTGCTAATGAGAAGGAGGTGCTCTGTGAACTGTATGGGGCTATAAGTGAACTGCAGAACACACACCCTGACTGACTGTTTATTGTCTCTGGAGATTTCAACCATGCGGATCTCAAGTCAGTGTTCCCTAAATTCTATCAGCATATGCACTTTGCAACGAGAGCACTCTGCTGGACCAGACAACATTCCTGGCAGAGTGCTCAGAGGATGTGCAGACCAGCTGGCGGATGTTTTCACTTACGACTTCAACATCTCCCTGAGCAGCGTCATCATTCCAACATCCAAGGCCACCACCATTGTCCCCGTGCCTAAGAAGTCTTCAGTGTCCTGCCACAAAGACTACTGTCCCACTGCACTGACACTGATCATCATGAAGTTCTTTGCTAGTCATGAGGCACATCAAGATCCTGCTGTCCCCCTCACTGGACCCCCTGCAGTTCGCGCAACGTCCCAACCGCTCAATAAACGATGCCTTCACCACCCACTTCCATCTGGGCCTTAACACGTCCCTCTGGATCCTGGATTTCCTGACTGGGAGACCTCAGTCAGTCTGGAACGGGAGCAGTATCTCCAACGACATCACAATGAGCACTGGGGCCCCCCAGGGCTGTGTGCTCAGTCCACTGCTGTTCACTCTGCTGACTCATGACTGTGCAGCAATGCACAGCTCAAATCCCATCAACAAGTTCACTGGTGACACAACTGTCATCAGTGAACTTGTTGATGATGACACAACAAGTTGGTCTTATTAACAAGAATGAAGAGTCAGGACACAGAGAGGAGGTGCAGCAGCTACCGGACTGAGGCAGGGCCCACAACCTGTCTCTGAACGTGGACAAAACCAAAGAGATGGTTGTTGACTTCAGGAGAGCAGAGATCAACCACTCTCCGTTGAACATCGACAGCTCCTCCGTGGAGATTGTCAAGAGCACCAAATTCCTTGGTGTTCTCCTGGTGGAGAACCTCACCTGCTCCCTCAACACCAGCTCCATAGCCAAGAAAGCCCAGCAGCATCAATACTTTCTACAAAATCTGAGAAAAGCCCATCTCCCACCCTCCATCCTCACCATATTCTACAGAGGCACTATCGTGAGCATCCTGAGCAGCTGCATCACTGCCTCGTTTGGAAATTGCACCATCTTGGATCACAAGACCCTGCAGTGGATAGTGAGGACAGCTGAAAATCATCAGTGTATCTCTTCCATTCATTACAGACATTTACACCACATTCTGCATCCGCAAAGTCACCAGCATCGTGGATGACCACACGCACCCCTCACACAAACTCTTCACCCTCCTGCTGTCTGGCACAAGGTACCAAAACATTCAGGCCCTCATGGCCAGACTGTGTAACAGTTTCTTCCCCCAAGCTATCAGACTCCTCAATACTCAGAGACTGGACTGACATCAACCTACACACACACGAACACACACACACGCACACACACACACACACAAAACTGATCACCAATCCACTCCTTTTGCAATTTTTTGCACATTTCTTTGTACACAAAATAGGAAATTTGTACTTGACTTGCATACGTGCACTTTATGTAGTCCTGTGTAGGTCTGTGTAGTCTTAGTTAGTTCTGTGTAGTCTCATGTAGTTCTGTGTTGTTTTATGTGGCACCATGGTCCTGGACAAACATTGTTTCATTTCACTGTGTACTGTACCAGCTAGATATTATTTAAATGAAAATAAAAGCCACTACTTGACTTGACTTGAGTTTACAAGTCTAACAACTTGTAAGTTTATTTGTATGTTAGTTTGCTAAACAAAATCGACAACAATATAATCAAACACGACATATTTTTAAAAATTTGGCTAACATTAAAGTTAGTAAAGTTAAACTAGTGAAGTTAGCCACGTCCACTCTGACACTGTTAATGTTAACCTACAACTTTACATGAACATGCAAATACTTTATAGAATCTAACAGATTCAACTAAATTAACTCAACAGTTAATTTTTGAGTTTGTTTTAATTGATTAGATGAGGTTAACTTTATTGCCTTCATTAAGAGACATAACTCTGTAGTGTTATGTTTTATAGTGTAGTATTAAAACACATTTCTATTTTTATCATATTAAACATCCAGGAAAGTCACTGAACTCACTGTATAGGTTGTGTTTTCAGTCATATGTTCAATCATATTTTCAGCTGTGCATTCAGCAGCGTGTTCAGTGGAGTGTTCATGTGTTTAGTTGCATGTTCATTTGTGCCTTCAATCACGTGTTCAGGTGTGTTCACTCAGGTTCATGTGCTCAGTCACGTCTTCAGCTCCATGTTCAGTTATGTGTTCAGTTGCATGATCTGCTGTATAATCAGCATTGTTCAGTTCTGTATTCAGTCATGTGTTCAGTCTTGTGTTTGTGAAGCTCTCATGTTTATGTGAGTTTATTTCTCCAACACTGGGATTTACTATTAAGGATTACTCAGCATGGGCTGAAACCTCCGGCTGGATGTTAGCAAAACAAACAGCTTGCTAATGATGACAAATGACAATTGGCACAAACACAATGCAGATTTGGTATTGGGTGACAAAGCAGCTTTACAGATATGTACCTGGATATGTACCGTAATCATATAAACTAGCAGTTATCAAACCCTTAAAAAAAAACTGACCTTGACACTTGTAAGCTGTCTAACTATAGGCCAATAGCAAACTTCCCATTTATCTCTGAGCGCCTAAAAATGTTGTAGCACAGCAAGTAGACTTACATTGGAATAACATGAAACCCCTCAATCAGAATTTAGGCCTAAACACAGTACTGAGAAAGTGGTAAATGACTACTACTGACCTTTGGTTCAGGGATGGGATGGGATGGGATAGGATAGGACTTTATTAAAGAAATTAAAGTGTTCCAGCAACATACTTAAAAAGCAAGGCACAAAATACACATAAGAAATAATGTAAGAAGATAAAATAAAGATAAAATAAATTAAATTAAATTAATATTGAAAATATTGAAGAATAAAATTCAATTTAAAAGTAAAAAAATCTAAAACAATTTATGCACAGCATAGATATAAATAATAAACCTATATAACATGCATCATATACGTTGATAGCTATGCTAAGGTGCAAGAGGTACAGTATATTGTATTTCAGTTCAATACCATGTTGTAGTTATGTATACAGAAGAGGTATTATCTACAGATGAGGTAGTTATAGTTGCCATATTGTGTCCAGCGCAGATAACGCATAGATGCACAATGATGCATGGATAAAAAGATGGATTAGAGTGCACAGTTGTACAGTCTCATGGGTGCAGGGAGAATTGACCTGTGGAAGTGTTGTGCCTTCTTGCTTGCTTGCTTGACTTTAGTGCAGCTTTTGATACCATAGATCATAATACTCTTCTAGGTAGATTAGAAAATGATGTTGGAGTTAAGGGAACTTCTCTTTCCTGGCTCAGGTCTTATTTGAATGTTCGTTATCAGTTTGAAGATGCAAATGGTGAGTTCATTGTGTGTACAAATGTAAAATTTGCTGTTCCACATGTCTCTGCTCTGGGCCCACTGCTCTTTTCCCTCTATATGCTACCTCTGGGTACAATTATTCATAAATATGGTATTAGCTTCCACTGCTATGAGGATAACACACAGTTATGTAGCATTTTGAGTAACTTAGTTAGTGTGTCAGCGTGCCAATGCTATCATGACCCATACTGGATGGCTGTTGTTTCTATTTTTTTTTTTATTGTTTTTTGCTTTGGTACAGTTGTGGTTGGTTTACTTGCCTACTGTTGCTGGACTATGGTGTTTTGGTACACACCAGAACAACTCTGTTGCTTCTGTTTCCATTCCTGTCTGGACTCTGCTACCTATATTGCTACGCCAGTCATTTGACATTTACTTGCCATCCTTGATACATCCAATCTTCCTCAAAATCTCAGCTTACTGTCCACTGCTCTTCAGACTCTGCGATCCATGCCATCTGGACACATAGATGGAAGCAAATCACCGCTTCATCAAATAACTGGGTGTTTAACTAGGATGTCCTTCACCGTCTGCCTTACTCCTCATCTTGCACATTCAGAAAGATCAAAGAAATATAAACCAACACAAATTACTTAACTGGCTTTCAGTTACAAACAAAGCTTCACTATTTAGTGACTTTATTGTCCAGAGCAATGTTAGCATGTTTTTTTCTAACTGAAGCTTGGCAAAAACCTAGGGACTATCTCCATTTAAATTTGATGTCACTCAGTGGTTATAGTTATATAGCTAAGCCCAGGCTCTAGAGAAAAGGTGGCTTCTGTCTACAGTAAGACATTTATTGACAGCCTCTGTGAGCTCCAGGAAGTAGCATGAAACTGGCTGGTTCAACCCTGTTTCTGTTTGTACTGAACTCACTGAATTCACTTACTATTGCCAGTTCTCTATGTCCAGCTATGATTGTGCTTGGGGATTTTATCATCCATGTGGACACTAATTCTGTATTGTCAACTGAGTTTTTGTCCGTGCTCAGTTGTTTTAGACTGACACATGTTGATTTTCCCACTCATTCTCATGGTCACACACTTGATTTAATCTGCACGTCACTTCTGTTTCTGGGTCTTTAATTGGTGTTTCTGATCACAAACTCACTGAAGCTACAGCTGACATTCCAGTTTCCTAGCTAACCAATAAATCCCTTATCTCCTTCTGCAGTATCAGTGCTGTGGATCCTCACATCTTTTCTGCTCTTCTTCAATCTTCTTCCCCTTTCCTCTATCTCTCAGCTCTCTTGTCCTGATGACATTCTGTCTCTTTATAACAGCACAATATCTGATGTACTTAACCAAGTGGCTCCACTCCCGCTCCCTCTCATATCATATGTCATATGTCATTAATTATACTGGATGTACGCCCAAAACTGTTTTTCCTGTTATCAACAAACTTCTTCAGCCTCCCTCTTCAAATTCTTCTAGCTCTTTCAAAAAATTTGATGGTTTTCTTAGATTTTTTTTTCTTAGAAGACAAAATTAGCAATATATACCAACATTTCCCTTCAGCCACCACAACACATGACTCTGCTAATACGCCTTTCAACTCAGCTGTTGAAACTCTGTCTGACTTCTCCCCACTGAGCCTGCCCTTATCGCTGATTTAAAAGATAAATCTAACTCCTCTACCTGTCTACTTGATCCTGCCCCTACTACATTTCTTAAGAAGTGCCTCTCAGTTATCTCTGCTCCTATCTGTCATTTCATTAACACATCACTTCCTATGGGCTCGTTCCCTATTGCCCTTAAATTTTCTACCATCATTCCTATTCTTAAAATACATGGTCTTGATACTACCATTCCGGATCACTATCAACCAAACTCGAATCTCCCCATCATAGTCAAGCTGTTGGAAAGGGTTGTAGCCTCTCAACTGCAATATTTCCAATCCATTAACAGCCTTTTACAACCCTTCCAATCTGGATTTCTTTTAATTCACAGTACTGAGATTGCTGTCATATGTTTTCTTTATGATCTCCTCTGCTTTACTGAGTCCAGTGCCCTCAGTATCCTTCTTCTCCTAGATCTAAGTGCCATATTTGATACTGTAAACCATGACATGCTCATTTCCAATCTGTCTGCTATTGGCATTACCGGTTCAGCTCTTAACTGGTTTATCTCCTATATTACTAATAGATTTCAGTTTGTCACCTTTCGGAAATATAAATCCTCCACTGACACTGGTTCTCATGGCAGTCCCCAGGGATCTGTCTTTGGCCCCCTTCTCTTCGTTACTTACATGTTGCCCTTTGGTCAGATCATTTGCCACCGTCGTCTTCATTTTCACAGTTACGCCTAGAATACTCAGATTTATGTTAGCTCCAAAACTACCACTGCCCTTCCACTCTCTGCCCTAATATCATATATTTTTCATATCAAACATTGGATGCATTCTACCTCTCTAAAACCGAATCCCAGTAAAACTGAAGTTCTATTTATTGGGCCAAAATTCATTGTATCAAAATCGTCTGCCTTTTCAATTGATATTGATGGGGTGACTGTTAAACCTTCCTCAACAATTTGTAACTTGGAAGTAATCTTTGATCCATCTTTGTCTTCTGAACTCCATTTTAGGTCATTGGTCAAAGCTCTTTTTTCCATCTGTCCTATTTAGCTGAGCTGCTTCACCCTTACTCCCATGTTCACACTCTCAGGTCTGCTAGTTCTTACTACTACTCAAATCCCAAAATTCAGACTGTTCACTGTTGGGGGCAGTTGTTTTAGGGTCATGTTTCATCAGGGTCATGTTTGCCTCAGTCTCTTTAATGTTGTTCTTCACTTTCCACGTCCAAGGCCCTGCTTAAAACTTTCTCTTTTCTCAACGCTTTCAATCTTGTTCTCATGCCAGTTGTTTGTTTGTGTGTGTGTTTTCTGGTTGTTTTCTGTTTTCTTGTACAGAGACCTTGGGTGCAGGAAAGTTGCTATATAAATTACAGCTATTATTATTATTATTATTATTATTATTATTATTAAGTAGCTAAATGACTTTGTAGATCACAGTAAACATTACATCGATGCTAAATTGTCATGAGAAACCTGAGAGATTTCATGAGCCACCTCACTGAATTAGCCTTTGGAGGGAGGCAAACACCATATCTGCTAGGTGGCCAAGCACCAATTGATTTAGTTTGTGTAGGGGGCCAAGCTAGTTTATATAGGTTTTTATAGAGGGTTTTAATAATAATAATAATAATAATAATAATAATAATAATAATAATATATGATTTACCGTTATATCTATTATATGCTTTACAAGTCACACAGAATTTTAAAAAATCACAAAAACACAAATAAATAAATAAATACATTTTATGTACATTTTATTTATTTGTTTTTTTTTAACTATTTATTTTTAAGAAAATTTTATTTACATTAGATAATACCACAATCTAAGTCCTTTAAATGAATGAAGTGTTGGACTGTGGAGGTTGTGTTGTATAAAATGAACAACTTCCTTCAAATTGTATGTCCAATCTTCATAGAAAAAATTACAGTACTTCCTTTAGAAGGTCTGTTTTCAATATTTATAGAAATATTTGGTCCTGTCTATTTAACTACACTACTAGGTGGTTCTGTCCACCTGATATAATGTCAAACAGATTAAATTCCTATATGCATAAGGCTAATAATGATGTGTTATTTAGAAAGCAATGTCCTATACAAACTTACCCATGTTTGGTGCTTGGACCCCTGTTATTGTCTGCTGTTACCTAATTTGTTATTATCTCACGAGCACTTTAGTTTTTACATTATGCTTATGTCCCTGTCATAAGACCAGGTGACTGAACGTAAGTGTGTACAGTTCAGCAACATGACGGCTTCCTGAGTTGCACTTCAACATGATATTTAACATTTAACCCCAATCTGACATTTGCTATCATATAGTTTAGCGCATCACCAAGCTGTAGTGTTACAACTATAAAGCCAAAATGCTGTGTATTTATATCCCTTACCAAATTCACCACTGTGTGTGTGTGTGTGTGTGTGTGTGTGTGTGAGAGAGAGAGAGAGAGAGAGAGAGAGAGAGAGAGAGAGAGAAAGTGGGGTATCCAGAAAACTCGTGTTGCATAGCAACGCAGGGAAAACGGTGACGATTATGGGTCTTAATGCCAGCTCTGTGCTTTTGCATCCCTGTACCATGTTAATTAGTACATTAGACACTCGCTGAGAGTGAAGTTTAAATTATCTTCTACATTTTTTTTACCTTACGCACTACGTACAAAGATAAAGTGGAGAGATCTACAGAAAGTAATAAGAATAACTATGTTGTGCTTCCTTTACATTTAGAGAGAAAGAAGCTTACACAGTCATATTTTTCTTTTGCCGTGCACGAGTATTCTGAACAAACCTTCAACCGAGAGAGGGTGGAAATGCTGTGGAAACAAAAACTAGCATAATGGATAGTCTTTTAAGGAACTGGAAGCTAAACTCTAAGAAATCCAGAAAACAATACAAATAGAAGCTAATCCAAGGTTTTCCTTCTGTTACTGCTAGATAGCTAGAACTTTTAATATGGGATAAATACTGACTAACAGAGGTACAGCTCATTAGCATACAGGTAGCTTGCAGGAGCTAGCTTTACAGTAAAGTGAGTCTGTTGCTAGCCAGCTGCTAATCATCTGGACTTCTTTTTAGTTAATATTTAGCCCATTTTAAAGGTATTGCCTAGCTAGCAGGAACAACAAAGTAAAACATGGATTAGGTTTGTCCTGAACACAAGACACAATCATCTGTCAGTTATCATCAATTTCACAAAAGCCAAAAAGTCCAGCAGCTCAGTCCCTTGTCTGAGTGCACTTTTTTCAAAAGTGCACATGGCTAGAACCCATAGCTCATTAGTGCATTTATTCTGAAGTGCTTAAGGTCACAGTGTGTGTGTGTAAAAGGGCAGAGTTTCCCCAGAGCACACAAATGCTAGCTGCTAATTCACTTTAACTGCCAGCCTGAAGGATAAAACACCTCAAACACACACATAAGCACACGAACACACACACACACACACACACACACACACACACTTCCTCCTGAGGGTGAATAGTGAAAAAGTTATAGCTTTCTGTCCTGACTGCAGTCTGAGGTGATGAAATAATACATGCTAGCCAAGAACAAAGAGGTGCAAAAAAAGTTGTAAAACTGAAAAAAGTATGTCTCTTTTCAGACATTCTATTTATGTGTCAGTAACAGAAAGAACAGTTATTCGATTGTGGTTTCAAAATCCAGGAAGGAGAAATGAAAGAAACAATTTTTCATTTTTATTATCAAAAATCACAGGTACAAAATTTTCATCTTTAGCTGGCAACTTAACCACAGGATTACCTACATTTATCATTGTAATTCCAATATATAGTGTCCATTACACAATTCATTACTCTTTTCACTTAATCTAAAGGGATAACAAATGAGTGCTTTTGACATGATACATCCACATGGGGACACGTTCAATTTTTTAAATACAGTTTTGAAATTAGCATGAAAACTGGATGTTTATATCACCAGTGCTACACCCCATTCATCAAGTTACTAAGCTAAAATGTCAAATGTTAGTAAAATGATAAACACATACCTTGTTTCTGATGTTCCACTCCTGACATTATGAAGGCATAATATTAGTCATGCCCCTGTATTTATATACAAGTGTTACCGCATGGTCACATGGCACCACTGACTTAGCATTACCTACTGTCAGTCAGCTGTGAGACAGATTTATCAGCATTTTCACAAGCCTAAAGTTTTATCAAGATAATATATATTATAATGTAATAAATGTAAAGATATATCAATAAAGAGAAATCCGCACTTATGAACCAAAGTTCTCAGATTTTAGTTCCCATATTTAATAAAAAGAAGCATGGAAAAATAAGTTCACAGACTGAGCAGCTATGGGGTAAATAACTTAAATATAAAACTTTAATTAAAATATGTATATATAGAAGTTTCCGACTATGTGTGCTGTATATGTAGTATATTTTGTTTTTTGTATTTGTTTTTTTTTGTTTGTTTTTTTTTTAATAGTAGGTGATAGTCTTATAGAAGGTGATAGTCATGTTCTCATCCTGTCTACTGTGTGTGGGAGAGTAAAAGTGGTTGTCACTAATAGGGCCGTCCATCGGGAGCAGAACAATCTAAAAACAAAATAATGAAACTATTCAGCACAGCCACATGGCAGACACACTGAATGGTTCAGCGGGAATCATTTTGCATACTTGATTCACTAGGCAGTGTGGAGCGGGGCTGTTTCCACCAGTGTGAACCAAAATCATTAATCGTTTGCCATGCACATAAAATTACATGGCAACAGCAAAATTGTACAGCCTAGCTCATACAGTATGAAGCCATTGAGTTTATTATGTTTTATAATGCCTTCTATTTGTAAGATACACAGTGTGCTGTGTAGTTTAGTACCCACTTTTAAAACAGAAACTTTAATGACTTGGAGTACAGATGTGGTTGTTTTGAAAAACAATTCCATCTCTTAATAATTATTTCAAGAAGCTGAAGTTCACTTCTTATTCACCAGTTTCTTATTGAGATATTCCATTACACCTTAAAAGGTCCAGTAGTTATGATCTCATGCCTGTAGATGGCTCTGGGATGTGCTCTAATATAGACAAGGCTGTAAATCCAAATCTTAGTATCCATGAGGACTGGATATTTCCTTTTTACAGTGAACCCCTAAATATGGTATGTAGCATTATGTTGAACCTGTAATAAAGGTTAGTAATAAATTTGCCTGGCGGCACCCAACCTTTGAACCCTATAAAGCATGTAACAATTGACAGCCAAGAAAGGAAAAATAGGGCTATTATTTTAAGAAAAATAATGCTATAACTGAAAATATATTTTGAGGTTTTAAGTATGTTAGCATGTTAGATGGTATTGATGAACAGTAAAATTGAAATTTATAAGCCATAGCCCATACTTCACTCAAGAAGCTGAATTCATGAATACTCAATAATAAATATGTGACTGAGGAATATAAGAATTTTATAGTTGTAACTTTAAAAATACACAGTAGGCCCATGTAAAGGAAAAAAAAATGCGTTTTTTAATTCAAAATGCTTCTTTAATGATAAGATGTTATAAATATGTCACATAAAAGAAGAGTACAAACTGAATATGAAATAAAATTAACTTTTAAAATTAACTTTTTTTACATTTGTTTCAAACATACATTTTATTTTATTTTAACCAATTTCAAAAGTATTTTTCATGTAGCTTCCACATACCCACCATTTCTTCTGCATATAAAAAGTCTACACACCCTTGTTAAAATTGTAGGTTTTTGTGATGTAAAAAAAAATTAGATAAATCAAGATAAATCAAGATAAATCATGTAAGATATTTTTGAACCTGTAATGTGATATAGAAAAAAAAATTCAAGTGAAAAACAAATAAAAAAAAGTTCTCTGGGAAAAAAGAAAAAGGGGCATTATACTGTATATCATATAACCCATCACATTCAAATGCATATCCAAAAGTAATTATTATACACCTGTCATCAGTGAATTAATTCGGAATAACCCCAAATAAAGATCAGCTGTTTATGTGGGATTTTCTTGAAATTTTCTTGGTTCTATCTGAGAGCTGAAGATATGATCCACAAAGAGTTTACAAAGCATGTGCAGGATCTCATATAGTAAGGTATCTGTCAGAAAAAGGGTACAAAAGAAATGTTTCCAAAACATTAGATGTACCATGTATGACTGCAGGCCTGCAGCCACTGCCATTCAAACACTTCACGCTCTTGCACCACTTGGTTGCTGAAATGACAGGGCTACTTCAGCAACCCTACTGTTGTGCCTGGAGTCCAATGAGTGCAACCTCCTGGAGAAACCAGGAGAGTATAAAAAGGCATGACGGGAACATTAAAATGAGCAAGTTTGGTCTGTGTGGGAATACTGATCCCTCTCTCTCTCTCCCACAGAGACTGCAGACAGTGATGAGGACCATGCTCCAGACCAGCGAACGAGACGAGCACCTTCATCTCCATGACCAAAGCCTCACCTTGATGCTACTAACCCATGCTCGCCGTGCCTAGAGCTAGGATGACTGTGATGCCGTACCATTCACCCAGCCATCTGCAACTATCTCATCTCCACCTCACAAAGAACTTAAATAAAAGAATACTTGTTTTCTACTGCCCCTGCCTCCTGTGTGTCTGTGTTCATCCCATCAGAACCTCAAGTTGCCACACGTGAAACACTGTGAAGGCAATCATCAACAAATGAAGAAAATGGGACACCACAGTGACATTACTGAGAACAGGACATCCAACCAAAATAGACAAAAGGACAAGAAGACAACTTATCAGGGAGGCTACCAACAGACCTACAGCAACATTAAAATAGCTTCTGGAATAATAGAAATTGAAATCTGGCATGTACCACTCCCTGCATGTGACAACAATCCCTTGTATATGTCACATGTCTGGGCTATGGGTAGGGTGCCTAGCTGGAAGCCTGCCTAAATCTGCCTAAACCATGTGGCAAAATGTGTTCTAGTCTGATGAGACCAAAGTAGAACATTTTGGATATAATGCTAAAAGATATATTTGGTGAAAAATCAAGACTGCTTATCCCCCAAAGAACATCATGCCCACAGTGAAGCATGGTGGCAGCATCATGCTACAGGGCTTCTCCTCAACAGGGCTCTAGTCAAGATAGAGGGAATCATGGTTAGCTCCAAATGCCAATCTATTCTGGCAAAAAACCTGCAGGCCTCTGTTGGACAGCTGAAGACAAAGAAAAAAAAAATCAAAATTCATCATGCTAATAACCCAAAGCACATTTTTGCAAGTAAGAGTAAAATAAAATTGCCAAATGAAGATGTATTACGTTGCTAGCCTCTCACCCAAAAAAGACCAAGTGGCATTTGCTATGTGCTGCATTACTGTCACGTCAACGCCAGAATCAGCATCCAACTACAACTCCCAGAGTACAAAGCGGAGGCTGCAATGGGCACAAGCTCACCAAAACTGGACAGTTGAAGACTGGAAAAATGTGACCTGGACAGATCTCAATTTCTGCTGAGGCACAAAGATGGTAGGGTCAGAATTTGGCGCCAAAAGCTTGAATCCATGGACCCGACCTTTCTTGTGTCAACAGTCCAGGCTGGTGGAGGTGGTGTAATGGTGGGGGTAATGTTTTCTTGTCACACTTTGGGGCCATTAATACCAATCAATCATCGCTTGAATGCCACAGCCTATTCGAGCATTGTTGCTGACCATGGATCCCTTCATGGCTACAATTTACCCATCTTCTAATGGTTACTTCCAGCATGATAATACACCATGTCGCAAAGCAAAGGTCATCTCAAACTGGTTTCATGAACATGACAACCAGATCAGTGGCCTTCCCAGTCACTGGATCTGAAGCCAACAAAACATCTTTGGGATGTGGTAGAATAGGAGATTCGCAGCATGAAGTGAAGTGAAGTGAAGTGAAGGGTGGCCAAGTATGGTGACCCATACTCAGAATTTGTGCTCTGCATTTAACCCATCCAAGTGCCCACACACAGTAGTGAACACACACACCGTGAACACACACCCGGAGCAGTGAGCAGCCTTTTTTTTGCTGCGGCGCCCGGGGAGCAGTTGGAGGATCGGTGCCTTGCTCAAGGATCTCACCTCAGTCGTGGTATTGAGGGTGGAAGAGAGCGCTGGTTATTCACTCCCCCCACCTACAATCCCTGCTGGCCTGAGACTCAAACCCGCGACCTTCAGGTTCACCTTCATTAGGCCACGACTGCCCCTTGAATAATCTGAATAATCTGCAGAAATTGCATGTCAACATGGACCAGAATCTCAAAGGAAAGTTTCCAACATCTTGTAGAAGCCATGCCATGAAGGAATGAGGCTGTTTTGAGGCCCTACCCAGTATTAGTGCAGTGTTTCTTATAAAGTGCTCGGTGAGTGTATATTGCGTGTCTATTCATGTATTTTTTTTTTTTTTTAGCTTTGCTAAGGTTTTGTTTAGCATATGACTGGAAATGTCTTAGCTAGCTACACAGTAATACAGATCTTACATATTTCATTATAATTAGCATGAATTTTGTAATTTAGCAGTACTTTAGTAATAGTAAAGTGCTAAAATATAAACTATAAAAATATAAATAGATATCTGATTGATTAGATATAATCTCATATCTAATTGACATCAGTTGATATTCAATTTATTATTATTATTATTATTATTATTATTATTATTATTATTATTATTATTATAGCACCATTATTGTGGACGTTTTATGATTGTAAAGAAGTAAGAGGAATAGTTCCTAGCATAGTGATCGCTTATATTGTACAAAATCCTTTTTCATTAGCACGGCTTCCTGGTGGAGAATGCAATCTGCGGACATTAATGTCATTCCGGCGCAGCATTTCAGTGCAGCGTCTGTGCAGATCGATGGCGTATTACACAAAGGGTTGATGTTATAGAGAGAATGTGGCCGGCATTTACAGAAACACAGCACCTGACAGTGTACAACTCAGAACCAGGAAGAGCACACACTTTGTGTGTCATGCTGTGTAGAGATGGGAAACTGTAATGAAACATGGTTAACAGAGAACAGTTTTTAACTTCACAGAGCAGAATTCCTGACTGCTCAGAATTCCTGATGGAGCCGTTCAGCCAAAAATTAAAACCCAGAACATGTTTAAAGTTTCTTTATTTTCACACGTGAATCTACGAGATTCATGAGCTAATCTTTACTGTAAATACACGGAATTATACAAATAACACTGCAAAAACAAAAATTAAGAAACTTTTTACAATTTTGAGCCTAGTTTAATTGCTGAAGTTGAGATTTGTTTGTTGAGATTGTAGCTTTTTTTTGGTTCAGTTGGTTTTACATTGTAATAAAATACCGGCGAATATACATATTCACACAGTTGCACATTACACACAGCTACATAACACAGACAATTGCAGTATGCACACACATACACACATTAAAAACAATTACAATCTTTGTTTTCACCGAGGTCACTGCGACCTTCGCAATTACCCACAATGCAACATGTTTGTAACTATGAATACATTTTAATTCCCTAGCAATTATGTTATGAAGATATGCTGTCTTACTTGAAATTTAAAATATTTCATTTAATTTCTTTAAAATCTTTCCAATTTATTAAAAACAGAACATGAAATACTGAAATAAAAAAATAAATGTTCTACATTCAACTCATTCACCCCAGGTGACAATTTACCCACATGTACATTGCCAGACGGGTGATGAGGTCTCCCCTTTGTTGTTTGTCAATATTGTTTTTTATTATATAATTATAATGCATAATATTATTTATATTATATTTATTATTAATTATAATATATTGTTGTATTTTAATTAAAATGTTCTAATTAATTAAGGAGTACATTTCATATCAAACTTTGAGTTAATCCATGATATCTATGGAGTTTTGAGGATGAATGATTTAAACAGTGGTTCATTTCAGTATAATGAACATTAAGCTGGGTGAGGTAATGCCGTAAGGTTAAAAAACAAATACTGAATGAAAGAGCACAATGTTTTGAACAGAAGATTGTTCAATCCCACTTTCCCGCGGTTGTGATATCCTCACGATCAACGGCAGCCGTCTGTAACCTACACCCTTCTTCAGATTATGTCTTTTCTCTTGGGCACCTGATATGTAAGAATTTTCTGAACCTTGAAGAATCTTCACTTGTTTTGTCTACTCGGTTGAGTGGAACATCCATATACAGTATACCACAAATTGGAATATTTGCTACGCAGTATGGCACACTTCGCACAGATATGTGGCGTTTGTGTAGGGACTCAAAATGGCGGTACATACATTTTTGTGGCATCATGTAAAAAAGAAAGGACATACACACAACTTGCACAGCTTAACAATGTACATAGGGAATTATTGTTGCATAATTTGCACAAAAAAGGCGAGCTGTTGCACAACAGAATAGCTTTTGCCCTGCTGTCCAAAGATCGCAAGTTCATTTCCGGTGATGACAGTCCATGGCTGGGAGTCCTAAAGAACAAAACTGGCCACGCTTTTAGGGTGATAGAAGAGAGATTATGCCACCCCTATCAATCACAGTGACACCAGTCCAATCATGGGTGTCTGTGAGCTTCTCACTTTACAGACCTCACTTTAGATTTTGTGAATCACTTATTGTTTAAGGGATCTTGTTTAATTTTTGTAGAACTTGTGTTACTCATTATTCAACAAAAATACATTCCATAGTGGCATATATACACAGCTATACAACAGACACAACTGCCCAATATACACAGCAACACAAAACACAGCTACAGAATACATGCGATTGCAACACACAACTGTACAATACACATGAACACACAATTTAAACAGCAACACAACACGCATGACTACACAGCTTCACAATAAGCACAACTATGAAATACATACTCAGAGAAAAAGTGTAAGAAAACACACTTTATGTAGTAATTATAAAGAACACACACACATGCATGTATGGTTAAGGTATTGCTGTAAACTTCGGTTTTGCATATAGATGTTTAATTCATCAAATAATGTTGTATTTATTTGGTTATGTTTAATTGATATGTGCATAGCAAAGAGGCAGTATGTTTAAAATAACGGGACAATGTTTAATGCAAATTTAATGGGAGAGACATTTAGTCTTACATGCACGTGTGTGTGTGTGAGAGAGAGAGAGAGAGAGTGAGAGAAGAGGACACGCAGCTATGGAGAGTCTCCTCCATGGATAGGAATAGAGAGTGAAACATAGGTGAAAAGAGTTACAAACAGAGAGAGATTGGCAGAGAGACAGAAGGTGGAAAGAGAATAGAGAAAAACATGATGTGAGGTCAAACTAGTAAGAAAAAGGATGAGAGAGAGAATGGAAGTGAAAAAGAGGAGAGGTGAGAAAAAAGTGTCAATTTTCTTCTGTTCTTCCTCTATACTCAATCTCTTGGTGTGGTCACATGGGTTTTCATACTACTGCTATGCGAATGACACTCAACTCATCCTCTCCTTTCCTCCCTTAGACACTCATGTTTCTGCTCAGATCTCAGCATGTCTGGCAGACATCTCATCATGGATGACAGCTCATCAGCTGAAACTTAATCACAGGAAGACTGAACTGCTGTTCATCCCAGGTGATTCATCCCCATGTCAGGATCTTGTGACAACTCTCTGATCTTACCTTTGTTACTGCACATCACCTTGAGATAACCATGGACAATCAACTGTCCTTTTCCTCTCACATTGCTAATCTGACATGCTCATGTCAATTTCTCCTTTATAACATCAGAAGGATTCATCCATTTCTATCCAAACAGGCCACTCAGGTGCTTGTTCAGTCCCTTGTCATTTCGAGACTGGACTACTGCAACTCACTCCTGGCAGGTCTGCCTCTGAGCACCATTTGACCTCTGCAACTGATCCAGAATGCAACTGCATGACTGGTTTTCAACCTTCCTAAGTTCTCCCACACCACCCCATTGTTACGCTTCAGCTGAAAATTCACTGAAAGGAGATATATGCATATGCTCATTCAGCAAGGGATTGTGGGTGCTAACGGATGCTTAGCTTTAGGCTAGGTATTTAGGAATGGCAACTCGGGCATACTTACAACAGCCATGTATACAGGAAGTTTCGATGCCTGTATGCATATAAACCTGATTATAGACCTTAAATGGAATTTGATGTGCATGTAAACATAGCCATTGAGGTCAGGTGAACAGATTGAGGTAAATAATTACAGATACACTACCTCAATCTCCTTAAACCATGGAGACAGGTAGTTCCTGTGGCTCTGGCAACAGTGGTTCCGAAGTGAGAGGAGCTGGGACCGGAGGTTCCCATAAATAATTCAGGTTATTCCACCCTAGTCCCTTGTAGAGACCATCTCTCATTATCTAAATTTTCTGTCATCACCAGCCTGCTGACTGACCTGACTAAAAAGGATGTGCCAGATCCACTCCAGTGGACGAAGCCATGCAAGCAGGCTTTTTGCCAAGTAAAAGCAGTTTTGTGGGGGAGCCCACTGTTGCATTCTCCTGACTATTCTCTCCCTTTTGTTCTGCAGACTGACATGTCAGAAAGAGGGCTGGGGGCCATTTTGTCCCATGTGGTTAGGGCAGGAGGAGCTGTACATCAGCCGGAAGCTCTTACTGAGAGTAAGTACAACACAATCGAGAAGGAGTGTCTGGCTATCAAGTGGGCTGTCCTCACCCTCTGGTACTACCTACTGGGGTGCCCCTTTACCCTCTGTTCTTATCATGCTCCAGTGGCTCCACTACACAAAGGATGCCAATGCTCTGATCACTCGTTGGTATCTGGAACTTCAGCCATTCAAGTTTGAGGTGGTCCACAGGCCTGGGGCACAGATGGTAGTAGCTGATTACTTCTCCTGCCAAGGTGCGGGGAAGGGGGGAAGGCAGGGTTGGGAGTCGGGCAGTGGGGTTTTGTGGCAGCAGGGGAGTGGTCAAGTGCCAGCTGCAGATGGAGAGAAGGCGGGTTGAACCGGGAGGTAATGCATGATGATTCTCACCTATATCTTATTACTGCCAGCCTACTTATGTGTGTTTCTTTGTGCATTCAGTGACTGCCATGAGTCAGGGAGAGAAAGTGGCATAGCTGGCAGAGCTTGCAACACACACACACACACACACACACACACACACACATAGTAACACCCATGCATGAAGCATGAGCTTGACATTGAACAAGGTGAAAATCTGTGAATAGTGATAGCCCCTTTTGGGTTGTGTTTCCGTAAGTTTTGGGTTTTTGTTGAGTTTTTGAAAGTGCACTGAAATGCCTGGATCTCTGCTGAAATTCCATCTGCCTCCTGAGTCTTCCTCTGCACCCATACACACATGGTCCCACACAGATAAAGAGCAAGAAATCAGATAAATGGAGAGGGAGGGGGGGATAAAGGATGAGATGTATAGAGATAAAGGGAAACAGAGATAAAAGGAAGATAGAGATATAAAAAAGAGAGAAATATATAGACAAAGGGCAAGAATTTAAATAAAGGGAGAGAGGGGAATACAGGCCAAGAGATAGAAATAAAAAGGAAGACAATGAATGAGTGTTACAGATCTATAAATAAAAATAAAAATAGTACAAAAAGAAAGGCAGATAGATAAAGGAGAGAGAGATGAAAGGGAGAGAGAGATAAAGGGCAAAGAAAACTATAAAGAGTTAGAGAGAGATAAAAGGAAGTGAGAAAAATATATATAAAGGGCAACAAAGAAACAACAAAGGTGAAAGAGATAAAGATGGCTTCTCTCTCTCTTTACAGGTGAGGCTCACTCTCAGGTCCTCTTCAACAATATGAAAACATCAAAGTGCCATTTTATTTAAAAAAATAATAATTTCAGTTCATCCTCTGCAGCACTGAGACAAGTGGGAATGCAACAAATTACAGGCCTTTCATAAAGCAAGGTGTGTGTGTGTGTGTGTGTGTGTGTGTGCATGCATACATGTGTGTGTCCAAACAGAACACTAATTAAACAAACAGAGAAACCAGGTGTGCAGATCTTAAGGGAATACATGGTGACTGCAAAGGTGCTGAAAATGATAAAAGTGAAATGGAATAAAGAAAATAAGGAAGAAAAGAAACAAAAAGAAGTAAAAAATTAAAGACAATGATGAGACATATGATGTATAGAAAGAAAGAAAGTCAGTGATGTCACAGGTGTCACTATTTTGGCACAATTGTCCAGCATGCTAGCAATCATTTAATCACTTATTTACCTACACTGTCTCAGCAAATGTCCAGAAACTTCCACAGTGAATTTGAGGCACCACGTTATAATCAGATTAGCAGTACAGTTATGCTAACTTCAAAGGAACAATAAGACATTCTACGCAAATGAATGTGCTGCAAGTATGTCTTTAAGCAACACAGAAAAACTTGACCCAAGATAAAATGCTAATGCTAATAACAGCTGAAAGGTAATCTGGGCTAATTTGCACTGCATTATCCAAATGACATTTATGCTAATCGCCACCCACCAGCACTCATTTCTTCTTGGCTGTGTTAACATATACTCATGCAAATTTACTTGTGAGTCATTGGGTCATGTTGAAGTATGAGGCCATGCTTCTCATAATTTTTTTTTTTTTTCCAAATTTAAAAAAAATATCTATATTTAAAAAAAAAACTAGCTAACTAAACAAACTAAACAAACTTTATTTTTCAGCGATTGTCATCTAAGCATGTTTCAAGATTTTGGCAACATTAACACCAGTATGTGTCTATCAAATATAAACTATACAAATACAAAACTAACTATATGAGATTAGCGCAAAATTCTAACAGATCTTAGCACGCACTCCCTCACACACACTTGGTATAGACACTGTCTGATCATGCTCCATTATCAAATAATGATTAGAGTTGTTGTGTTCTGGTGTGTGTGTATGTGGGCGTGTCTTAAGGGAGCAGGTTGTTGCAGCACTTATTTGTCTTGAGGCTGACTATCCAACCTTCAATCTTAAAAGAATGTGCAACATCAGCCACACACACACACACACACACTGTCTCTATATATTGTAGTCTCTAAAATGAGACAGTCCTGACAAACAGAGAATGATATATGAGAACACTGTTGCTAGGCAACTGGAAAACATACCTTGAACAGAAGCTTGCTGATTGACTGAGGGTAATGATTGAGATAGTTTTCACAAAGCTGTTAACTCATACACACAGTGGAAAGAAACAGTGATGGTGAAAATGTGACAAAAACATTAGGAACATCAACTTTTTTCCTCAGCTGTATCGGTAAATTGCTAGAAGAAAGATTTTGAGTGGCTAAAATGGCACTAAATTACAGTTAGCATCAACTATCATGGGTTGACTTCCTTATAGAGAGGCATCGACATGTTGAGTCATGACTTGGAGTTTTGAAACAGTACGTCAGTTTACACCTTTGTAGGCATACAATTTCAGACTGTAGTCTATGCATTGCTCTGCAGAAAGTATTTTCACCCTATATGCTGGTCATCTATGGAAAGGGAAAACTGTAGGACTTGAAAAATGACCTGGTAAAATTTTTGAATAGTGAATCAATTCCACATCTTTTGGAGCTTTGCACCAGCTTTAACTATAAAAAAAACATTGTAATATATTTTAATGTTAATAAAATCTTGATATAGTCAGATCCATAAGTATTTGGTCAGTGACACAATCGATTTGAAATGAAGCAATGAATATGTGACTCAGCTGTAATTCAAGGGGTTTAACAAAACAATTGCATTAACCGTTTAGGAACTACAGCCATTTCTTACAGAGTCCCTCCATTTTCACAGACTCAAAAGTAAATGGACAATTGACTGATAAGCAGTTTCATGGCCAGGTGTGGCCTGTTTCCTCATTATTTCACGACAAACTAAGGAGATAAAAGGTCTGGAGTTGATTCCAAGCATAGAATTTGCATTTGGTAGCTGACCATGGGAACTCTCACAATGTGGTCCAAATAGGTGCTGATGCAAGTGAAAGAGACCATCATTAGACTAAAAAAGAAACACAGACCTATCAGTATCAGAGAGATAGCAGAAACTTTAGGAGTGGCCAAATCAACAATTTGGTACATTCTTAAAAAGAAGGAATGCACTGGTGAGCTCAGCAACAAAAAAAGGCCTGGAAGACAACTAAAGTGGATGAATGCAGAATTCTTTCCTTGTTGAAGAAAAACCACTTCACAACATCTAGCCAAGTCAAGAAGACTCTCAAGGAGCTATTCGTATCATTGTCAAATTCTACACTAAAGAGACACTTTCATGAATGTAAATTCAAATTATAAATGTAAATTGTTTACCTCAAGATGCAAACCACTTGTAACACTCAAGAACAGAAAGGCCAGATTACACTTTGCTAAAAATCCTCTAAAAAAGCCTTACCAGTTCTGATGCAAGATTAACTTGTACCAGAATGATGGTAAGAGAAGAGTATGGAGAAGGAACGGAAGGGTTCATGATCCAAAGCATACCACATCATCTGTAAAACATGTGGAGGCAGTGTTATGGCATGGGCATGTATGGCTGCCAATGGAACTGGGGCACTAATGTTTATTGATGATGTGGACCCAATTGACCATACTTATCATTTGCTAAAATCAAAACTGAAGGCAGAAAGTCCCACAAACAAGCAGAAGCTGAAGGCAGCTGTAAAGGCAGTAAAGGCCTGGCTAAACACTTCAAGGGAGGAAGCAGCACCTGGTGATATCCATGGGTTCCAGATTTCAGGCAGTCATTGACTGCAAAGGATTTGCATCCAAGTATTAAAAATAATCCTAATATTTATTAATCCTAATATTTATCCTAATATTTGTTTGTCCAGTTACTTTTGAGCCTGTGAAAATGGAGGTAATCTGCAAAAAATGGCTGTAATTCCTAAAGGGTTTATTCAATATTTTTGTTAAACCCCTTGAATTAAAGCTGAAAGTCTACACTTCAATCACATCTTGATTGCTTAATTTCAAATCCATTATGGTGGTGTTCAGAGGCAAAATCACAAAAAATGTGTCACTGTCCAAATACTTATGGACCTGACTGTAAATTATTTTAACAATGTTATTCATTCAATTTTAGCTTGCTAACTTAGGATTAATGACACAGTATTATTAGTGTATACACACTACGCCAAAATTCTGCCTTCATTGTCAGCTTCCTCATATGAAGGTCTTTTTTATGAGTTTAATTCTTTTTAGAGCATAAAAACAAATGCCACTTCACACATTACTTGTGTTTGAGATGTTTGTCTTATTTTGTTAGGCAGGGTTTGACGAGCTTAATTTGGAGCACAGTATGTCAGAGAGTTATCTTTGTGCAGCACATCTAAAGTCTGACTGTGTATTCTTAATAAGTCCATATTCTCCCAGTCAGAAGTGATTAAAAAACCCAGCTGTCATGTTCAGATCTGCAGTAACACTGCTATGTATATTTATTAGAGAGGATAAAAATATGTGGATCTTCTGACCTTCTGCATTCGAGTTGCTTTGAAACTGATTTCACAGCAGGATTTTCATGATGTTTAGCATCCCCAGCACTTCTGTAAAACCCTTCTTCTGGATTAGTTCATAAGACAGAGAATTATTTATTCCTCTATTCCTCTCTCTATCTAGTTTTCTGTTCCTCACAGGAGGGCTCAATGACCATCACAAATACTCAAAATATACCAAACTCTCTGAGTGACAGATTTTAATTTGCACTGCATGTTGGAAAAAGGGATAAAAAACAGTAAGCTGGGTGGAAATGAAAGAATAAAAGTGAAAAATAAAATACATGAAGGGGTGAAAGATACAGATCAAAATATTGTAAGGTTATACATATAGTATATAACCCTGTTCTATGAACACTGGCTAACTGCCAGGGATACATTTATAAATATAAAATGTATATCCTGAATTTATATATTTTGGTAAAGCTGCTTTGTGACAACGTCCATTGTTAAAAGCACTATACAAATAAAATTGAATTGAATTATTTCAACACCGATACCAGTGGGTCAAGAGGAACCAACTCACCCTCAGACAAACTGGAAGGGCATTTGGTTATGTCCTGGTAGCTTCTGCTCAGCCTTCCTGCAGTACCATGCCTCTCAGTAGGATCCATGTGAATGAACCACCTCTTGTGAAGTGGCCATTCAAGATAGCCCTGTGCTTCTAGACTGTGGTCATGACCCATCTCCTGGTGATACAAAAACTCTGCTTAGACAGACAATGTGCCAGATGAGTAGATGATTCTATGACTAATTAGCCACTCACATAGCACCATAATGTGTATACTGAGCATGGTAGAGAACATTCTACAGATTTACCCTTGTAGCATATTGCAAAGTCAGTCACCATCTTGGGCTCAAGAAACCTACTCTTAGGTAGGAATCATGCATTCTATCACACAGTCACCCTGGAATCATCCAGTTACCAGTGCATGCAGAGTGAGGTTATCATCTAGGCATGCAGTTGTCTCAGATGCTTTATTAAGGTGATTAACAGCCAAAATGGCTGTCTGCAATGATGCTCATCCCAGCATCTTGGTTTTGTCCATAAGGAAGGGTATTAAGGGATTTCAAAACATTTAGGGAGATCCCATATTTGACTCCTGGGGAGCATGGTGGATGAAGGGCGTCTAGCTCCTTTTGTAAATGCTATAAACTTAAAAGGCCATCAGGCTAGGGTTCTAGCACTCCTGAAGTGCTATGCTATAGCTATCAGTCTGCCCAATGCATCAAGGGGCCAAACCCACAGGTGCAGTGAACTTTTCCACTGTGACAATATGTGTGCCTAGAGAAAGATTCCCAGGGTGTTCCAACCACCAGTGAGAGCAGTAGTGAGAGCAGTGTGGAAACTAGGGTTGTTTGCCTTTTTAGCACATCAAGTAGACCACTGGGGTTTTATTGCCAAATGCTGTGTAACATGCGCAGTCACTGACTGATGTGCCTTTTTCCATTCTGAGGAAAAAACTATATGCATCCAGAGCATTGAAGCTCATTTCCTAATCAATGAGAGGAGGATATGTTTCTGAATGTGCTATTTAAGGTTAGCTGCAGGCTTAACTTACTTCCAAGATTTCCTTAATCCTTCCTGCTTGTACTTTTGTCCAGAGGAAAAAGACTTGGTATAGCCAATACTTTTTCAATGGTGATCGAATTTTTATGACTAAGGTCCAACCGCTGGGTCAATGACAGGATTGAAGTTTATATCCTTGCAGCTTAGTCATCAGAAATATGATTGCATGTATCAGCATGGAATCCTCCATAACCAAGTTTAATATAGATCCATCCTGTGTTCCTTTCTAGGTCTTTTATTTCCAAGAGCAAGGTTTCAATCAGATTCTTCCACAGAGACCTCAATGGCTGCAGGCTGAAGTAATTGCTCCCATTATATGCAGCTGTAGTTAAACTCATAGTAGTGTCTTAAGATCTCACCCAGAAGACAGCAGTTTGGTGGTTTGGGTTGGTCATTCATAAATATGGGTTAGGATGGCGCCGCGGATGGCTGCCTCAGTCTGGAGCTCCCTAGCGTTTTTGTTGTGTTTGTCCTGTCCTTTGTCACCTTTCACCAATCACTTTTACCAGGGACGAATTGCTGAACATCAGGCAATGCACTCCCGTCAATCTTTTACAGATTTTTGAACATTCTGACGACTTACTGGACATTTTAGTTGGAGGAGCGGCAGTTCTATACAGGCGCAAACGCAAGCGAGTGAAACGGGCGTCCCCACTGCCGAGTATTCATCTGACCAATCTCCATTCCCTTGCCAACAAAACTGACAAAATACTTCTCTTCACCCAGACAAACAAGGACTTTTCCAGCTCTGCAGCTCTGTGCTTCATGGAATCCTGGCTGAATGAATCCATTTCAGACAGTGCATTACTGCCGGGCTTCCGGCTGGTCAGAGTGGATTGCATCGCTGAGTCATCGGGGAAAATGAGGGGCGGTGGATTATGTTTTTACATAAACAAAGGTTGGTCCATAACAATGTTGAAGAGGATGTGCTGTCATCATCTTCATCAACTGCAAGCCTTTTTATGATTTTTCCTCATTCCTCGTCAAGCCTGCACGAGCATGGCACTGCAAAAGCTGGCTGATCAGATTAAAGACATGGAGAGACATCACCCCGACTCACTTATTATTTTTTCTGGTGATTTTAATAGAGCAAACCTCACCCGGGACCTACCAAAATACAGACAGCACATTACGTCTCCCACCAGAGACAATAACACACTTGACCACTTTTACACCACAATAAAGGATGCATATCGTTCTGTTCCCAGAGCAGCTTTGGGACTCTCTGATCACTGCCTAGTTCATCTTGTCCCAGCATACAGGCAAAAACTAAAATATGCCAAGCCTGTAGTAAGGACTGTGAAGAGATAGACTAATGAAGCAGAGTGGGATCTACAAGCCTGTTTCAACTGCACTGATTGGAGTGTTTTTGAAGCTGCAGCCACTGATTTGGATGAACTCACTGATATTGTGACATCCTATATCAGTTTCTGTGGGGACATGCTTGTTCCCACCAGGAATTATTTAACATATAACCATGGTTTACTACGAAACTCAGACAGCTTCGTCAAGCCAAAGAAGATGCTTACTGAAGTGGGGACAAAGTGCTGTACAATCAGGCCAAAAACAGACGAACAAAGGAGATAAGAGTAGCTAAAAGAAGCTACTCTGAAAAGCTGAAAAAACAGGTTCTGCATCAGTATGGAATGGCCTGAAAGCCATCACCAACTACAAGACATTATCCCCTCAATCTGTTGGGAATCAACAACTGGCTGACGATCTGAACCATTTCGACTGCAGATATGAAAGATCTCACAACATCTCTGACCAACATCTCTTCACACAAACATCGACACCTCCTGTAACCCACCCCCCACCCCCATCTTGATACTCAACCAGCACTTAGGATCTGTGCAAAGGATGTGTGCCAGCTCTCCAGGAGACAAAAGATCAGGAAAGCACCAGGCCCAGACAATGCCTCTCCTACCTGTCTGAAGGTCTGTGCAGACCAGCTGTCACCCATCTTCACACGGATCTTCAACAGATCACTGGAGCAGTGCAAAGTCCCTTCCTGCTTTAAATGCTCCACCATCATCCCCATCCAAAAGAAATCCAAGATCTCAGGGCTGAATGACAACAGACCTGTTGTCTTAACATCTGTGGTCATGAAGTCATTGAGAGACTAGTGTTGACCCACCTGAAGAACATGACTGGACCCTTACTAGACCCCCTTCAGTTTTCCTACATAGCAAACAGGTCAGTGGATGATGCAGTCAACATGGGACGGCATTACATCCTGCAACACTATGACAGACCAGGGACTTATGCAAGGATCCTATTTGTGGACTTCAGCTGGGCGTTCAACACCATCATCCCAAGTCAAGTCAAGTCAAGTCAAGAGGCTTTTATTGTCATTTCAACTATATATAGCTGACGCAGTACACAGTGAAATGAGACAACGTTTCTCCAGAACCCTTGGTGCTACATAAAACATCGTCACCTCACACAACATACAGTTACAGGAACACAGAGCTGAGGACTAGACTAAGTTGTCCTAGCCACATAAAGTGCAT
>CM041000.1:3862965-3881727 GCA_022985145.1 Pangasius djambal | reverse complement strand
AGTTTTAAAAGGGGTCTAAAAACGTACCTTTTTAAAAAGTCTTTTAATATTTAGAGTTTAAATTTCTGTGCTAATCTCAGTTGGCAGCTGGTTTTAATTGCTGTATATATTATGACTCTTTTCTGTAGCACTTTGAGATTTTCTTTAAAATGTAAAGTGCTTTATAAATAAAATGTATTATTATTATTATTATTAATGTCGTGGGACGGGGCGATTTCCCGGATTGAGGAGACGCTTGCGAGCTATCTCTCTCCCGGTGGTGCATCGTCCCTTAAGGCCCCGGTACTGCCCTCCTAGCCGCTTCAGACCTCTTCGACTTTGGTGGGCAAAGCGTACAAGGCGGTGGGTCAGGCTGGTGCCTGCCTGCACACCATGGCAGTGTTGCAGGCTGACCTGCTTAAAGAGCTGGACGAGGGAGAAGGAATTAATTGTGAAGATATTTCAGAGCTGCGTCGTGCCACAGATTTGTCTCTCCGGGCCACTAAGGAGACTGCCAGGGCGATTGGGCAGTCTATGGCAGCCCTGGTGGCTACGGAGAGACATTTATGGCTGACCCTGTCTAATTTAAAGCACAAAGACAGGGTCTTTCTCCTGGATGCCCCTATGGTGCCAACTGGCCTGTTCGGCGACGCTGTAAATACAGTCGTCGACACGTTCCAGGAGGCCAAGAAACAGTCTGCGGCATTCCAGTGTTTTCTCCCTCGCCGTTCTTACGGGGCTGTTCGGCGGGAGAAGAAAAGAAGGAGCCAGGGTGGCACTCCAGGTCGAGGCCCAGGGAGATGACAGATCTGAGGACCATCATAAGAGGGCCTCGACAAAGAAGTCCTGACTTTTTCAGGACCTCTGAGGGCAGGCCCCTCTGGGGAAGGGAGGTGTACACCTCATCGTACGGTGCCCGTCTCTCCTCAGTGCCCTTGGGAGATCGTTCTGTCAACCCTGCCACCCTTGGTGCTTCAGGGCACAGCGGTCTCCAGCAAGTGCTTCTCCCAGTTCCCGCCCGGAAACGTAGAGGTTCTGGGGGGCTCGCTACCTCCAACGAGGTCTCTAGAACAGCTAAATCGGCCATTCCCTGCAAGTCCTCCGCTTCAGGGCACTGATCTAGCCGCTCTAAATGCACCAAAGATCAGTCTCGAGAGACTGACTCCCTTGGTAGACTTTCTGGCAGCGCGGAATCTTCTGATGAATGTGTCTCAATGGGTCCTGCGTACTGTAGAAAAAGGCCACAAGATCCAGTTCGGGTCTCGTCCTCCTCGATTCTACGGGGTTTTTCCCACTCTGGTGGCCCCCGAGCAGGCTCTGGTCATGGAACAAGAAGTACAAACTCTCTTGAGGAAGGAGGCCATCGAGGTCGTCCCTCCTTTCGACAGAGAGTCCGGGTTCTACAGCCGGTACTTCATAGTTCCGAAAAAAGATGGAGGGTTGCGTCCTATTTTAGATCTGCGTCTGCTGAACCGCTCAGTTATGAGACTCAAGTTCAAAATGCTCACGCTCAAACAGGTCGTGTCTCAAATCAGGTCCGAGGACTGGTTTGTCACAATAGATCTGAAAGACGTGTACTTCCATATTTCCATTCTTCCTCAGCACAGGAGGTATCTGAGGTTTGCATTTGGGGGCAGAGCTTACCAATATCGGGTTCTTCCCTTCGGTCTTGCACTCTCACCCCGCACCTTCACCAAGTGTGTAGATGCTGCTTTGGCTCCACTGCGACTCCAGGGCATCAGCATACTCAATTACATCAACGATTGGTTGATTTTAGCTCAATCAGAGCAGATACCGGTTCGACATCGCGATGTCGTTCTCGCCCATATGAGAGAATTGGGGTTGAGACTGAACGCAAAGAAAAGTGTGCTTTCTCCAGTGCAGAGGACCACTTATCTAGGCGTAGTGTGGGATTCGACCACGATGCAGGCGCATCTGTCTCCTGCTCGGATCGATTCGATCCTCGCGGCAGTCAAGAGAGTGAGAGAAGGCCAGTCACTCACTGCTATACAGTTTCAGAGACTGTTGGGTCTGTTGGCGGCTGTGTCCAATGTGATATCTCTTGGCCTGCTGTACATGAGACCCTTGCAGTGGTGACTCAGGGCAACCCATTTCGCATGATCAAGGTCATGCAGAGAGGCTTACGGGCCTTGGACATGTGGAAGAAACCATGATTCCTGCTACAAGGCCCCGTGTTGGGGGCTCCTTCTCGTCGCGTAACGCTAATGATGGATGCCTCCCTCATGGGCTGGGAGGCAGTCATGAGTGGCCGCTCTGCCCAGGGTCTGTGGGACGGGCTTCATCTCAGGTGGCACATAAACTGCCTGGAGATGCTGGCCATGTTTCGAGCGGTGAAACATTTCCTCCCAGACCTGGGGGGGCATCATGTGTTGGTCTGTACGGACAACACTTCAGTGGTCTCCTACTTGAACCGGCAGGGGGGTCTGCGCTCACGGTCCCTTTACAGGCTGGCGCGCCAGATCCTTCTGTGGGCCCGAGGGAAGCTGCTCTCACTGAGAGCAGTATACATCCCGGGGCAACTCAATCAGGGAGCAGACATCCTTTCGAGGCAGGGGCTGAGGCCCGGGGAATGGAGGCTCCATCCAGAGGTGGTGGAGCAGATATGGGAGAAGTTCTACAGAGCACAAGTGAACTTGTTTGCAACTCAAGAGACTTCGCACTGTCCCCTCTGGTTTTCCCTCACTCACCCAGCTCCTCTTGGACTGGACGCTATGGTACAGACGTGGCCGAGGCTGCGCCTGTATGCTTTTCCCCCAATTGCTCTGCTCCCGGGAGTTCTGGAGAGGGTCCGCCGAGATGGAGTGCGTCTTCTATTAGTAGCCCCTTACTGGCCGGGGTGGCCATGGTTTGCGAACCTGATAGCCCTTCTCGAAGACTCTCCTTGGGAGATTCCTGTCAGGCGGGATCTCCTCTCTCAGGCAGGGGGCACCTTATTTGACCCTCGTCCGGATCTATGGAAGCTGTAGCTGTGGCCCCTGAGGGGACACAGCTCATAGCCTCGGGTGTCTCAACTGAGGTTGTAGAGACCATACTCCAATCCAGAGCTCCCTCCACGAGGAAACGCTAAGTACGCTGCTAAGTGGCATCTGTTCACGTCATGGTGTAAAAACCGTCAGTTAGAACCAGTTAACTGCCTGGTTGGTTCAGTGCTGGAGTTTCTGCAAGAGCGGTTTGCCACTGGGTTATCCCCATCCACTTTACAAGTTCATATGGCTGCTATTGCTGCATATCATGCTCCGCTGGGTGGGCAATCTCTGGGGAGAAACCCATTAGTGATGCGTTTCCTCCGTGGTACCAGGAGGCTGAGACCCCAGTACGACCTAGAGTGTGTTCCTGGGATTTGGCCGTGGTTTTAGAGGCCCTTTCTAAACCTCCCTTTGAACCCTTGGAGGGGGTGTCTTTGAGATTTCTTACAGTCAAGACTATATTTCTATTAGCCATCTCTTCCCTGAAGAGATTCGGCGACCTTCAGGCTCTTTCTGTGGCCCCCTCTTTTCTAGAGTTTGCCCCTGGCATGGCCAGAGCCTTTCTTTACCCCAGACCAGGATATGTTCCTAAGGTGCCCTCTGTGGTTCCACGGCCAGTCGTGCTTCAGGCATTCTGTCCTCCTCTCTTTCAGGACCAGGACCAGGACCAGGAAAGGCTTAATTGTGTGTGTCCAGTGCGAGCGCTGGACACATACATCCACAGAGCTGCCCTGTGGAGGAAGTCGGACCAGCTGTTTGTCTGCTACGGTCCTTATAAGACGGGTCTTCCTGCGAACAAGCAGACCCTCAGCAGGTGGATAGTGGATGCTATTACTACTTCTTATGAGTCCTCTGATCTCCCCTCTCCGTTGGGGGTCAAGGCTCATTCTACTCGAAGTATGGTGGCCTCCAAGGCCTTCTCCTCTGGTGTTTCTCTCCAGGATATTTGCAATGCTGCGGGATGGTCTACCCCTCTGACCTTTGTCAAGTTTTATAGCCTTGACCTCGATGCCGCTCCCGGCTCCTCAGTTCTCTCAACCTAGCTGTGCCCTTCCACACTAGGCAGGGATTTGTCAGTCTGGTGGTGTTAGATACTCATTCCCAAAGCGTTGTTTGACACAGCTTGAGTTCCCGAAGGGGAACGTCCCTAGGTTACGTCTGTAACCATGGTTCCCCTAGGGAACAAGACGCTGTGTCTCGGTACCATACTTCCTGCATCCCTGCAAGCGCTTCCTTCATTCTCCTGAAGCTGGCGCCGGCTCCACCGCATGCGTTTTTATACTTCCGGGTCGCCATGTCATGCGTTTTTATACTTCCGGGTCGCCATATCATCCTGCCGGTGACGTCACGTGATTCTGTGGACGGATTACACGTGATTCAGAGCGTGGTCACACAGAGGCATTCCCAAAGCGTTGTTTGACGCAGTGTCTCGTTCCCTCGGGGAACCATGGTTACAGACGTAACCTAGGGACGTTCTAGCTGCATGTGGTCCTAGTACAAGTACTTCTGTCTTGTCAGAATTAAGTAAAAGGAAATTAATAAGCATCCAGTGTCTAATGTCCTTTACACATTCCTCAATTTTATTAATCTAGTGTCTGTCATCTGGCTTTGCTGAAACATACAACTGTGTGTCATCAGCATAACGGTGGAGGCTAATACCATGTTTACAAATAATTGTGCCCAGTGGTAGTATATATAAAGAAAAGAGCAGTGGCCCTAAACAGAACCTTTCAGAACACGGAACTTTACTTTAGTATGAATAGAGGAGTCACCATTTACATCTACAAACTGATAACAATCAATAAAATACGACCAACAACATATTCTAGTCAAGAATATCATCAATGTTCAATGATCTTAGCTGCACTAAGCTGCAGTGTTAATACCTCCGTCTGCCATTAATTGTGTATATTCAATGTCTGACTATTTTTCTATTTCCAGCATAGAATAAATATAAATAGCCACTGGTTTTGGTAACCAGCTTTCTTGTTGCTATGACTGTCTAGCCACTAGGGAAGGTTGCTGGTAATGCAGTGCTCCTGTAGTAAAGGCACTGATTTAGAGAGAACTATTTCAGACCCACACAGAAATTTTAATGTACTGATAGTTAATGGTTCCTGTACTGGCCTTCTGACAGGAGACCAATGTTCATAATGCATGCCTGGTGGAAAAAGACCACTGTGGCACAACTGTGTGTCAGTGTGCGTAACATATTTGTCAACATAGTGACACCGTGCCTTTTGTTCTCTGTGGTTTTTGTGGTGCTAGTACAGTCATACAAGTTGTTTTCGTAGGTGATTAGCCAGGGTCATTATAGCCTACAACATGGAGCTTGGATTCTGAACTCACTTAAAACAGAAGTAACAGGCAGACCTGTGTCATGTCCTCTGTCTTTTTAGGGATTAAACCTTCTTGCCCAGTCAATATTTATTGTACAGTGAGGGGCAGTACTCTTTTTTCAGGTTGGTCCATAGTTTCGTGAATAAATAATAGGGAAATGGTACTGCAATTCCATTATGGAGAAATTTACAGCAGCTGCGCAGATTTTCTTAAGCTTAGTAAACTGGTCATTGATTTTAGTAAGCTTAGTAAACTGGTCATTGATTTTAGTAAGCTTAGTAAGCTGGTCATTGATCAAGTAAGCTGATAGCTTGAATTTCAGCGCTATTAGCCTACTTACAGAGCAGTTATTGTCTGAGGTTTTAGAACAAAAGCCAAAGGACACTGCAGTTACAAAGTTCATGTCCAGTATAGCCCTTAAATTTGCTGCTCAACTCAGGCTGACTCTAAAGTAATTTGAACACAGCAAAGACCTTTTAAGTGAAGGCAGAATATGCCATTAGGGCAATCAAGGAAAATAATAAGTACATATAAATTCTGCAGGATGAAGTGAGCCAGGTGTAGGAGGAACATGAGTCCCAATAAGAGGAATTAACCACAGTTAGGAAGGAAAACCAGCAGCTCAGGGAAGAAATAGCTGTATTAGCAGAAGTGGTTAAGAAATTTAAGGAGCTAGAGCAAAGCCTAGATGATTCTATAAAGCAGTGTGAGAAGAATCATAAAGAGAAAGCTAACAACTCAGGCTTCCCCACTATGGAAAGTGGTGAACATCATTTAAAGAGACCTTACTCCCTACCAGAGAGTAGGGGTAGAAACCTTGATGTGATTCCTGGTCAGAGAACCAACCCCAGCCACTGGGGTTGCATGAAACAGTCTGCTCTCAGTGCCGGTCCCAAGCACAGATAAAATTGGGTAGGTTGTGTCAGGAAGGGCATCTGGCATACAAACTGTGCCAAATCAAATACTTGGACCAATGATCCTCTGTGGCAACCCCTACGGGAGCAGCTGAAAGAGGAACAACAACAACTATATTTTGGATATTATTGCCGGTGGCCACAGAGGTAATATCTCATGCACAATTAAGAAATACATAAAGTACAACTTATTGCTGGATGAATAGTTGATCAGCTATTAAAATATTAAATTTGCAAAATCTCCCCTGAGTTAATCTGCTAATTTTCCTATATATTTTGGTGGAGAATGAGGGCAGCTTAACCTAAACAGCTAATTTAATAGTTAATTATTCAGTCTTTAATTAGAAACATGTTTAAATTAAGTTTAGCATAAGCAATGAAATCACATTTTGTCGAGAAATGTAATATTTTTATGTAAACCATACATAATATGGTTATAATAAGTTATTCCATGCACCACCTGGTAGATATAGTGTGAACCCCTGCAGGGTGCCTTGTGATCACATGTGATGAATTGCGTGAAACCACATGAAAAAATTTACATTCTTAAAGGCCAGTTCTTTAGGCCCCCTGGTCCCTGTGCTACACTGGCTGAGGTCATGTGGCAGTTGTGTGAACTTTCTCTTGAGAGAGCATTTCAGTCCAATACTTCCTAACAGTAATGTTGACTTGTACCTCAAAGACCTTGATTATCCATTGTCCCACAAACCTGGTGTCACATCAGCTAGTAAAATCCTTGTTCTTAGGAAAACCAGCTGCAGAGTAATGTAGGTTTATAGAACATCAGTCACATATAATCCTTAATGATTATAGCCTGCTCTGCCAGGCCCTAAGAGCTGAATACTCTATGTTCCATGTTCCATCAGCCTTGCCTAAGCCTTGCATCTTCACCAAGGGTGGAATGAGTCTCCTAAGGCTTTTTATGATTGTTTGCAGTTGGTATACTTTGCAGGACAGGATTATCCAGGTGTAGAAAAGGATGTTAGAATCAAAGGCCTGTTTGTTAATAACCTGTGTCCATCCTTGCAAACATATTTATCACTCTTTGTGAACCCCATACTGTGCTGGGTTCTGAGATCAAACAGTTAACTACCAAGGCATGGTAAGCTCAACTGGGATCTGGTCATAAAGGAGAGGATGTTAGATTAGTCTGCCAGATTAGTGAGCTTCAACTAGAAGGTACAGAACTGACCCAAGACAATGGCCTGAATAATGAGACAGGTCATTTAAAATTACACCCCTGAAACTGTAAACCACCTCCCAACCAGCAGATAGACTCTAATAATTCTGCTGGAGGAAGGGTATGTGAGAAAGAACCAGGGAAATACTTTAAAGTGGGTGGAAAAGGTTTTAGGCATAACCAGGAAAAAACTGACTATAGGACTATAGGAAAGACATGCAGTTTGAGGAAACTGAAGAAAAGAGGGGAATACTGAGTCAATCAGTTAAAAAAAAAGAAAACTTGGCAGTTTCTCAAATACTAGAATCAACAACCATGCCAAGGTTAAAGTCACCGAGATCACATTTTCCACTAACATATCTGAAGCATTTCATCTGTATCTACATTATTTTTATGCATCGGACTGATTACCAGTAATTGGCTGATTGGATTAAATTGCATGAATGAGCCAAACAAAGGGGCCAGTGTGTTTATTTATAGCAGTTTACAACCAAAAAGCATTGTAATAAAGAAGCCACCTATAAACATATCTATCTTAAACAAACTTCGTGTTTAAGCTTGTTTCAGTACATTTTGTCCCTGGGAAGCTAAAATGGAGGCTACAGTGTTAGTAATCAGCTAAGTTAATGATCAGTGCTGCTTTTTATCTCTCCTGCACTGACCTTGCTGCTGGCCATAAACATTTTAACGTTGGGGAATAATTAATTCAGTGGACTGGTGCTTGATCTAATTGATCTCTAAACAGCGAGACGGGTGAGGCGTCGTGGAGGACAATGCTGGAACTCACAGATGTTTGCTAATTGAAAGTGTAATTGAATTAATTGGAAACCAAACAGGCTTGAACTTAAGCACTCTGAGCTCTGTTCACATCTTCTCTCTGAATCCACCTTTTTTCTTGTCTCCTTGCCACCTCCAACTCTTAATCTTTTTGCAGACCTGTCGATTTTTTTCCCCTTTCTTGGCTAAAAATGCTGTCTCAGTCCTGTTGCTCTGGCTTTTTTTGCTCTTTTCTTCTACTGCTCGGAAATTTGCCTCCCACAGTGAAGTGTTGAGGCATGATTATGGTAATTGTTTCATCATCAGTCACTTTGATGCCATCTCTGTGAGTTTTTGTTTCTGTATTTTTTTTTTTGTAAGGCTGTCATTTCAGCCTACTGGTTACATCATTATCCATCATCATACATCATTAACATACATAAATCATACTATGGGAAAAATGTCCTGATGCCTTAAAAAAATTATTGACAAAAATTGTAGTGAAATATTAGTCATTTCTAAATAGTCAAAAATTGTAAAAAGAAAAAAGAAGTTCACAACAATGCCACAGATGTCCGTGGCTGGGAGCCAAGCAAGAAAAATTGGCCAAGCTCTCTGTATGAGAGGCATGGCATACTCTCTGTCAATATCAGAGTGACACTAGCCAATTGTGGGCATTTGTGAGCTCATGTATGTGGAAGAGGGCAGATGGTGCTCTGAGTGTGTTAGGCTGCCCTGTAATGTAGCATTAGCAGCAGTTCAGAAAAATACAGTTTGCTTGCTCCTTGTATCTCAGAGGAGGCATGACCAAAAGGCCAAGTGATTTATTTTTCTAATCTTCAACTGTCTAGTTTGGGGAAGTCTGTGCCCATGATAGCCTCAGATTCATGTTCTTGGCTGACAGGAGTGGAACCCAATGTGATGATCTGCTGTTGTAGCCCATCCATCTCAAGATTCAATATTTTGTGCATGCTGAGATGCTTTTCTGCTCACCACGGTTGTAAAGAGTGAATATTTAAATTACTATATCCTTCCTGGCAGCTCAAACAAATCTGGCCATTTTCCTCTGACCTCTCTTGTCAGTAAAGCATTTCCACCTACAGAACTGTTGCTCACTCAATATTTTTTGTTTTTTGCACCATTCTGTGTAAACTCTAGAAACTGATGTGTGTGAAAATCTCAGCAGTTTCTGAAATATTCAAACCAGCCCATCTAGTACCAACAACCATGCCATGGTTAAAGTCACAGAGATCACATTTTTCCCCATTCTGATGTTTGATGTGAACAATAACTGAAGCTCTTGACCTATATTTCCATTATTTTATGCATTGGGGTCATTACATCTCAAGTGGTCCAATACAGGTTGTTTGACCATCTTTAATTTTCCTTTTTTTTGAGTGATTACCTCTATCTATTGGTATTGCAAAATCACCAGTTATTTTTTTCACTTGGTTTAACCACGACAACCATCTTTGTCTCATGGCACACAACAAACTTTGGTTATACTTCTGTTTACGGAAACCTCAGTATCTCGGCTCAGGAGAACGGTACTTGCCTGACTGCATTGTACCAAGTGTAAAGTTTGGTGGAGGAGGGATTATGGTGTGGGGTTGTTTTTCAGGGGTTGGGCTTGGCCCCTTAGTTCCAGTGAAAGGAACTGTTAATGCTTCAGCATACCAAGACATTTTGTACAATTTCATGCTCCCAACTTTGTGGGAATAGTTTGGGGATGGCTCGTTCCTGTTCCAACATGACTGCGCACCAGTGCACAAAGCAAGGTCCATAAAGACATGGATGAGCGAGTTTGGTGTGGAGGAACTTGACTGGCCTGCACAGAGTCCTGACCTCAACCTGACAGAACACCTTTGGGATGAATGAGAGTGGAGACTGCGAGTCAGGCCTTCTTGTCCAACATCAGTGCCTGACCTCACAAATGCGCTTCTAGAAGAATGGTCAAAAATTCCCATAAACACACTCCTAAACCTTGTGGAAAGCCTTCCCAGAAGAGTTGAAGCTGTTATAGCTGCAAAGGGTGGGACAACTCCATATTAAACCCTACGGATTAAGAATGGGATGTCATTAAAGTTCATGTGCATGTAAAGGCAGACGTTCCAAAACATTTTGGCAATATACAGTGTGTGTGTATATATATATATATATAAATATATATATATATACATACACTATATTGTCAAAAGTTTTGGAACGTCTAAAGACATGTTCCATTATAAAAGGATGTACACACTTTTTTTTAAAAACATTTCTATTAAATTTTCACTTGAACTTTGTGGTTGCTACATCACGTTTAAGTTGGGAAAAGATCTGACATTTATCTGATTTATCTTGGTTTCATTTTTTTCTAAATACAAAAACCTACAATTTTAACAGGGGTGTGTAGAAATTTTATATCCACCGTAGTATAGCCTATAGTAGTATAAAGTAATATTATCTTTTGGAACGAAACGAGATTGTGGGCCATATTGAGCCCGTGTGCCTTGAGTTTGATGTTATGGGACAGCCATGTTAGTGTCAGCTCTCGATCTCAGGTGAAATAGGGTCATACCTTAGGCTAAACAACTCCCTGTCAGATGTCATAGTCTTACAGCTGGTGTAAAAGCAACAAAAGTCTATTGTTAAGGAATGCTAGATTAGCAACAGAAACACTACTACTGTACATGTATTACACAAATAGGGACAATGAATTTCCACATTTTATGCTGCAGGAGTCTGAAATTTCATTGCAGTGGCCACCACATGTTCTATGGAGGAAAAACAGCACAATCACAAGTTTGGTGTCAGTCTGACCATGGTCGTTGCTAGGCTATTGCTAATGAGCTGCTATGTGGCTTTTCAGCACTTTAGAAAGAAAAATGTTACAGGTATTCCAGGCCTTAAATTTCAAAAAGCTAAATTCAGGGATCTAAGTGAACCCTGTATATAGCACAGGGTTAAAGTATTTATTTATGTATTTATTTATTGTTTGTTTGTTTGACTGATTTTAAGATTTTATTATTTGTTTTTAAAGCATTACACAACTTGGCTCCACATTATATTACAGATTTCCTAAGCCTTTATATTTCATCTAGGCCTCTGAGGTCTATTAATCAAATGTTATTGGCTGCCCCTCGGTCTAAGCAAACGTCAAATGGTGATAGGGCATTCTCTTTTTTTGGAAATTATGGAATAATCTCCCCTTTTATATCTGTTTGGCCCAATCAGTGGAGATTTTTAAGTCTCAGCTGAAAACATATATTTGTACATTGACTTGAGAGAACCTTGAGTACTGGTGATATTTCTTTGTTACTGATCGCACTTTGTATATGCAGTTTTTGTTGGAGTTTATAATGTTGTTAATGGTTGTATGTGTGTTGGTGTTTGTCATTTTATTAATTTAACAAAATAATTGTAAAGATTATTTAAAAATAATCAAAAACTTACTTACTTTTTCATTTGTATTTGGGACAGTGTTTAATTGTTATGAAAATGACTGACAAAAACTGAATTACAAATTTAAAGCATGGGATGAAAAAATAAAATGTAATTGCTATGTTCTCTTTGTGCCGTTATGATTTGGGTTTTGAGGCTTTATCTAATTTCACGACGACTCCCCAAACATTAGCAGGCTCACATTAATTTTGTCTCATCTAAGATTTGTCCTCTCAGGAAAGAAAAAAAAATTAGATGAATGATTTAGTTTTAAGGAGTGTGCCAAAACAAGATGATTAGCATCACAGTTCCTGCCAGTCATAACCCTGCGGGAGAGAGAGGAGTGTTTAACTGGCTTCACTGTTCACTCCGACAGCTAACACTGCTCTTATGATGGATGCTAATTAAAAACCCTTGACACTTAGATCTAAGACAGAGACACCATGAACACTTACAGCAGAAAGGAAAAAAAAAACTGAGTCTGGAATAATCAGCGCTTATTTGAATACACCTGAGTTCAGTTCACCATCCTGGATCAATAATAAAATATTGTAATTGCATTTGTTGTTTACTGTCAAATCCTACAGATGAATTTAATTTGATTCCTCACTGTGACTCACTTTAATTGATGACTTAAATTAAGGCAGTTTATACCCGTTTAAAAGTTGATTCCTGCTGCAACTTATTTTGAAGGTTTCAAAACTTTTCATTCAGTCATTAATTTTCCTTCTACTAAACCAGTTTTAATTCCTAATTGTGACTAACTTTGGTGATGAGATTCTTGTGTACTTAATAGGCAATAGAATTACACCACTCTTGTTTAATCTGATGCCCTATTACAACTCATTTTGATTCCTTCAAATAAACATGTTTAAGTGAACTCAACTACACCATGAATTTGATTCCCAATTGAATCATTGATTAGATCAAATTAAACCAGTTACAATTAATCTGATTCCCTAATGTGACTCACATTAGTAATTAGATTCTGATTAATTCATTCATGTTAAATGATTCACTTTAAGTGAACCAAGCTATACAATTGATGCACAATTTGATTGTTTCTAACACATTGTTTATGTCAATAAAACTACACTAGATTTTATGAATTCGACTCCCTACAACAACTTTATCAGTTTATGTAAATATCTCTTTATATTAATAGAATGGCACCACCTTTTTGATTCTGTATTCCCTGTAATTTTATTCAAACTACTTAAATTGAATTTCCCACTGTGACTCACTTTAATGATCTGATTCATTTTAACTATTATGAATGATTAAAACTTTAGCAGGTTTGATTCCCCAATGTGATGCATTTTTAGCGGTTAGACTCTTGTGAGCAACCAAATAAACTGAATAATTATGCACATTTCTTTCGTTTTTTTAAACATGAGCCCTTGGAATAAATTGGACCTAAACAGTTTGCTGAATTTGAGTCCCTAAATTAACACTTTATGCATTAGATTCTTTTGAACTATGACATCTGATTCTCATATAGACTCAATTAAATTTTATTACAATATCCTGTTTGTTATCCCCACCAGATTTGATTCATTTGATTCCACATTAAATTCCTCACTAGATTCCTTTGAAAACACCAGTGAAGTATTTAGTTCCCAAATGCAAACATACTTTAGGGATTAGATTATGTATCTATTAAAGTATTATTTAAATTATTCAGTTAAGTGAATTATGCTGCACATTTTTTAATCATTTGATTCTTCAGTGACTGATTCCTTTTTGTGTCCAATTTGATTAGTTCAAACGAATCGGTTTAAGTCTATCTATCTATCTATCTATCTATCTATCTATCTATCTATCTATCTATCTATCTATCCATCCATCCATCCATCCATCCATCCATCCATCCAATGTGAAACAGCAGCTTTTTTGGCATTAGTATAATTTTATTCCTCATTTATGAGCCCAACCCTGGCATACTACCCTGTATTTCACATCTCGCCTAATTCCTGAAACGAACTGCAAAGGTCTGTTTAAGTGTGAAATTAATTTCACCCGGGTAAGCTCAGCATCATATGAGCTCTGTGGTGGCTTTTACCTTTATATCACACGCACTGGTGTGTGCACACTACTGCGCATCAGGATCTGTTGGATTAAACACACACTCTCTGAGGATGAGGAGTGTGAGTGTGTGTTATTGAGCATTTGGTCCTTTGAGCCCCGGTTATGCATCTTGCACTCTTTTTAATAACTTTAATAACGCAATCATGACTTAATGACAGACATTAGCCAACGGTGACAGTGCATTCATTTGCATCTCGTTTCCTCTTATTAACAAAAAGTTAATATACATTAGTCATATTTCCCTAATGACAAGCCATCATTCTCTAATTTACAAAAGTTTTCTTATTTATTACCCTTACATCTTCAGTGCTAATCTAAAGGAAACTGACATTTCCTGGTGAATAATGTCAATGCCAATCCAATTCCTGTGTTGAACTTCATTCGAAACAAACAACACTTAATATTTTGGTAAGTTTCCTTCTTCCCTGACCAAGTTTCATAGTTCCTGCTGTGATAAATTGGTTTTCTCACATGTGCTTCAAATAAATATATAAATATATAAATATAAATTCTGTCTCGGTTCCGGTTTAACGTTGCGACGTTGCCAGGTCCCTGCTGATTTAGACATGTAGCTTCACACCTGTGCTGCCAGCTCAGGGGAAGATGGAAATTTATCTGTGTGATGTATACAACTTTAATCATTAGTCATCCCCAAATTCCTGTGTTATTTTACCCGCAATTTACATAACCCATCTTACTTTACCTGCTTGGCTTAACGAGACTTGCAGATGTTAATGATACATGATACATAATGATACAAGTATAGAGTCAGTGAAATGCAGTTAGCATCTAACCAGAAGTGCAAATAGCAATATGTCTATATGTATAAACATGTGCAAGGTATGAGGTAGAGAAAGTAGAGACCAGCTCAGTTAAAATGACAAGGTGTACACATATAGAAGGTGCACTGTACAGAGAAATGGGCATATCTATCCAGTAACTATTAGGTGATCATACGGATAGTGTCATATAGTAATTAGTAATTGTAGTAATTGTGCAAGAAGGCAAGTTGAGAATGAGGTGTAAGGGCAAGTTACCATGGTAGTGCAAAAGACAAATGGTATTTAAGAGTGCAAACAGCATTAATATTGTACAGTAGCTTTTTTAAACATAGGTCAGTATGGGGGTGCACAGTTTAGTGTGTGAGTTCCGGATGAAGTCATAATGGTTGTGTACACTTCAGCACCTGAGTTCAGAATTCAGAAGGCTGATAGCTGATGGGAAGAAACTGTTCCTGAGTTTGCTAATGTGACAGCGAAGACTCCTGTAGCGTTTCCCAGATGGTAGACCATAAACAGACCATGGTTGGGGCGAGAGGTGTCTTTGATTATACTTCTCACCCTCCATAAGCAGTGTCTTTGAGGGAAGGTAGCTGGACACCAGTGATGTATTGGGCAGTTTTCACTACCCGCTGGAGGGCCTTCTGATCTGGGACAGTGCAATTGCCGTACCAAGTTTGTTAAGACGCTTTAAATAGTGCAGCTGTAAAAGTTCAGTAGGGGATAGGTGAGCTTTCCTTAGTTTCCTAAGGAAGTAAAGGCACTGGAAAGATTCTCAGAAATATGGACACCCAGGAACTCGATGCTGGTCACATGCTCCACCTTGACCCCATCAATGTGTGTGTATGCCCCCTCCTTGTCCTCCAGTGGTTCACAATAAGCTCTTTGTTGTTCTGGGTGTTGGGTGCAAGATTGTTGTTGGCACACCACGCTGCTAGGTGCTGAATCTCTTCCCTGTAGGCCATTTCATTGTTACCTCTGATTAGGCCTACCACCATGGTGTCATCTACAAACTTGATTATGGCGTTACAGCCATGCACAGGTATGCAGTCTTGGGTGAAGAGGGAGTAGAGGATTGGGCTCAGCACACAGGCTTGTGGTATGGTAGTGTTCAGAATGAGGGTGAAGGAGTTGTAGTTGTCAAGCCTAGCAGACTGTGTTTCTGTTTGAAAGTCCAAGGTCCAAATGCAGAGGGAGGTGCTGAAGCCAAGATCAGTGAGCTTGGCGATCAGCTTGGATGGCATTATTGAAGGCAGAATTGAAATCAATAAATAACATCCTAACATTGGTGTTGCTATTGTCCAGGTGAGTCCAGCGGAGTGGAGAGCTGAGGTGATGGCATCCTCAGTTGACCTGCTGGGTCTGTAGGCGAACTGATATGGGTCTTGGGGCAGGTATGTTTTCAGGTGAGAGAAGGCCAGGCTCTCAGAACACTTGGAAATGATGGGAGTAAGAGCGACAGAACAGATGTCGTTGAGGGTCATTGCTACAGCAAGTTTTGGTATTGGTACAAGGGTGGTTATCTTGAAGCAGGTGGGGACAACTGCCTGGACCAAGGACAAGTTGAAAATTTCGGTGAAGACTTCAGCCAACTGCTCTACACAGGCCCTGGGCACTCGGCCTGGGATGCCATCAGGCCAGCAGCTTTATGTGCATTTACCCTGCCCAGGGTGGAGAATGTGAGCGGCAGGTCATCAGGTGGGAGCTGAGCTTTGTTTGGTGGTTCTGTGTTTCCACGCTTGAAGCGAGCGTAGAAGTTAAGCTCATCTGGAAGGGCAACATCACTGGTTGAGGGAGTGCTGTTGGTTGGTTTATATTTGGATATTTGATTTATATGGATGCCTGCCAACATGCTTCGGGTGTCGTGGTTGTTGAAGTTGTCCTCTAAGTTCAAGTTCAAGTTCAAGTGGATACATATACAGCCATATACAAGTACATAGTGAAACGAAACAACTTTTCTCCAGGACCAAGGTGCTACATAAGACAACATAGAACAACACAGAACTACAGGAACTGCATAATATATACATAAAGTGCACAAGTGCAAACGTGCAGACAGCACAAGACAGAACAAGACAGTACAATGACTACAGCGCCGACCAGTACACAGTTCTGTACACAGTTCAGTACACAGTTCTGTTTAAAAGTGACTAATAGTGCTAATATTACAAGAGTACATTATAAATAGCTGAAATAGTGTAAACATAGCAGCATAAACATGTGCAAAAACTTGCAGAGAGGATGGATGATGCTCAGTTGTGTGTGTGTGTGTGTGTGTGTGTGTGTGTGTGTGTGTGTGTGTGTGTGTGTGTGTGTGTGTGTTTTCCTTCAGTCCAGTTTCTAAGTATTGAGGAGTCTGATGGCATGAGGGAAGAAACTATTGCACAGTCTGGACGTGAGGGCCTGAATGCTTTGGTACCATTTACCAGACGGCAGGAGGGTGAAGAGTGTGTGAAAGGGGTGTGTGGGGTCATCCACAATGCAGCGAGATGCAGCGTGAGGTGTAAATGTCTGCGATGGAGGGAAGAGAGACCCCGATGATCTTCTCAGCTGTCCTCACTATCCGCTGCAGGGTCTTGCGTTCCGAGACAGTGCAATTCCCAAACCAGGCAGTTATGCAGCTGTACAGGATGCTCTCGATAGTCCTTATGTAGAACATGGTGAGGATGGAGGGTGGGAGATGTGCTTTCCTCAGCCTTCGCAGAAAGTACAGGCGCTGCTGGGCTTTCTTCGTTATGGAACTGGTGTTGAGCAACCAGGTGAGGTTCTCCGCCAGGTGAATACCAAGAAACTTGGTGCTCTTGACAATCTCCACGGAGGAGCCGCCAATGTTCAGCAGAGAGTGGTCGTTTTGTGCTCTTCTGAAGTCAACAACCATCTCTTTAGTTTTGTCCACATTCAGAGACAGGTTGTTGGCTCTGCACCAGTCCGTTAGCCGCTGCACCTCCTCTCTCTATCCGAAGTTTATAGTTGTGTTTAGCTGCTTTAATCCCCCTCTTCAGATTGACCCTGGATAATCTGTAGGCTTCCTGATTGCCAGATCTGAAAGCAATGTCACATGCCTTCAGCAGGAGTTGGACATCCTTATTCATCCAAGGCTTCTGACTGGGGTATGTTTTAATTATTTTATGAGTGGATACTGTGTCGACACACATGTTGATGTGATCCAGAACAGAATTAATGTAAATATTAATGCAGATCCAGGAATCCAGGAATCCAGAATGGCCTGAGAAGCAAATCTTTCCAGTCTGTGTCCCGGAACTGAATATATTGCTCATTATGAGTTATAGAATATTGCATATATATGAAGAAAGTATTTGGCCAGTGTCTGGGCCATTGGCACAGCACTGCAGCATTTTGGATAAGAAATGAAACAGAACTCATCACATGGGAGCTGAAACACAGACGTCAGCCTTCGTGAGAAAGTATGAACCATCTGGAAAATGAAAAATACAAACTGAATTTCCAATATCCACTTTGTAAAAACTTACAATCAAGTTTTTAAAATGTATTCTAAGATAGAAAATTTCCACATAACCATGTAATGTTGTTTTGTGCTTGGGGAATAAAGTACAAGTTGAACAAGTGTTTTGCAGGCAAACAGGCCATTGCTCGTTTGGCTCATCACTGCTGTGGGGGCTGAAATACAGACGGTCAGTGAAGTTTGTTCCAATAGTTAAAGTGATATTTACTTATTCAGTTATTCACCACACTGCACTCATTTTTATAATAGCCAAATCTGAGCGCATCATCTCATCATGTTTAAATAATCATCATTCTGCATGGAGGACCAAACTCTCGAAGGTCAGAAAGTCAACTCATCTGTTCAAGTTATCGTTTGTTTGAGTGTTTGTCCTTCATTAAACAGGTGCAGATTTTATGGTGCATTTTTTTTATATACAATGGTGCCAATGTTACCGCCTCTCAGCACACCTCTCAAAATGCTATATATTTCTGACAAGGGCAAAAGAACCTTCATCTAATTATATGCAAATTTGTATACTTAATAAAACCAAAAATTATTATCTTTAGATGATGTTTAAAATTAAATTTAAAACGTTTATTGCATTGTGAAATAAGTCATTGTCTGTCCAGAGTCATTCATTGAACAATTTCTCTCTCTGACTCTCTCTGGAGGCGGTCGCATTTTTCCTCTCTCTGCTGTGTCTGTGTGCCTCTCCCGTCTCGTCTCTATTTTTCCTTCTGCTGGTGAAGCTTCTCGAATCCTAAATTATGGAATTGATAAGCTGGTCCCTCAACGCAATTGATACGATCCTTTCACGAAGGAATGCTGGTTTGGGAGAGCCGACATG
>CM041000.1:3806563-3858794 GCA_022985145.1 Pangasius djambal | reverse complement strand
TGTTAAAATATATGAAAATATGTTAATGTATTTTTTAAAAAGCATAAAAAGAAATACTTATTCATGGAGTTACCATAAAAAGCAAATAAGTTCATTTTTACATTATGATCATACTTTTTATTTTGAGTTATCAAGCGCATGTTGTCCACTGGATTGGACATGTCTGTAACTTTCTGAAAAATTAATATTTTTGAAAAATTATTTTGAATTTGATTTTTTCATGCCCTAAGAAGAATAAAAACACTTAAGAAAAAAATCTTGACTCAGCCTTTCATAATTCATGCATCAGAGTTAATAGTAACACCTGTACACCTGCTCATTTATGCAGTTATCCAGTCAGCCAGTCATGTGGCAGCAGCACAATGCACAAAATCCTGCAGATACAGGTCAAGGGCTTCAGTTAATGTTCACATCAAACGTCAGAATTGGGAAAAATATGATTTCTGTGACTTTAACCATTCAAAAAAAAAAAAAAAAAAAACTTCCTGTGAGTGACAGTTCTGTGGGTGGAAACTGTGGGTCATTTTCCAGTCATCATCTGTCCAGTTTCAGTGAGCCAATATATATGTATATATGGTATGATATGGTCTTCTGCTGTTGTAGCCCATCCACCTCAAGGTTTGATGTGTTGTGTGTTATGAGATGCTTTTCTGTTCACCATGGTTGTAAAGAGTGTTTATTTGAGTTATTATAGACTTCCTGTCAGCTCAGACCAGTGTGGTCATTCTTTTCTGATCTCTCTCATCAACAAGGTGTTTCAGACTGCAGAACCTCTGCACACAGGATGTTTTTTGTTTTATGCACCATTTTGTGTAAATTCTAAATTCTAGAGACTGTTGTGTGAAAATCACAGGAGATCAGCAGTTTCTGAAATACTCAAACCAGCCCATCTGGTGGGGTTGTCAGCCCAACAGCCATGCTACAGTTAAAGTCACCAAGATCACACTTTTCCCCATTCTGAAATTTGATTAACATTAACTGAAGCTCTTGACCTACATGTGCATGATTTTATGCATTGTGCTGCTGCTGCCACAAGTTTGGACATTGAGTTCACATACTCTCTCTGATTTTTTAATCTAGTTCTGGTTTTCTCGTTTTGGATTTTTGCCTTGCACTATTCATGCTGTTTGCACATCACCTGACCGTTGCCTGTTTTTCAGCATTCGTTTTTATTTCTTGGTCTTATGTTCTATAGCATGTGTAACTATTCTGTGGGTCATTCTACTGTTACTGCTCTATAACTTTGTAATAATTAAAATAATTTAAACAACCATAACAGCAACTGAAAAAAAATTAAATGAGATGAAACAAATTGAATTTGTTTAGTTACCATTTTTATGAAATTTGCAGTGCATCAAAGTAGCAGTGTCCCTAAGTTACCTCACACAGGTGTGAGCTATAGAATCCCTTATTTTTTAATTTTCTAAAACTCTCCTCAATTTAAGCTGTCACGTGGCATAATTTTCAATGGTGTTACTCATGTAAGAAGTGCAGAAATACAGTACCTAAAGAAATAGGGTCAGGAAAAAGACTGAGAGTGGCTGCCCTATATGAAAAAGGCAAAAAAAAAATGATGTGTCAAACAGGCACAGAAAGTGAAATTTTCTTCAAGTTAGGATACAGTTGTAGCTGAAGCTACAACTTCCATTGACTCTAAAATTGTACTGAAATCAGAAAACAGAAATCTGACCATTAGTGAATATATAAAGCAAATAGAAATTCACAACTGATCTAATCACATAATTGCAATTCTACAAATTCTAAAGGATTCTTGAGTAAAATCAGAAATCAGAAAACTAAATTTCTACAGTTCAATATTTAATTTTAAAGGCTGTAAAGTAACACCACTGACAAATGGGAGTGTCTTTCTCCTTAAAAATGCAAAATATTTTAAAATCATAAAGTCATTGTGCTGTATTTTTTTTATATAAATAAAGGTATAGAGAGAAAGCAGATGGATGAAGAAATTCATTTCAAATAATTGGAAAAATATTCAAGACTTCACTGAAATTCTATGATTATTGACATGTTTAAGGACAAATCTAAGGTAAATAAATATACATAAATAAAGACAAAGACAGAATTTTTATGGAGTATAAGCTTGTGTTGCTTAAAAAGCAATGATAATTAAATAGTAATTTGCATATAAACACCTAGTATGTTTTAATTGCTGTTAACAACATATTTGTTTGTAGAAGTAACATTTAACATCATGGCCTTAATGCCCTTTTGTTCTTTGTGTTCTGTCTTTCTCCATTTGACTTTAAAACACACACAGACACACACACACACACAGAGTTTCCTATATAGACCTTAGAGAGGTTGCAGGTCAGGTTGCGAGACAAAGCTCTAGACATTTCTAAATAACAAGCAGTGAGAGAAGATGGAAAGCCAGAATCTGTAGAGGAAATTGGGTCGATCTAGACAATCTGGCAGCACTCAAGAGTCAAGGAAAGGTCAGTCCCAGCAGTAAGTGTATGTGTGTGATCCTATCGTCTGAATGTCACACACCACTTACACTTTCACTAAAACACAAATAAATACTAGACTTCATCATGCCTTAGGCTTGGATACTGTTAGCTTTGTACCACACAGTTCATCAGGCGTTTAATTATGAACCATGTTCAGTTTTCCGGCTGAAATGGTGGCTATCTGGCAGTGAGGTTAATTTCACCTTCTAACAATCAAATTTTCATTAAAACTGAGAAATGGTTCATTAGTCCATTGTCGGATGTCCATACAGGACAGAACTGGAATAATAATAGCAGAGTTGAACTTCAGAACAGCTGAGCATTACTGTGTTACCGCAGGAACTTCCATTAAATACATCCTCATTTTAATGCACTGACATTTATAAATGAGACCAAACAATTTAGCAGCTCAATTTAGTTGAAGTCACGACTTCAGGTATTTCTTGCTAATGTTCCTTTTGAGATAATAACTGCTAATCACTAAATTGTTCAACGGCACACAAAGCGTGAGTGTTATTTTAGCCACAGTAAACAGCTGTCCCATTCTGTGGTAGCCAATTAGATATTGTTTGACATACAGTCCTCTATAAAAATATCAAAAGATAAATATGAGATGATAGATCAGAATTTCAGCTTTCATTTCCTTATATTTACATCTAGATGTGTTAAACAACTTAGAACATGGCATATAGAATAAGGGAATTACTTAAAGGTTGCACTATCCTTTGTCACCCAGATGAGGTTGGGCTCCGTTTTGAGTCTGGTTCCTCCCAAGGTTTCTTCCTCATATCGTCTCAGGGAGTTTTTCCATGCAGCCATCACCTTTGGCTTTCTCATTAGGGATAAATTTATAAATTTAAAATTTATATAATTAATTTATTTCTGTAAAGCTGCTTTGTGTCAATATCCTTTATTAAAAGTGCTATACAAATAAAATCAAATTGAATTGAATATTTTGCTTAAACACACCCAAGTGTTCAAGTGATCAAATATACGATCATGTGAAAGACAGAGTTTCTTGTTGCCCAGGTGTGCCCAGTTATAGTGATTGTTCAAATATTTAATAGCTCTGAATGTCTACTCTTGGTTTGAGTTCCGGGTTTCTCATGTGAAGACTGCATTTGTTGATTAAAAAAAGATAAACCTACATGAAGACCAGAGAGCTGTCTTTTTGATGAAAAGCAAGCCATTTTGAAGCTCAGAGAAGAGGGAAAATCAATCAGATCCATTGCACAAGCACTGGGCATAGCCAAATTGAAGTGTCCTTAAAAAGAAAGAAACCACTGGTGTACTAACAACCAGACTTCAAACAGGCCAGCCAAGGAAAACAACAGCAGTTGATGGCAGAAACACTGTGATAGACATGCAGCAAAACCCCAAAACAACAGTCATTAACATAACCAAAAACCTCCACAAGGCAGGAGTGAAGGTATCACAATTCACCATTCCACAACAACTATGAATACCAACATTTATCCATCAAGCCCTAACATTCACCACCAAACACCAACATTCATCCATTAAAAAACAAAAAATTACCATGAAACACCAGCATTCATTCATCAAACACCAACATTATTCACCAAACTTCAACATTCACTATCAAACACCAACAATAATCCATAAGTCTCCAATATTCATCAACAAACACAAACATTCATACATCAAATATCAACATTTCCCATTAATGCCAACATTTTCTAAACACCAACATTCCCCATCAACCATCAACACTCATCCGTCAAACATGAACATTCACCACCAAACACCAGCATCAAACACTAACACATCCATTAAAACACATTTACCATGAAACACCAACAATAACCATCAAACACAAACATTCATTCATCAAAAAATAGCTCACCATCAGACACCAACATTCATCAACATGAACATTTATCCATTAAACACTGACATTCATCCATCATACACCAACAATTATCTGCCAAAAACCAACATTCAGCATCCAACAAACACAAACAAACAATCAAACAAACAAATTATCAAGTAACAGTAGCCCTCATTATTGTCGAGTATACACAAACATTTGACATGTAACACTTACACACCATTAAATAAAGTATGCTAAAAAGTAATGTGTGTGTGTGTGTGTGTGTGTGTGTGTGTTTGCACTCAGACACTGGCATTATTAAAAGTGAAAAATGTAGCATTAATATGGATGCTGAATAAACACACGTTGTCCTTTACTTCAGTGCTAATATCTGCAAGCATTTCTCTGAAATGATCCCCAAGTCTATTTAGAATTTTATTTCCTGTCTAAGATAACCATCAAATAATTACAAAGCAAATTAATTCCAAGTCTGCGAGATGAGAGCAAAACGAATTTGCTGTAATGAAAAAAAAAATGCACAAAGGGATAATGGTTCAATGAAGCAATGACCATTAAACACTTTATTTTAGTGAAGGGATTTCACCTCAAAACTTAATCGGGATATGTGAATAATCTGTGTGTGATTTCAAGGTCAGTGTCAGCTTTATTACATGTGGCTGGCTGCAACAAATAGCCATTTTGTTCTCTTTGTGTTCAATGGTGTGTATCTAAGCATGTTATCTACCTCACAGCTGTGCACCAGGCGAATTAGCAATGCAGTGTTAAGCTACAAGAGTAAATTAAGCCAAAATCCATGTAGAGATTATAATCCGAGGACAGGAATATGCCATAAGCAACGTATGGGAAGAGATTAGTGAAGATCAGGAACAACACACACACACAAACACACACGTGATATCATCAGGCATGCTAACACATAGACAGTCAACTAAATTGAGGAACACACAGAGGGTGTCTCCTTGTTCATTTGTGTGTTTGTTTATTTGTTGGTCTTTGTGTTCAGTCGTGTGTACATGAGCTTCTTATCAACCTTGCAGCTGTGTGCTAGCTGGATTAGCATTGTGAGGCTATTAAGCTACAGGAACAAATTAGGCTAACAGGCCAAAAGTCCATGTAGCAGTGATAAGACAATAAAAATGAACTAGCAAGAAAGAAACAATATAGCACTGGAACAAGCGAGAAAGGAACAAAAAAGCACAGGAACCAACAACATGGGAACAAAAAAGTACAGGAACTAGCAAGATACAAGTGATGACAAGCAAGTACAGAGTGATGATATTTTAGAGAGGGTAGTAGAACTGATTTAGCAAGCTAACAACACTTAACCTCAGCCTGTGTATAACCCTCATACTCCAGTCAGTGTATCCTTATATAACTAACAATGCTTTAGCCTTAGTGTTAATTAAATCAGAAGCTAATGCAGTTAGAAATACTAAGTTAGTTTTGCTAACTTGCTTCTAAAAATGTAAAACATTCTGGAGGATGGTATTCAAATAATTAGCGTTGCTTAATTTCCACCTTCTAACTACAAAAACACATTTATTTTAAGAATATAAGTCAGAATTTTGGCAAAACAACACACAAGTGAGCAAGAAGGAAACTGCACTTCATCCATTGGTGGTCCTCTATTTTCTAGTAGACGGTCTATACATGTACCCTCTGCCAGAATAAAAAAAGCATCTGTTTTTCCATGCTAATTCATCACCACCAGCACAAACTTGTTACTTTAGCAGATGTGCTGGCATATTTTGTACTTTTGCCATTTCTTGTTGTTCAGATTGGCTCAGGACTAGGCCTCGTCCCAAATTCCATCTCCATTTCAGCAGTCTGTCCATCAATAAAGTGCTAATTAAATTTACAGCTGTCAGACTGCCTTCAGGAAAACCATGTGTGCCAGTAGCTTAAGAGGAAAACTCCTGATAGTGCAATAAACATCATGACACATGGAGTTGCAATTATCCAAGATGGTCCGAGTCAAAAAGAAGTGGCCACATTAATGATCTTAGCTAGCAACCAATATTACGGATAATGTTTTTCCTCATAGCAAGTCTTTAAATCAGGAAGCTAATTACAAAACTGTTAGCTAGTTAACAAATGGTGGAATGACTAAAATGTGTGCAGAAAAATTTTCCAATAACAGATAAAATGAATAAAGGTTTTTTGAGATAATCAAGTCAAATTAAGATAAGCAAACTTTAGTGTGTACATGCACATATTACAGATAGCAAGCTAATTACCTAGCTTGCAAATGTTGGAAATGTATGATTTCAATAAGGGTTAAGATCAAGAACTGGCAAAAATGCCCCATACAGTATAAAAAATTCCAATTGTTTTCCCATTTAGTTCAAATTTTCAAATAAAATCTACTAGTATTTTGGGAATATGGACATTTATGGGTTACTCATTGGAAAACTTGGATTTCTATTGGATGTTTATTGGCTGAAATATACATATATACATAAACTTTTATGATCTTGCCCAGAAAATGCAATTATGTAATATAATTTCAGATTTTTCTTGTAGAAATTTCATGGAAGTCCATCCTATGGTATTTATGGGAAATTTTTGGAAATTTCTAGGAATTTTTTGGGAATTTTTATTTGAAAGTCCTTAATACATTCTGGGCTTTAAGTGTTTTCTATGGCAGCCTAATGCTGCATTCACATCATATGAGTAAAAATGTAATTTCCACCTTCCAACTACAAAAACTCATTTATTTTCAGAATATAAGTCAGAATTTTGGCAAAACAACACAAAAGTGAGCGAGAAGGAAGCAAAAAGTACAAGAACTATCAAGAAAGAAACAACAAAAAAAGGAAGTAGCAAGAATGGAATAAAATAAATATAGATAATACAATAGAAATTCAGGTTTTAGTGGAAATTATGGAAATTTCATAGCAGTCATGTAGAATCCTATGGGATTTATGGGAATTTTCTGGGGGTGACATGTAAATTATGTAAGTCCTTTAGGTGTTAAAAAAAAACAAAAAACAAAAACAAAGAACAACCACAACAAAAAAAAAAAGCTTAATTTCCACCTTCTGGCCAGAAAAAAAAAATTCCTTTTAACCTCTGGGTGGAAATTACAAGTTGGAATTTTGACCTTGTTTTTTTCTAACCAAACCTGGAAGTTCTCTGAAAGAACACCATGCTGTGCAGTCTGTTTACCTGCAGTATGTCTATAAGAAAAGCCTGAAAGCACATTTCAGCCTTCACATTGCCTTTGTGCGACATTGCAGCTAATCAAACATAGCGATTTATAGATGACAATTATTGACAAATTTCTGCCTCCAAGAAAAAATCACTGTGGCTTTCCCATATGTTTTAAACCACACAAAGGAAAACCAGAGGGAGGGGTTTGTTTTTCCTCAGTTTATCCAGCATGTTTTCAGCATGTGCCAGTGGTGGAAGTAAAGGTCACAGGATCATTAGAGTCTGTGTATTATTAGACAGATTAAGAGAACGTTGTCAATGCCACATCATAGTCAGTAAATTGGTGCTAATTATCAGTAATCAATTTCTGAAGCTTAACATGTATTACTGAGGATCGTGTCAATAATGGAGTCAAAGTGACAGAGCTTCTTTCTATGAATACAAAGTTTTTCATTGATTGTGTTACAGACGGGAGGAACTTCATATTAGGTACCTTCCTATCATCTAGAGCTTGTCATTGTGGAAGCAGGGGCGAGGTCAAGTGCCGATTTGTGAATGGAGGGCAGAGCCGGGGAGAGTGAGTGATAAGGATCCCACACCTGTGCAAAATTTTTCTCCCATCTTTGAGAGCTTAATGTGGAGCATGGCTGCGGTGGCCATCGGGGCTGCTGTTGGAGTACCTGCTGGTTGCCGTGGCTATGCTTCACGTCATGTTCTTGAAGATGGGCCACCTTGTCTAGCGATGCCAGATGGTGGCATAAGACCCACTCTGCCATTCCCTGCAGTAGTTGGGAGATGAACTGCACCAGCACCACTAGATCGACTATGTCCTCGGCGCTCCTCTGCCAGTAAAGGGGAGTAACATGTGGAGGATGTGCGATGATTGGCTGGAAGGAAGGACATAGACAAAGCTCTTTTAATTCCTATGTAAAAACACTATCGGATTGTGATCCATGTACACAGTAACGGGCAGCCTACTATACCAAAAATAAACATCAAAATGCTGAACTGCCAACAGTAAAGCCAAAGTTTCTTTCTCAATGGTGGAATAATTTAGTTGATGCTTGTTAAATTTCTTGGAGTAATAACACGCAGAGTGAATCGCTCCTTCATTTTCTTCCTGCAGCAAAACTGCACCTGCACCAACTGCACTAGCATCAACCTGTATCTCAAATGATTTAGCAAAATCTGGTGCTTTATGGGTGGGCTCACTACTTAAAAGTATTTTAACACTGTTATATGCATGTTTGCATGCCAAAGACCAGTGAAAAGGTACAGTAGGACTAAGTAAGACTGAATAATCATATAAGAGGTTCAACGACAGTAGAAACATTTCTACAAAAACCTCAGAATGTGACATTTCAGGTAAATCAAAAGAACAAAAATGGATCCAACAAGTCTAAGAAATCTTCTAATTTGCATGACTGAGCTTGAGCAAATGCACAAACAGGAAACACATCAGGCAAATCATTAAAACTCTCTACTGGCAGTCATGAAACAGAAGCATCTATAATCTATAAAATAGATAAAACTCTCTCTCCTGCTATGTCATTCCCCAGAATGAACCTTACCCCTTTAACAGGCAAAGCAGTACATATGGCAACTTTGAAACTACCTGAGAGCAAATCAGCTGACAACTCAGCTATGTGCAAAGGTGCCTTTACATAACACATTTCCAAGCCCTGACATATAGCATGTGATCCACAAAATGCCTAACGTTCCCATTTAAAACAAAAGCTGATAGCATGGCTCTACCTTGGTCTCATCTAACTTGGACTCTTCTAAAAGAATGACAACAGACATGTCTGAGCACACAGGACCCACAAGAGCAATGCCTTTTGCTTGATTACTGGGACTTAAATTTTGTTCACTTTGCCCTTCTTGTTTACATTTGAGCAACAAATAGTTAGCTATTTTTATGAGAGGAAAAGCATTCCCGAATCTCCTGAGATAAAGGAGGTGATTGACTGATTTGGTTAGGCTTAGATATAGAGTGCTCTGCTCTAACTGATTTAAAAGCTTGCTTGGGTATGAGTACAAATCCATCAGCAAGAACTGCTGCTTGAGACACAGCAGAAACTGTTAGTTCATTCAAATATACTACTACATATTCAGGGATACGGTTTTCAAACACCTCTAATGAGAATAGTTCTCTAAGTGACTCATGATCATTAATTTTAATTGCGCTACACCACTTATCAAAGAGATTTCCTTTCTCCCGCACAAACGCCACAAAGGTCTTGGAAGACACTTTCCTAAGATTCCAAAAATGCTGTCTATATGCCTCTGGTACCAGTTCATAAGCTCTTAAAATTGCAGCTTTTACTATGTCATATTGAAGACTATTTGCTAAGTGATAAAGTTGAACACACTTTGTGTGCTTTCCCGACAAGCTTACATTGTAAAAGTAGAGTCCAATTCTCTTTAGGCCACTGCAATGTAGTGGCAAGTCTTTCAAACACACTAAAATAGATGTCCACCTCACTCTCCCGAAATGTAGGAACTAACGCAATATGCTTACTAATGTCAAAAGTGGTTTGATGCAACTCAGCAGTTGCAATAGTCTGTGCAGGCTGTGAGGGAACAGTAGGTTGCAAAGAGGTAACTGACTCAGAAGGAGCGGTGGGGTAAGGGAAAACTGGCCATTGAAGTTGGGCTGAGGCAAACTCCTTCTCCTTAAGGTCCAACTCATGAAACCAAATTACCTTATAACTTTCCAGCTATATATATAATAATCAAATCATATATATAATCATATATAACAAGCATATCATCTTTTCTACATTTTTCAAGAGCCTTACAAGTGGGAGTATCAAGGAAAGTCTGTAAATCAAATCATACCCAACTCATGAACCATCTCAGCCAAGAAGAACACTGTCAAACCTTTTGATTTAGGCCATTGGCCATGACTGGATGGCTGTTCCACAGGATAACACCCAAGAACCCTAAGCCATAAATCTGATAAACTAAGGCCAAAGGGGGGGGGGGGGGGGTGACTTACCCAGGGAGGCCTCAAGAAAGGGTTAACACAGACAGAGGACTAGAAGAAGGTTAGAAAAACACATTACTCCGAGCCCTGTATGCTAAGAAATGTCAGAGGAGGAGAATGCAGTTGACAACCTGCCCCAAGATCCTGCTGATTGGAGCAAGCACTTTGGGGTCAGCCCAACTGTAAAGGGTTAAAACCCCCTGAAACAAAGGAAACTCTGAGTCTCTACCAGCATCTTCAAGGAACTCTCTTCCATCAACATCTGCGGGATTCTCTTCCCAACATCACCAGGAGTTCTCTCCACCAAGAGCTCCACGAGCTCTCTTCCAAGTCACCAGAAGTTCTCGCCCGTTGACATTACGAGGAGATCACGCTCGCTCCGAGACTCTGCATCCAGACTAGCTCCTGCAAAGCCTCCAGCTGCCTTTGCACAGCTGTGAACTACTCATCAGTGCTTTGCAACCTGCCTACGACTCTGGTGGTGGGCGCCTCACTCCAGTCATCATCCTAACTGGTCTTCTGAGATGCCAATCAAAAGCAAAGAGACCACTGACAAATCCATGTCCAAAGAGACAATGCAGATGCAAGTACAGTACCTCCAGATTCTAGCTGAACTGGTGCATTAAATATTGCAACAAATAGTTGTTCAGCTATTAAAATATTAGGTTTGCAAAATTTCCCCTTCTGAGCTGATCTGCTAATCTCCTACATACAGTATTTTGGTGGAGAATGCAGGCAGCTTAACATGAACAGCTAATTTCCTACAGTTATCTGCCCCCTTTTTGTCTAGGGGTAAAGGGGAGTAACATGCAGAGGAAGTGTGATGATTGGTTGGAAGGAAGAACATCGACGAAGCGAGAGTAGCAAAATTACTATATTACTGGTTCTTTGCACTTGTGTATATTACAGAATAAAGAAAGGGTGACTATAGAGGACAAAAAGGTTACAAGTGAGAACTAAATATGGATAACAAAAGGGTGAATACAAAAAGAATACCATCTACATGAAGAAGATTTTTTAAAGCAAGAGTACTTAAACTTAGCATAAAACAGGAGGGAAGTATAGTTCAAAAACCCAACCAAACAGCAAAGGCGGACTAATAGACAGTGACAAAGGAATGAAGGTAAAATAATGCCTACACTGCCTAACCAAAGCTAATCTAAACAAAACTACAATGACTGGCATTCGCCTTTAACCTAGTTTGTATAAAAAACAGAATAATATGACTAGTGTGGAGTGTATGGGTGTGCCCAAAATATCTGTCCACACAGAGCGTTGGACGGTGAATATGCAAGAGCTAGTGAGAAACATAAACAACAGCGTGGGTAGCAAAGGGGAAAATAAACACTATGATAACACTTTTGTGAAGTACAGCTCAAACCTCTGAGAGAACAGTACAACCTTACACAGGCAACACAGTTCAGTTCTCAGAGGATCAGGCAGGTCCACTGAAGCGGTCAGATCACTGGTATCTCACGAGTAGAATGTGTAGCTTGATAGAGAGAGAGAGGGAGAGGGAGACAGAATTGTCATGTAATGGTTAAGAACAATGTACTTTGTATGCAGAGTGCAAACAGGAACTCCAGCAATACTAGCTATGACAGCATAACTCAAAGGGAGAGCCTGAAGGTAACACTGACATGAGGGCGCCCTGGGACATAAAGCAGTCATCCACTCCACCATCAACAAACATGAGTGAATGTTGGTGGGGGGTGTGACAGCATCCCAGTTCATCACAACATTCTATGCCCATGAACCCTCTAGATATGCTCCTTTACCTAAGGAAAAAAAACTATTCACAAAAGGCTTGACTAAACAAATATGTTTTCAGCCTAGACTTAAACATTGGGACTGTGTCTGAGTCCTGAACACTAACTATAAGGCTGTTCCATAACTGTGGGGCTTTGTAAGAGAAAGCTCTGCCCCTTGCTGTAGGCTTCAATAATCGAGGTACCAACAAATAGCCTGAAACCTTTGATTGAAGTAGGTGTGGTGGATCATAAAAGACCAAAGTTTCGCTCAGGTACCATTCACTTCGTTATAGGTCAATAGTAGTATTTTACAATCAATATGTAATTTGACTGGGAGCCAATGCAGTGTGAATAAGATAGGGTGATGTGGTCATATTTTCTGGTTCTAGTAAGGACTCTTGCTGCTGCATTCTGGACTAACTAGAGCTTGTTTATGCATCTACTGGAGCATCCAGACAGTAAGGCGTTACAATAATCCAACCTAGAGGTAACAAAAGCATGAACTAGTTTTCTCCATCGTGTAGTGACATTATATTTCTTATCTTAGCAATATTTCTGAGATGAAAGAAGGCTATCCTAGTAATGTTATCTATGTGAGCTTCAAATCAAAGACTAGAGTCAATAATCACACCAAGATCTTTTACTGCTACACATGATGAAACAGAAAGGCCATCCAGAGATATTATGAAATCAGAAAGCTTACTTCTAGCTGCATGTGGTCCTAGTACAAGTACTTCTATCTTGTCAGAATTAAGTAGAAGGAAGTTAATAAGCATCCAGTGTCTAATGACCTTTACACATTCCTCAACTTTATTAAGCTGATGTCTGTCATCTGGCTTTGCTGAAACATACAACTGTGTGTCATCAGCATAACAGTGGAAGCTAATACCATGTTTGCAAATAATTTTACCCAGAGGTAGCATATAAAAGAAAAAAAGCAGTGGGCCTAAAAGAGAACCTTGCGGAACACCAAATTTTACCTTAGTGTAGAGAAGTCATTGTTTACATCTACAAACTGATAACGGTCAAATAAAACCTGAGCCAGGAGAGGGCTATTCCCTTAATTCCAACGACATTTTCTCATCGATCAAGGAACATAATATGATCAATGGTATCAAACTCTGCACTAAGGTCAAGCAACACAAGCAAAGAGACACAACCCTGATCAGAGACAGTAGTAGGTTATTTACTACTTTGACCAGTACTGTCTCTGTGCTGTGATGAGCCCTAAATCCTGACTGATACATTTCATGAATGTTATTCCTATGTAGATAGGAATAACATAGGAATAGCATAGCTGCTGTGCTTTAGCATCTTGGTGATAAAGGGGAGGTTTGATATTGGCCTATATTTGGACAAGTAACAGGGGTCGAGGTCAAGTTTTTTATTCAGGGGTTTGATAACTGCTACTTTAAAAGATTTAGGTACATAGCCAGTGCTAAGGGAGGAATTGATTGGTTCTGGAATTACCTGCTTGAAGAAATCTTCAGATCAAAGATGCTAACTGTGCATTCACTGTGATATAATTTTATGTTAATTAGGTAACTAAAACAAACTCTCTGAGTATTTCTATACTTGGTGAACAGACACAATCTCAATATAGTGGAACCTGAGTGACGACTCTTGGCTCTAGATTATCACCAATTAACTAGGTACCCTGGCTACCGTTAAACTCCTAAGTAGTTCTGCTGATGGCCTTAAAGGCTTAGCTAATTTCATGTGGCTTAAGATAGAGTCTCCTATAACCAGAGCTCTTTCAGGTTTCTCAATGGGTGCCTCAGTGAGAAGAGCAAACCTGTTAGACATGTGAAGTGGAGAGGAGTGGTCTTCCCCTGGGCAAGCCTTAGTGTTAGCTTTGGCTTTGCGATTATGCTGCCGAGTCATCACCCATTCGCCCCGCTGTGAGGGCTCTAATGCCGGAGTTGGGGCAATTGATAACTATGACTAGACTAAGGCAACCAAAATTCCCCTACAGAAACTACCCCGCTCTCACTCACTAACCCTCTTCAGCATCTGGATGTGCACCTCTAATTCTGCAATCTTCTCCATTAGAGAGCTAAGTGATATAAACTTTTTCACAAATTAAGCTATTACTAAAGAAAGAGGAAGAGTGACTAAATATCCTGCACTAAACACACTGAACAAGCTGAATGTTGCCATGTTGAGTGTTTAACATACCTTAGTCGAAGATTTGTTGATATTATTTTGGATGAATCTGATGTGGAAGGAGCCCTAAGTGCCTTATTGAAAAGAACCATTTGGGAAATAGAATAGATTTGTTAGAAATATGCAGGCAAGTACAAACAAAAATGTGTGCAATAACTGTGCAAATGGGATTTAAAAAAAAAAAAGTCCTGTGCACATCACAATTTGAGACCAATTATGAACTGGAGTGATTTAGCTAGACATTTGTAGTGTATATCTGGGGATTTTGCAGTGTTTCTGGGGGCTGAGTGGTAGGGTTCATTTAAAAAAAATACAGATATTTGGAGCAGCAAACAGATACAAATATGGACATTTGGAGCACTAAACAGATACAGATATTAGGAGGACTTAACAGATACAGAGAAGGATAATTGCAGCCTGAAACAGATACAAATAAAGATATTTGGAGCATGATACAGATATGAATATTTGGGGCACTAAACAGACATGGATATTTGGAGCATTAACAGGTACATATATGAATATTTATAGCAGTAAACCAATACGGATATTTGAAGCACTAAACAGGTACAGATCTGAATATTTGGGGCAGTAAACATATACTGATAAGGATAATTGGAGCATGAAACAGATACTCATATTTTGAGCACTAAACAGATACAGATAGTGGCATTGTGTTAGACCCCTAATTTACAGGCTATTAAATGGCAGCATCATATTTTTTCAGATAAACCCTTGATTCCGGTTTCTTTTGAGTATACACATTTCTATTATCATATTTACAAATTATTCAAGTTTACCCCTTAAATAATTTAAGGATGTGGCAACCATTCAACCCTGTCACATTCAAAAATATTATGGGGTTGAAAGTTTTGTTCAAAAATGGCTAATGACTTTCTAAGCTAGCAAACATCATTATACAACACTTAGCACTATGCCAAATATTTTTTGCATAAAAAATGGCTAAACAAAGAATTTTATCAATAACAGAGCTGAAACATTGAGCTCAAAAAGCTTGACCTATATGTAAAAATTAGGAATCATTCAGATAAGAGAGAAAAGAAGCTTAGCTCTTTTTGATCCATGCAGAGAAACAAACATAGAGAATGTAATTTCATCAAAATGATTTCCAAAATATTAAACCATTATTTTTATGGGGGAAGAAATGTCATAATGTTACAAGGCTCAATGCAACTGAGAGACGATAGAAAATGCTGCAAGATTAATTAATATTATAATATAGATTAATAATAAAATTAAACATATTAATAGATTAATATGAATTTCAGTAAAATAAGTTTCATACTATTTGAACAACTCATACAATAAACAATCTATGCAATTTTAATAGCGAATAATAGAGACATGGCAAAATGCTAATATTTTCATGAAATGAAAACTTAGAATTTATTTGAAATATATGAAAAAAAAATATTTTGTATTTTTACATTTTTCTTGTCCTTATTAATAATATTAATGTAGGTTAAACGGCATGGTCTTTAAGCAGTGCCCACCCAGCTGTGCTCATTTCCATATATGGAATCAAAGACACACTTACATTGCCATATATGGTCTTAAAGCCACACCCACTCAGAGCTGCTCTCGTTTCCGTGTGTGTGTGTGTGTGTGTGAGATCTTCATACACACCTTACTAAATCTGTGAGGTGTGAATGTGTGTGCAAAAGTTACAACACTACTTGTCATTTGTGATAAGATCAGCCAATCATAGTAGAGAGCATATAAATACAGCAACTTTAAAAGCACAACTATAAAACCAGCATGTTTACTTCTGTTGGATGAGGAAAAGCTGGGAAATAATCATGTAATAGTTACAACAGCTTTTTGGTACACACATATAGAGTTCCACTCCTCTCTCTTTCTGGTTCATGGCCCTCTGAAAGACAAACAAAACTCACATAAGTAAATTTTCCATGATCATACACAGGTGAGAATCATCATGCGCTACCTGTTGGTTCCCGCGCCTCCTGCTGTCTTATCAATTTGAGGACACCCCTTCCCATGGCCCAAGTTGAAACCCAGATACCGTACTTCCACCCACCTAATTGCAAACTTCGTTGGGTTAGCTATGAGTCCCACCCATCTCAAGGAGCTCAGGACAGCTCTCGGATGTTGTAAATGCCATCGCCAATCATTACTATAAATGATTGTCATCTAAATTAACAGTGGCGTACACACTGTGTGGGCAGAGTATTCAGTCCATAAGACTTTGAAATGTCACTGGGGCACCAAATAAACCAAACGGAAGGGTGACTGTAGAAGCCAGTGTGTGAGGATGTGGAGGAAGAGTCCAGAGGCAGACAGAATTCTAGCAGAGCTCTGGACTTATGTTTATTCACATGGTGCTTTTCAGCACACTTTCAAAAACTCAGTAAACCAAACCAATTGAAAAGGGTCCATCATGAACTCAGGGCTTTCATTCCATTCAAGTTCACGCTCATCAGTGCTTGGGTACCTGCCGGTTCAACCTGCCTCCTTTCCGTCCTCCGCTGATGCTTGACCACGCCCCCACTGACACATAACCCCACTGCCCGACTCAGGCTAGGGAGCCATCTGGCCTGCAGCTGACTCCCCCACCACCCTGGCAGGAGAGGTAATCCGCCACCACCATCTGCGCCCACGGCCTATGAACCACCTCAATTTTGAATGGCTGAAATTTTGAAGTGGCAGAAACCAACAAGTGACCAACAAGTGACCTACCAGCTGGCGTTCTTAATGCGGCAGACCCATTGGCAGGGAGCATGATTGGAACAGAGGGTAAAGGTTTTTTTTAGTGAGGTCAGTCAGAGGGCTGGTGATATCTGAAAAATTAGGTAAAATTTTTACTGCTGTGAGTCTCTCCTGTCTCAGAGATCTCAGGACAGATCTCAGCGGCATTGTGCGGGCAGAGTATTCTGTCCATGAGACACTGAAAAGTTGCTGGGGTTCCAAACAGTTTGTCAATGTGTGGGTATGCATCAAATTTAGACACCGCATTGACTTCCCTAACATCCAAACAAAAATGGACTGACCCGTTGGCCTTGGGCGCCAGACCACAGAGCAGCCCCAATCACTGACTCTCCAATTACTCCCATGTCAAGCATAGCCTTGAGTTCATCCCGAACCACTTTTTTTTTTGTGTGTTCAGGTAAATGGAATTGGGCGACTACATATAACCACACCTGGAGGAGACTCAATGTGGTGTTCCATGAGGTCCATGAGATTGAATGAGGCGAAAACACATCGAGAAATTTCCCTTGCAACCTTCCAACCTGTGGACTCTGGGACAGTAAGAGGTGGTCTTCACAGGGGACAGGGGGGGAATTGGGCCACACTTTTTAGACTTACCTCTGGTCCCAGCTAATCTCTCTCAGGAACAACCTCTCTCCACATTTTGAGGACTTGCCATGCGATTTGCCATGTGCCCTCACAGGGTCCTTACCACTTGCGAGTAATTTAGAGCTTGATGTGGATAGTAAAATGAGTACCTTATCTTCCAGTGAAAGATAGCTGATTAGCCCGTTGTACAGTCGGGACTGTTGTTCTTGGGCCTGATGCAAATTCTCCTGTGTTAGGTGATTTAAGCTGTGGAGTTTTGCTCTCAGGTTCAGAATGTACTGAATTTCATTTTTAGCTGTTAGAAGGTCCCTCCTCCCAGATTTCTTTAATGATGTCTAAGACAAGGGGCTTGCGCCCGTACCATAATTCAAATGGGCAGAACCTATTCAGACTTTCAGGACCTCTGGGGTTCGAGCCACTTCTCCCAATTTCGTGCATACTCATGAATGACCCTTCGGTTCCCAACTCACATATTCATTGTCACACTAAAGCCTGACATTGTGATAAATATGAAAGTATTTCTTTGTTACAAATCATTTCATGAGTCATGAATTGATTACTTGAAAACAGTCATTCAACAAATCATTAGTTTTTTGTACAAAATCTCTTTGTTCTACTGGTACCCTTCTTTTCTTTGTGCACTGAAGTCACACCCAATCAGAGCTGCTATTATTTTTTTTTATATGAAGTCACTCCTAAAAGACACACCTACATTGCCATATACAGTTGGGTCCATAAGTATTAGGACAGTGACAATTTTTTCATAATTTGCCTCTGTACACCACCACAATGGATTTGAAATGAAGCAATCAAGAATTTAAGTGAAGTGTAGACTTTAGTTCAAATGGTTTTTCATTGAGGTTTATCTTTTCATATATGCTTTTATTGGGTCATTATCCATCAGTCCTAGCACCGTCCTATCAGTTTTACAGTATTTGACTGAATCTGAGCATAAAGTATAGCACTATACACTTCAGAATTCATCCTACTGCTTCTATCAGCAGTCACATCATCAATAAACACCAGTGACCCAGTTCCATTGGAAGCCATATATGTCCATGCCATAACACTTGCTCCACTATGTTTGACAGATGACGTGGTATGCTTTGGCTCATGAGCCCTTCTTCATACTCTTCTCTTCCCATCATTCTGGTACAAGTTAATCTAGGTTTCATCAGGCCAAAGAATCTCGTTCCAGAACTGGGCAGGCTTTTTTAGATGGTTTCTAGCAAAGTCTAATCTGACCTTTCTGTTCTTGACTTACCACTGGATTGCATCTTGAGGTAAACCCTCTGTATTTACATTTATTTTAATTGTCTTCCATGGTCTTCCAGGCCTTTTGGTGTTGCTGAGCTCGCCAGTGCATTCCTTCTTTTTTAAGAATAAAATTGTTGATTTGGCCACTCCTAATGTTTCTGCTATCTCTCTGATAGGTCTTTTTGGTTTTTTTCAGCCTAATAATGGCCTCTTTCTGTTGTACTGACACCTCTTTGGACCAGGTTTTGATAGTTCCCATGAACAGCTACCAAATGCAAATTCGTGAAATAACAAGGAAACAGGCCACACCTGGCCAAGAAACTGCTTCTCAATTGAGTCAATTGAGCCTGTGAAAATAGAGGGACTGTGTGAAAAAAATTGCTGCGATTCCTAAACAGTTAATGCAATATTTTTGTTAAACCCCTTGAATTAAAGATGAAAGTCTACACATCAATCACATCTTGATTGCTTAATTTCAAATCCATTGTAGTGGTATATGGAGGCAAAATTAGGAAATTGTGTCACTGTCCAAATACTTATGGACCTGAATGTATGATCTTAAAGCCACATGCAAAATCACTTTATTTTACTGGCATTCTACTTTTTTATGTGCAGTAATGTCATGCCTACTCAGAGCTGCTCTCATTTCCAGTCAAAGACACACCTACATTCTCATATATGTTCTTAAAGCCATGCCTAAAACCACTTTTATTTTACCAGTACCTTACATATCTTTGTGCATTAAAGCCACACCCATTCACAGCTTCTCTCATTTTCTTTATGGAGTCAAAGACACATTACCATATTATGCTCTAAAATAAATCCCAATATAAAGAACTTATAAATCTATATCCAGCACATCATGATTTTTTTTGCAGGGCTGTGTGGACATACTGATTAAGTTTCCAATAGCTGTAATAAAAACTCAAACTCCCTCTTTAATTGAGTGGAGTGTGCATTTAAGTGTGTATCCTGAGGAGTCATGTTAATGTAATTCCTCTCCCACTGCAGTGTGTGATTGACACACACTCAATCTATAAATACACACTGTAGGAGACACGTGCGAGCCAGATCCTCTCCACTCTGCATTACAATATTAACATGGCCTCATTTAACATTTACCTTCCCAGAGCAACTCTGCAAAGGGATGTGAACTTTCCTGTAAAATCTGAAAAAAAATCGACTGTCATGTGGCACTCAAAAACATCTTCATAAACCCTTACATTACACTGTAGCAACTAACATAAAAAATAAAAATAAAAATGTTGTCAATTTCAGAAACACTTACATAAATATATACATATTTCCTAGTCATTCATATTCAGTTAAATATCAGCCTGGAGTCTATATGTGGCAAACTTTAGGGTAGTATTTGATTTTATTTATGTTTATTTAGAATATCAACTGTGATTTTAACTTAACGGAACTGACAAAGGAAAGTCGACGAGGCCACCCACTTTTATTGTTTATCTCAAAATCAAGAATTGATTTAAAAACCCTTGGTTCTTATTAATATTCCACAACATTTAATGCATAAAAGAAAATATATTCCAAGGTAACCTACAAAATGAGATCAACATTAGTGGATCAACTTAAAAAAAAAACAAAAAAAGCAGCTACGAAATTACCAGAATGTTTACATATTTACAAAATGTAAAATCTTTATCAATGGGAATCTAATATTGGCAAAACACACATTAAACACAACAATGTTTAATGTATCTGTATGATACCTACTCTTAGTTTAAACTGGTAGTAAAAACCACTAATGCGGCAGAAGAATGCTAACATAACTAAGGAAGAATGCTAGATAATGAAGTTATAATGGAAACAAGTTAGCTACGACTAGCTTGAAAAGTCAGTTTAATACAAATGAAAAATGAAAAGGATTTATAGACCACATTTCATACAAAAGGCAGTTCAATATACTTCCCAAGTAAATCAAACAAATATAAAAACAGTTAGGAAAATATAAAAACAAAATAGAGACAAGTAAAATTACTAAAATAAAAATAAAACAATTAAAATACAAAAGTAGTGTGAAATGGATAAAAAAATGTAATGAAAGTAATGTAATGAATACTGTCCTTGAGCACTAAAATCACTGGCTAAATTGTAAGTTTGATGCGACTGGAAAGTTTTCGGCCTGAATTTAAAAATAAGTAATGTCTGGGCACTTCTTGGGCTGGTTCCATTGACGAGCAGCCTAAAATCTCAAATCCAGTTGTCTATGCTTAGTATTTCCAAATGAACTGAGAGTCCTGCTAGGCTCGTACCCGACATACCCAATAGGTATGTTGGTCCTAATCTAAGAATTGATTTGTAGATGAGTATGAGTAATTCATAGTCAGTTCTGTAGGACAATGGGAGCCAATGTAGGGATTTTAGAATTGGTGTGATGTGTTGCCTTCTTTTGCTTCTAGTGAGAACTCTGGCAGCTGTGGTTTGAATTAGTATCCTTTAAGTCTATTAAAGGTTCTTAGCATCCAAAATAAGGTTCTATTTAGCAACCTTTCTGACAGGAAAACACTATGTAGGGTTTTACATAGACTCTTTAAGGTGGTCCCCAACGCAGAACAACCAAAGAGCCCTTAATTATTCAAAGAACCCTTTATTTGTCACATACATTACAGTACAGTGACATTCTTATCTTCACATATCCCAGCTTGTTAGGAAGCTGGGGTAAGAGTGCATGGTTAGCCAAGATACGGCCCTGGAGCAGGTAGGGTTAAGGGCCTTGCTCATGGGCCCAGTAGTGGCAGTTCGGAAATACTGGTGCTTGACTCCCAACCTTCTGATCAGAAACCCAGAACCTTTAACGTCTGAGCCACCACTGGAAATAGTAAACTATAATAAAGGCGATTGTAGCATAATAATATGATGGCGAGCAGTATCTGATGCTAGTCCTAGTTAATCAATGAAAAGTGAACGAATTAGCACAAACGCAATGCAACATTAAATCATTTATAATAACACTGTAAACTAGTGCAGTTTGTTCATGTAAACTTTATTGCTTACGTTACATATGTTCGTTACAAATATTGACTCTTGCTCAATTAACTCAAAATCCTACCCCGACTGTCTTAACTTAGAAAATGTTAGCAATAAACAGATGGTGGTTGTCATGGTAACATTATGTTCACCAATTAAGTAAATCAGCGAGAAAGTGAGGATGTAAAATCAAGACTCTGATACTGAAATCCCACTCACATGGATGGACAGGGGGCGGTTCCTAATTTGCATACTCATGAATATTCATAACTCCTGGTCTAATCAAAGATGTAAAGCTGTAGACGTGTTTCTTAGCCATTTTCAGTAGTTTAATAAGCATTAAAAACATGAAACCAGTTATTATTTTATGACAGCTGGCTGCATTTATCTGAAATGTCATGTATGTAATATTTTCTGCAAGGTTTTTTTTTTTTTTTTTTAATTCATAGTATGTGTCTTGTTGAAAGTTGTTCATGTTATGTCACACCGCTGTACTAATAATTTATGCATTCATGAATATTTTACTGCTGATGTCCTGCATTCTCACTGAAAGGTCATGTGACTGTTTTGCAAGTTAATGTGAGTTAGTATGAGTCAAATTTTTCTCTCTCTCTCTCTCTCTCTCACACACACACATACAATAACACTAAAATACTGCATGTATTATTCAGGTTATATGGAGACCTACTGATGTGCGTTAAAGCCTTTTACGCTTGTACTCCCTCATGCCTGTGTGTGTGTGTGTGTGTGTGTGTGTGTGTGTGTGAGCCTCTAATACCCCTCTATTACTTAAATGCAATCGATTGGAGGCTTGTGCTCTCATGTTGACCAAGCAAAGTACATTAACTACATTAAGCTCTCATAGCAATTTGCAAAAAAAAATACAGCCCATTTCCTATAGAAACTGCATAGATCTCGGCAGTAAAACAATAATATAAAAAAAAGCAACAGTCCCCTTTATGTGCCACATCGATCAATATCAAAATGCAAAATAAGAGAATCCAATAATTAAAAAAAGTGTAAAACAACAACAACAGCAGTAAACATTATATACCATGACAGCATATTTTTTTATTACACATTTAGGTCCAAAATACAAAAAGTTCAGTCATTTATTAACAAAAGAAAATTACCAGAAAAAAGAAAAGCAACACTTAAATTAAATACAAAAAAAGATTAAATATAAATCTATTAAATTTAAATAAAAATAAAGAAAATAATTGGCCAAATGAGGTCTTTTGAGGACTCTTGAGGTCTGATATATATATATATATATATATATATATATATATATATATATATATATATCAGACCTCAAGGTGGCTGGAGTATTTCAATCAATAAATAATAAATAACTCAAAATATTAAAGAAAAACCAGTATAACCTTACAATGCTCTGAGCAATTCATTAAAAAAAAAAAGAAAAGTAAATAAAGAAAAGTGCAAAAAAGGTAAAAAGAGCAGAACTGATGGATCTTAAGATCTTAATTATGCCAAAATAATTTTTCAAAAAAAAAAAATCTGTCTGCTAGAACTCGTTTCTGAAAGTTGCTAGTTGTTGCTTCAAAAAGAAATGCAAAATCTAAAACGCAATTTAATTACAATTAAAGCTGCAAGCAGCATTTTCAGTGGCCAAGAACCCAGACTTGTTGAGCCACACATTCACAGACATGCTACAATTGTGGCCTAAGCAATCACAGGAAAGCAGAGCCATAACTTTAGGCAAAGAGATTCAAGAGTGATTTGTAGTTTCACTCATGATGTGTATGTTTTGACCACAGCTGGAGGTAGAAATCTCTGACTGGAGAAGGAAAGGCCTAGATAACCTAGTTAACTACATCCTTTTAAACTGTTGCTCATGCTGCATTACAAGGCAGCATAATACACTTGGAAGAAAGCATTATCTGCCCTCTTCTGCATACATGGACTAACATAAGCACAGTGACAGCCAAAAGGAAACAAATTTTATTTCATTGGTTGATGAAATTACAAAGAAACCCTGAGAAATTGCAAATAAAACTGGATTCACAATTTGGTATCTTTGCAGAAAACTACACCCTGATGCTAAGCTAAGCGCTATCATCATCATAAATGATTCTGGTGCATTTTTTTTTGTTGTTGAATGCGAGGGTTATATTATTGATGCATTACTTTTGTTCCTCCGGCAGCAACATCAAAGCAACGAATGTTAAAGGATTCTCTGCCATTTTAAATATTTTAACGTCAATAACCCTGGTGCTTTCTGTATTTCTGTAAGGCCCGCCTCTCTCTTTGTGAATTCAGAGCCTCTTTGTGAAGTCTCTTGGCTAATGGCTAGGAACAAGGGCCATTATTTGGCTATTGACTGAAGATGTGTGTTATTACTTTAGTGGATTTTAGAGAATAGCTTGGGGATGCTTTTTGTAAAAGGGCTTTGGATTGATGTCGACATATATATATATATATATATATATATATATATATATATATATATATATATATATATATATATATAATACACACAATAGCATAGCTTATCTTGCACTGTAATTAAAGCAATACCAAGCTGAAGAAGTGAATTAAATGTAAATATTGCCCTGCCCTCTATCTCCTGATTGCCTTTCCCAAATATATGCTGTATCAATAAGTGCTAAAAAAAAAAAATCCTGAAAGATAAATTCGCCTTCACTTACTGGCATTAATTATTTATTTTGACTTCATGACCAGTTTTATTTTCATCTAGGACCCTCTATTAAGTATGCTGAATTTATGTACAATTCTCTGTGCATCTAAAGCATCTACAATAAATTGGCGTGTGACGAGGAGGAAGGAGGTGAAGATGCACGCCTGGCACCAAGTCATCTAATCAGTGGGAGAGAGTGATAAAGAGAGTGACCTCCCTCCTCTTCGTCGGATGGTGTAAAAGAAAAAGAAAATGCTTACATGCATCTAGGTGCAGACCTGCAAACGTTCATACATTTTGTGTAGAGCTCCGCATTTTAACACCAGAGTATGCTGGTACAAGTTACTATTAAAAAATACGCCAAAAGAGCGGTGTTCTTTTTTTCAAATTCGAATTTTATTGGTCACATACATAACCATACACAGTACAACTTGCAGTAAAACGCTTTTTTCGACTGTCCGTGACATAAAAAATAGAATTTACATAAACCAGGATTTAGTTCTATACAGGTAGGAAATGGAAAAATATAAAAACATAGAAATATGATGTAAGAGATACAAAGATCAGTGGAAGAAACAAATAAAAACAGCCGATGAGCCAATTGGCATAGAAATCTGGAATGACTGACAGCTGTGTAGATGTTTCGAGCTCTCTGATATGAACTGGCCCCATGGAGAACCCCATGGTTATCTTTTGGCCGGTGTGCTCATCTTGACTCACTTTTCCCACTTGTACATTTAATTAGGCCCACAATGAAGTGACAAATCTCACATTTTACAAATCGTTTTTAATGTTAATCATAATTAGAGTGTGATTAAATACAGTTTGCTCTCCTGCGCCAGTCAGCGCAGATTCGTTTAAACAGTTGGAGCAGCCGATCAACAGTGAAAATGTCAGTCATGTGGAAACATTGCACAGTTGCTACATGTTACGTTTTACTGTTTGCTGCATTTTTACCCCACCTCCCACCCCCTCTAGTGGGATTACGCATCATTGCTCTTTGAGGGTTGTCAGGTCTGAATTTGGCTGTGGCTCTGTTTTCTTCACCAACTTGAGCTTGACTACAGCATTTCTACCATTTGCAGTCCACAAAAGTCAAAACAAGAAAAAAGATGATGATTTTCTTTCTTCCCCTGAATGAATCCTAAGCAGGAGAGAAACACAAGTGAGTGTCTGGCAGTGAGTAAGTGCGCTTCGTCAGCACTCCCTTTGGCACGCGTCGCCTATAATCATCCCAACAATATGCAACAGGACTTGGCAGACATGAAGCTGTTTTGCTTATGAGAAACGATGACAAACACGACGGCGTGACCTTGTGAGACGGCTGTGGAGGAGGAGCGATGAAGCATGATTTGATTGCACCAAATAAAATTCCTCATTGCTCCTGATTGGACCTCTGTTAATTTGTTTAATGGTTCTCAGAGTAGGGTGTGTGAAGCAGAGCCAGGGGGTCTGTGATTTTCTAATTTTGGTACAGTTGTGAAAACAGACCGATATTAAAATTATTATGACAAAATGGGTTCCATGGGTAGAAAGTTCAGAAATAAACAAAAAGCTCTCTGGCTCCAAGAAATGGCCAAAATATTATTGTACACATAAATAAATTTGTACTGAGGGAGTCAGTGGAATTTTTAAGCAGCTAAAGGAGTCTCTGTTGGAGAAACCTTGGTTTTACTCCTAAAAATGTGATGAATCTAATGTTAAACATTGTGTTTGTGTAAAGTCAGGTTAGTTTATATCACCAATGTTTTCAAACTTGAATGTAATGGACCTAATTGTGACCCTTGAGGTACTCCTGTTTTGCTAAATATAATATGTTTATTGTTTTTACACTTTGTCCTTTTGAGTATTTTTTTTTTTTTTTTTGCTCTTTATATAGTGTTTGTTCTATTTCTAACCATTATTTTGAAATGTACTGGACTTCATTGTAATACAATGATACAGTGTTACAATGGTTAATTCTTGTGCTGGATCAAGTGCTATTTTATTGATTGAGCTGCTTAATAATGAGGGTGGAAGCAATTATGTTAAATTATTGGCAGGGAATAATGTGATAATTATAACTAGGACTATATATGCAGCAATATATTACCAATATACAAGACTTTGAATTTTTAAATGTCAATGCCTGCCACCTTTTCATTCATATACTGTATCATTATATTAGTCTTTTTTTGCATTTATGTTGCATCATATTATATTTTACAGCAAAGAAATTAATAATATTTCCTTTTTCAGTCTGCATTATCTCTCCCTGATTTTTTTTTAAGTGATACAAAGGCTATATTTAGTGCTTGTGTTTAAAGGTGGTGACTTAGGCACTAATCAAAAGCACAGTCTCAGATGGTTCTACTAAAGGCAAATCCAGCAACTTTGAAGGTCTGAGCTACATGCAGGTGATTTTAATAGTCCAGAAAATAACTTAAGCAGCTGAGTAACCCACAGAATATACCTAACTTTTGCATAAATACTGATGTAACTCTCCAACTCTGAATACAGCCCTTAAAAAATTCAAGACAGTCTTTTGAGATGCCCAAACCACTATGCCAACTTAGGTAACTATGGAACCCAACAAGTGTGGTGTTATTAGTGTGATATATATTTACGTGATATATTTATTATGATACAGACTGATTTCAAAAATAGACTCTCTACACATTGATATAATGGTGAGGATCAAATCCTAATAATTAGGTCAAAATTATTAGCATCACAGACTAAGCCTGGTTTAGACGTCTTATCGCTAATAATAAAATAAATATAATTTTGTTTCCATTTCCACAAATCAGCTTCTGCCTCTGTTACACCAGGTATCCCTCAGGGTTCAATGCTTGGTCCTGTACTATTCATTACTTACATGTTATTTCTCAATTACATCATTTGCATCATTTTTATTGTTTCAATTTACACCACTGTGTCAATGATGTCCGGCCAGATTAATGTCAGACTTATACTGCAATCAAGAAAGTAAAGCCACCTTTGGTTTGAGTATCTTTTAAATGAATCAGATGCCTTGTAATTACCCATCACTCCATATCAACACATGCCTAGAAACTACATTCCTAGACAACTTAGCCTACACGGTCTCTGACTTTTTCAGGGTAGTAAGTAACAGGAGTTCAAATTAAAGCTGTTGTTTAATGGGATTTCGTTTAATTTTGTTGCTTTCAGATACTACTCACTAATTTTCTCCACTGCTGCTTTCCGCATATGTTTCTTTATTTAAACTCTCATCTATATTCTTTTATAAAATCCAGTGAGAGGGGAAAAGCCCATACGAGCCAAGAGTGTTTTCGGCAGCAAAGTGGAATTTAAGTGCCATCTAGATAAAGAGCGATAATTACATCAGCAGCACACTAACGCAATAACAACAGCTTAAACATTTTAAGCTTCATTTACAGCAAAACTACAGCAGTTGCCCTGCCTTTATAAGCCCTGGCCTTATATGTGGAGGAAAATAATTCAGTAATAATGTAATACTACTCAATACTATTGTTCTTCTACTACTACTACTACTACTACTATGACTCTGACTCCTCTTCCTCCTCCTACTACTACTACTAATGATGAAATAATGATAATAATTGCAGCAGTAGAATAGTTATGTTATACACAATGTGACATTGGATCTAAGATACCAGATAAAATGCACTTTTTCTTTTATTATTATTTTTATTATTATTGCTGTTGTTCTTAATAGTAGTAGTAGTGGTAGTAGTAGTAAGAGCTGTTATTAATTTCCTACCACTAGATTTTTTTTATATATGTAATACAAGTGAATTGATTGATTGATTACATAATATAGTTATATATTAGTAATTATTAATTACAGTATTTATGTAAGATAATAATTGATGTTCATTGAAACTGTGTTAATTACACTTTGATGATTTTATAGTGTAATTGGGTTAATTTTCTCCTCTGTGTTTACCAAGACACAGCCGACTCTCAGTGTGTGTGTGTGTGTGTGTGTGTGTGTTGTGTAAGTGTACAGAAGGAGGTGAATAAGCACCATGTGGTGTGTGATGAGGAACAAACAGAAAACTATTACATCACCAGTGTGTGTGTGTGTGTGTGTGTGTGTGTGTGCATGTAAAATTTTTCAGCTGGATGGACTGATGAATTGTAACTACTTAAAAGTTTTATAGTTCAAATGAATTTGAATATTACTACTTCTTTAATGAATATTAATGAGCCTATAAAGGTCTAAAATTTCTGGGGAAATCAGGAATATATACATTAACTTTGTATATCTTTTATATTTAATTACAAAATTGATACATAATTTAAAAAAAAAAAAAAAAAAAAAAAATATATATATATATATATATATATATATATATATATATATATATATATATAAAATATATGCATTTGTTCAGAACTCTTTTCCGAAACAATTTAATCAAAAAGTTTGTTGCATTATGAGCATTTTAATTGTTTTTAAGATGTATACAGCAGTAAGGTATTTATATATCATAATGTATTTTTATATTGTTTATTGAAATTCTGAAATGCGTTAAGATTTTTCTGGCATGAGTGACAAGAGTGGGATTCCACTCTCTCCGTTTCAACTTACTCACTGATTTGTCTAACATCCATAACAACCTTGATTCGTTTAACTGAATCGTGAGTTTCTGTAGCTAATTAACCCAGTGTGATAGTTACAGAACCTAGCTATTGTAATTTAGCATTGCTGGTGAAAGTATGTCAAGCACCTTTCTTCAAATCGTTCCTCACTGTTGGCTTGTTGTTGTTGTTCTTCTTCTTCTTTCGGCTGCTTCCCTTAGAGGTCGCCACAGCGGATCATTGGTCCGCATGTTTGATTTGGCATAGGTTTTTACACCAGATGCCCTTCCTGACGCAACCCTCCCATTTTTATCCAGGCTTGGGACCGGCACTGAGAGTATACTCCCTGTAGCTGGGTTGGTTCCCTGCTTGGGAATTGAACCTGGGCCGTGGCAGTGAGTGTATGGGATCCTTAGCCACTAGACCACTAGGGACCTCACTGTTGGCTTGTTAACAATAATAATAAAATAAAAAATACACTTGATTTGTATTTTTCATTTTTTAAAATGTTGTCTAACCTAGCTAAAAATAGTGAGCATAATTTCCCCCTTCATAATTACCTTGTAGATATCCAACGCAGAAAGGCCAAGTATGAGTCCTGAAAATGTGTCATTCCAAAATCATGTATTCAAGTTATAGACAATAAAATTTTGGGACCATACTTGGGATCTTGCTGATTTAACATAAATGATTTAAGCTATCCAAAGCTTGTGATAGATAGATAGATAGATAGATAGATAGATAGATAGATAGATAGATAGATAGAAAACATTAGCATTGCTAGTCAACATTACTAAACACTGTACTGTTTAATTTTAAAGTTAATTATTTCTATATTATAGTTACTAATTACTAATAATATTTTTTTCTAGACTTCATTAGCTGTCAGCTGGTGTGTGTGTGTGTGTGTGTGTGTGTGTGTGTGTGTGTGTGTGTGTGTGTGTGTGTGAGGGGAGACGGGAACGCCGTGATCTCTGTCAGGTGTGAAACATGTTTTCTGTGGGCCGAAGCTCGAAGACTCCGTCTTTGTCAGCATCTCATCACCACATCATCTCCAACCGCTTACAGCAGGGAGAAGCCCATCATACCGAGGTCATGATACAAATTCAGCTTCAGATATGGTTCTACACCTTAAAGAACCATCAAAGGTCATCGGCAGAACAATAGAAATGTAGATTAAAAACAGGAGGGGTCCTAATACGTAACCTTGAGGAACACCATATTAAACTTGGTGATGTCCAGACTTCAGCCAGTCACTTGACTGCAAAGGATTTTCATCCAAGTATTAAAATTATGGTTATATTTACAATTATGTCACTTTGTCCAAATACCTTTGAGCCCCTGAAAATGGAAGTATTTTGCTTAAAAATGGCTGTAATTCCTAAATGGTAAATGGCATATTTTTGTGGAACCTCTTAAAATAAAGCTGAAAGTCTACACTTCGATCACATCTTGATTGTTTTATTTCAGATCCATTGTGGTGGTGTATAAAGGCAAAATCACAAAAACTCCGTCATTGTCCAAATACTTCCTGACCTGACTGTATATATATATATATATATACATATCATATGCAAATTTGAGAGAATGACTCTCCTGATGTCTCTCCGCGTTATATTTTTTGATGGTCACTGAGCTCGAGACAAAGCTTTCGAAGCTCGGGTAGAAGCTGGTGCTCTTCGCTGCTGCTGACAGCGACCTACAGGCCTTGCTGAAGATAGCCAGATCACCATTAGCATGAGTTTCAGTGTCGAGCCAGTCCATTTTCCATAACTCGATAGTAGACATTTTCACAGTGGATTTGGATGTGTCCGGATTTTGTGCTGTTGGAGTGTTTGATGGTGTGTCCGGGTTTTCATGGCTGATTTTATTCTTTTTTTTTTTTTTTTTATCAAAAACTGCTACATCTTTGCTGCGCATTAACAACACTCGCATCACCATGCCAGTCACAGCACAAAGACGGACATGCAGAGTTTAAAAAAAAATCTATGTGCTGAGATTACAGAAATATCACTTGAATAAACCTAGATTGGTCTTTATATTTGGCATATATAGTATACCAAATGTTCCTAATGAAAAAACAGGAATTAACTACAGGGGCTTGTTTGCCCTTTTAGATATCTGGGGCATTTTGATCATTTTCAGTGGCATTTTTGCCCCAAGCCCCCATTCATTTCTGACCCTGCTTGAATGCTATTTGGATACTATGGAGGTTCTCAGGCCTATATAAAGGCTAAGATGGCAAGTGATTATTGAGTGTCCTGTAGAGAAAAAGGACAATCTCTCTCACTTATGTCCTCAAAATCTCAGATACACAACATAATATTGATTACTTCTAACAATAGAAAAAAAAAAAGGAAAATAGCAAAATAAAAAATAAAAAAAAGACAAAGAGCGGTGCCGGTCTTTACATAAGGAAAACGAGTGGAAAAAAGATTTCACTTCAAGCGTGAACGTGTCATTCTGAGGCAGAAAAGCCCATTAGTGCACAGCGAGATGCCGCCTACACCACTGAGTCAGCCTGGTCTTATACCCTGCTGGAACACTGGTTTTAAAGGGAATATGCATGATTCAGAAAGAACATTTGAGGACTTTACGCCATTAACCGAACAGACATTGGACTGTTGACGTCAGCGTTTATGCAATGCTCATTTGATATTAATAAAACCAATTTAAATCTGCTAAATCAGTTTTCCAAACAAAACTCCATCATTCTTCATTAATCTGAAGTCTGAAGTTGTGTGTTCTGATTGGTGGAATGTGATTACTGTCTAGACAGCTATAAAAATGAGAATTAAAGGCATCTAAAACTTGATTGGGATACCATAAAAATGTTTTTCTGTGTTAAATAATAAATTCATACATGTGGAAGCAGGGACGTGGTTGAGCGCCGGTTTGTGAATGGAGTGCGGGGCCAGAGAAGGTGAGTGGTAAGGAATGCACACCTGCTGGGAATTCTACTAATGAGTGTTCTGTGTTGCAGTGAGCTGGGGCGAGGATAAAAAGGAGAGAGACGAGCGCAGAGAGAGAGAAAGAGAGGCAGAGAGAGAGAGAGCTGTCCAGCACGTGGTTGCCACGAGCAGCTTTTTGTACTCGGGTCTCCATCAGTGGACAGTGGATAGGTTTAACAAACCGGACTTGTGAAAACTGTGATGAATTTACTGGTTGCACAATTGCACTGTTTGTCCATATAGTACACAGTTAGAGAAGGGATTTTATAATTGCACTATCCGTTATCACCCAGATGAGTCTGGTTCCTCTCAAGGTTTCTTCCTCATATCGTCTCAAGGAGTTGTTCCTCGCCACCCTCGCCGCCGGCTTGCTCATTAGGGATAAATTCACATATTTACAATTTATTTTGGCTTAGCTTAATTTGAATCTATTTATTTCTATAAATCAGGTCCGTGCCTACGTACAATATACAAAGTGGTATACAAATAAAATAGAACTGAGAGCAGTGTGTGTGTGTGCGCGCAAATAAAATAAACCACTGAAAGCGAAGGTGAAATTAGAGAATAAAACGCCTCTGAGTTGTTCCTGCCTCCTGCTTCCTCATTTCCACCCAAACCTGTAAGGCTTGCTACAATACATTGATGAACATTGTGGTTCCACAAAAAAAAAGAAAACAACAACAACAACAAACAAGCAAACAAAACCCAGTGACATCAAGAAATCCCAATTGTCGGCCCCTTCCCCTGGTAAACCGGCATTGCATGGCCCTAATTTGCATATTTGCCCTGACTGACACTCATATCTTTTGACACAGTAACAGCCTCCTGTCAAATATTATTTTTTTCTCATTTGCAGTTCCTCCTGTTACACATTATGCAATCAGTTTAATTCCCCTGAAAGAAAGCAAATGTAAAATGCTCACTTCCTATGTTTACAGTAATAACATTAACTAATTTTTTTTTTTTTTTATCATCCTCAAGAATCTGTGAGCATCTGTGCAGAAATATGTTTTGATGCAGTGATCGCCCATAACAGCTGCTTTATTATTATTGCTTGATTATTATTACAGCTGTAATATTTATAGGCTGGAAAGGTGACAAATATTTTAGTAGATATTATAAAATGAAATCTCTGCAGATAGATAGATCCTTATGAGACGAGGACAAATTGAAAAGCATGTAAAAAGGAAAATCTCAGAAGGATGTATGTGTGTATGAGGAGAAAAAAGAGAGAAGAAGGAAAGTGACTGACCACGAACAAGAGATTTGTGTAAAGCAGAGTGAAAAGATCCAAATAAGATCCAAAACGCAGCTTAAAATGAAGGAAGAGAAACAAAATAAAGAACAAAACTTGTTTGGACTGGACAAATGTAGGAAAAAAAAGTGTGTGAGATAAAGAGACAACAGATAGTGTTTTTATAGGAGAATCTATAAGAAAAGGATGAATGGAAAAGAGAACAAAATGCCTAAATGTGAAAAAAAAAGTAGGTGAGTGAAAAGAACAAAGGGGAGCATTTTTATAGGAAACAAGAATAAATGAGAGTTAAAGAGATGAGAGGGGGGGAAAAGAACAAAACAGATGAATGACTGGATTGTGGGGAAGAAGTGAGATAAATGAAAATGAGAAACGACAGGTTTGGACAGGAAATGAGATTGACCGGAAGAGTGTGAGAACAAAAGAGAGAGAAAAGAGAAACTGAAAGGCATGAAGCAATGTAGAGTTCAGACTATGGGCAGAACTTGAAGAAGTTATGGCATCATAAACCTGTGCTGTAATGTAGGCCAAAAAAAAGTGCACAAGTAAAATGATCGGTCCTGCAGCATACTTTCTAATTGTTGGACAAAAGCTCATCACTGTATATCGTCACAAGTTTCCCTGGTTTGTTCTTCACCTTGCAGATCCGACACAGGTAGCACATGTAAGTTGAATTGTGCAGCTTAAAGTATGTAATTGTTTAGCTAAATATAATATCTTTCAGACAGAAAATAGACAAAAAACGAAGCATCTGTACACAGTGGAGTTAACCAAACTGCAAGAGGTAGAGGGCTTGATACTGGAAAATAAACAGCAGATGAAGGTAAATTAGTGTGGTGAGATGCTTTTGAATTCTTCACTAGAAGACTTCGCCTGCCCCAATTTGGAGGTCATGACGAGATGCTTGGGTTCCTGAGACCAATTGATGCTGCATATGATGTTAGCAGGGATCCACTGGGTAAGGGTTTCAAATAAAGCATGCACACAAAGTTGGCAGGAAAGGGCTTGAAACTGAAAAACACAGAGGAAAAAGAAGCCAAAGAAAAAGCAGTGCACCTGAATTCCTTGCCAGTTACTGAAGCATTTGCAATCTTTCCATGTTCAAGGCCTGCTGAAACACCAGTTGTGCCATGCATATACTTTTTGATTTATAAACCGATAAACTAGCATTTTTGCCATGTGGAGGTTAATAAAAACACCATTATGTTATGTATGTTTTCTGTCTTTGTGTTTAATTAAGCCCAAGCTGTTAGCCAAGTGTTACACCTGCTATACAAACTGTAGCATAGAACGGCTGTGGGTGTTAGAGTAGCAGCTGTAAACTTAAAATAGCCAATGTGGGAAATTATTTTTCACAATATTATTACAGGAATACATCTCAGTTTCAAATCCAATGCCTGTCACTAATAAGGATAAATTACTGTTTGGGACAGTTTAGAGTGAATTGGGCAGGTTATAATGAATTGACCAGTTTAAAATGAATTGGGGTGGTTGTACTTTAGATCTGTTTATAGTGTATTGGCCAAGTTGTAGTTCGGGGCAGATCAGAGTGAATTGGGTGGTTTGTAGTTTGGGATGGTTTAGAGTGAATTGGGAGGGTTGTAGTGTGTATTGGTTTGTACTGAATTGGGTGTGTTGTAGTTTTGGTCAGTTTATAGTAAATATGTCATGGCCACCATGGACAATTACTCCCCAGACCACCAGAGTGCATCCTCAATCACTTTTTGTTTCTCTTCTTTTGTTGTCTGCTCCATTTCCTTTCCTGATTTTGCACACCTGTTTTGTATTTCCCTATTAGTCGCTCTATTTAAGTTCCGTGTTTTTCATCTTTGTTTGTTGGCGCATTATGCTGATGTCTGTGTTTGCTTGCATGTTAGAATTCGGTTACTGTTTGCACTGTGAATAGCTTTTGTTTTCTGTGCCATGCTATGCCAAGAATTAGCCTAGTACTTTGTCGTTCGAGTTTATTCCTTCCCAATCCTTGCTTGTTTCTTAGTTGTTGTTTTTTTCTGTTCATTAAAGAGATTCTGCATTTGCATCCACCTCCCTGGACTCTCCTTGGCCCCCCACATGACAAAATATGGTTGGTTGTAATTTGGGGCAATTTAAAGTGAACTGGGTGGGTTGTACTTTGGGTCAGTTTATACTGAATTGCTTGGGTTGTAGTTTGGGTCAAGAGTGATTTGGGTGGTCTGTAGTTCGGGTCTGTTTAGAGTGAATCAGACCCACTCTAAAGATCTGCTAATAGTCCTGTCCAATTCAGTATAAATGGAATTGGACAGGTATTTGTTTGAGGCAGTTTATAGTAGATTGGGCAGATAATTTGGGCTACTATCTAATTAACTAGGTAGGTTGTAGTGTGGGCCAATTTATAATGAACTGAGCAGGTTTTAGTTTGGGTCAGTTTAAATCAGTTGGATTGTAGTTTGGGTTGGTTTGTTGAAAACTGGGTGGATTTTTTGTTTTGAGAATTTGCTTGTCATTTTTAAATTATTAAATTAAATAAATTTGTCTGATCACCATGGTAACTAGATCTGTATGACAGAAAGCTGGCAGTGGAGAAATAAAAAAATAAATGAAGGAATGAATAAACGAATAGTGGGTGTTAGCATGGCAGCTGTAAAATTAAAAATAGCCAGAGTGGGAAAATGATCATTCACACTATTTTTATATATATAGGAATGCATCATGATTTCAAATGTAATGTTTATAATGTCAATAATAAGGATACACTATTCTGCTCCCTTCAATATTTCATCCAGAAAAAAAAAAAAAGTTATAGTTTGGGTTGGTTTGTAGTGATTTGGGTTAGTTGTAGTAGACGATAGATGCATGTAGATGTTTTTTTTAATCCTTAAATTAAATAAATTAATTTGTCTCATCACCATGGTAACCAGATCTTTGTGACAGCATGCTGGCAGTGAAGAAATAAATAAATAAATGAAGGAATGAATGAATGAATAATTACCTGGGACACATTCATCACCCTAAAGTCTGTCACATCTCCCATTGAGTCTACCAAAGGGGTGTGTGTGTGTGTGTGTGTGTGTGTGTCTATGGTTCATTCTCTAGAAAAACCTGTTTCAAGGTATCAGGGGTTCTGATATATTATTAACCATCAGCACTGCATCACAGTTGAGAAAATTTTGACTTCTGAAATTACATGAGAGCCTTTGTACCCCACTACAATGTATTTGAAATGAAGCAATCAAGATGTGATTGAAGTGTAGACTTTCAGTTTTAATTCAAGGGGTTTAATAAAAATATTGCATTAAACATTTAGGAATTACAGCCATTTTTTACAGAGTCCCTCCATTTTCACAGGCTCATAAGTAATTGAACAATTGAGTGATACCCAGCTGCATGGCCAGGTGCGGCCTGTTTTCTCATTATTTCATGACAAATTAAGGAGATAAAAGGTCTGGAGTTGATTCCAAGTGTTGAATTTGCATTTGGTAGCTGTTCATGGGAACTCTCAATATGTGGTCCAAAGAGGTGTCGATGCAAGTGAAGAAGGCCATCATTAGGCTGAAAAAACAAAACAGAGAGACAGCAGAAATGTTAGTAGTGGCTAAATCCACAATTTGGTACATTCTCAAAAAAAAGGTGCTGGTGAGGTCAGTGTTGAAGGTCACCAAGGAAGACAACTGAAGTGGATGAATGCATAGTTCTTTCCTTGTTCAAGAAAAAACCCTTCACAACATTTAGCCAAGTCAGGTACACTCTGGAGGAGGTATGCATATCCTTGTCAAAATCTACAATCAAGAGACGCCTTCATAAATGTAAAATATAGACAGTTTACTTCAAGATGCAAAACACTGGTAACATTCAAGAACAGAAAGTCCAGATTAGACTTGCTAAAAAAAACCTCTAAAAAAGCCTGCCCAGTTCTGGGACAAGATTAACTTGAAGCAAATGATAGGAAGAGAAGAGTATGGAGAAGGAATGGAAGACCTCATGTTCCGAAGTATACCACATCATCTGTCAAATATGTGGAGGCAGCGTTATGGCATGAGCATGTATGGCTGCCAATGTGTCACTGGTGTTTATTGATGATGTGAGTGCTAATAGAAGTAGCAGGATGAATTCTGAAGCTTATAGAGCTATACTTTGTATACATCTCAAGGGAGGAAACTCAGGATTTGGTGATATCCATGGGTTCCAGACTTCAGGCAGTCACTGAGTGCAAAGGATTTGCATCCAAGTGTTAAAAATAATCCTAGTATTTATGATCGCTAGTTTGTCCAATTACTTTTGAGCCTGTGAAAATGGAGGGCAAAAAATGGCTGCAATTCCTAAAATGTTTGCGAGAAGAAGAAGCAAGCGTAACAACAACATAACCACGATATTTTAACACAGTTTTGCTACTCAGCTATGATCTAACATCACTTTACAAATGATAACTTTGATGGAGAAACTCAGTTGTCACCTGGAGTCATTTTTCATCTCTTATCAACATTTCTCACACCTCAAGAATTTTCCCCCACTCTTACCCTCAATCTGTCTCATTTGAATAACAGCATGAAATGTTAATAAGTCCTTCTAAAAATCTCACTGAAAGTTTGAAAGCACTTCAAAGTGGTCTGGAATAATTTTCGTCTCTGAGAAGATGCTCTCACTCATGTTAAGCAGCGCTCTCTGCCATGTGGTAGGAGGTAGTTCTACATAAATATTAGAACCTGATCAGGTTCTTCCTTTTATGTAGAGCCCAACAGAGGGTTTTACAAAAAAGAGCCTGTAAAGAACCTTATGATGCATGGTTCTTTCCATGTTATGTCCTACTCTCTTAGAATGGTATGCTCACTTTACTGTCATGACTTAAGTCCAAAACACCAACATTTACACTGGGAAAGTTAGGCCATGAGTCAGATAACACATCTGCATGTAGATCACACCTCTGAGATTGCCAGATTCTTTTCTTAAGTAGAAGCATATGAGATGGGTTTTATTTTAAAATAGCATCTAAACACAAACACTCAACTTTTAGCCCAAAAAAGAATCTGGGATAGAAAATTCAGACTGAAAAAAGATATACTGTTTTATTTAATTTGCTGTCAAATATAATACAATGGATGGTACCATTGGTAGACTGGTCTGCAACAATGAGGAACTGATTTTATCTCCTGTTTCTCCCCTCAAGAGAGTGAGGATGCTATATCTATGGCTGTATATTTGTCTGACAGAGAACCACAGACTGAGCCATAATTGCCATCATCGGTTCTGACAATGTCCAGGAATGAATATGATTTAATTTCTACCATTTCACAGGCTAAGTTAAAAGAAGGTAAAATCCTCTAAAAAGGCCATAATAGCCACCCTTAAAATGGGGATGAACCATCTTGCACACAGCAAGCTGGTAATTTTGTTGTTCACATTGGAACCTGGTTCTAGGCTGGCACCAGGTATGGTGAACACAATTGATGCTACCAACTTCGTGCAAGATGGCCCCATGGAACTTGCCCTGTGTACCAGCTCACTCTTTTGGCTTGTGGCCAAAGAATCCCTAGATAGTAGAGCACAGATTTCAGAATCTAGATACAAGCAAAGACAAGTAGAGCAGACACATGGCACTGTCAAGTCACCATGACCTAGCTCATCAACTAATCAGTTGCACAAGGGGTTTGTTCTCTTTTGGACAAAGATGTGAGAGGAGAGGTAAACCTTGCTGTCTACAACAACAGGATCTATTCAATGTATTTTCTAAATCAGAAAAGGGACAAACGTTCTCATCTGACCCTAAACTTGCTTGGAATTAACTGTTTTTTTTTTTTTTAAATCCTATCATTCTGCATGTTAAAACTATTAGATGTTCTTGTTACCTAGGAACCACAGGATTGGTTCATGATGGTTGATCTGTGCGATGCATACTTTCATGTTCCCATTGCCCGTTCCAAGGGCAGGCATCCAAGTTCAACACAAATCAAGCAGAATCTATAAGAGAGATAGCAAAAACTAAATCAACAGTTGGGTACATTCTTAAAAAGAAAGAAAGCACTGGTGAGCTCAACAACATCGAAAGGCCTGGAAGACCACAGAAGACAACTAAAGTGGATGATCACAGAATCCTTTCCTTGGTGAAGAAAAACCCCGTCACAACATCAACAGAAGTAAAGAATACTCTGGAGAAGGTAGGCGTATCATTGTCAAAATCTACAATCAAGAGATGCCTTCATGAATGTAAATACAGAGGGTTTACGACAAGGTGCAAACCACTGGTAACATTCAAGAACAGGAAAGCCAGAAAACATCTAAAAAAGCCTCCCATGTTCTGGAATAAGATTCTTTGGACTGATGGAACCAAGATTAACTTGTACCAGAATGATGGGAAGAGAAAAATATAGTGAAAGAAAAAAACAGCTCATGATCCAAAGTATACCACATCATGTGTCAAACATGGTGGAGGAAGTGTTATGGCATGGACATGAATGGCTGCCAATGGAATGAGCTCACTGGTGTTTATTGATGATGTGACTGCTGACAGAAGTAGCAGGATGAATTCTGAGGTGTATAGGGCTATACTCTCTGCTCACATTCAGCCAAATGCTACAAAACTAACAGGACGCTGCTTCACAGTGCAGGTGGATAACGAACCTAAACATACTGCGAAAGCAACTCAAGACTTTTTGAAGGCAAAGAAATGGAATATTCTTCAATGGCCAAGTCATTCGCCTGATCTCAACCCAATAGAGCTGCTTTTCACTTACTGAAGACAAGACTGAAGGCAGAAAGACCCACAAACAAGCAGCAACTGAAGGTGGCTGCAGTGACGCCTGGCAAAGCATCTCCAGGGAGGAAACTCAGAATTTGAGTTTTGAGAACATGGGCTCCAGACTTCACGTCATTGACTGCAAAGGATTTTCATCCAAGTATTAAAATTATGGTTATATTTACAATTATGTCACTTTGTCCAAATACCTTTGAGCCCCTGAAAATGGAGGTACTTTGTTGAAAATGACTGTAATTCGTAAATGGTAAATGTCGTATAATCTTTTGATAGTCCAGTACACACAGTCAAAAAAAAATAAATCATATTAAGAAAAGAAAAAGATAAGTAGAAATAAATTGGCCAAATGAGTGTAACATCATTAACTCGATAAAATTGATTTAATGTAAAGAACTTAATTCTCAATTGATTACTCGAGGAACAGGAACATTTTGAACATTTTGCACGTTTTTTCCAAGGGCCTGACTGAAGAGAGAGATTACACGAAGCTCACATTTAAAAACTGCACTTTTAAAGATCAAAACATAATCAGAAAAGCTCATGTGAACCCTCATTTCATTAACACCCCAGAAATCTAACAAATAGAATCACATCCACACATTCGCTTACCTGCATGTGATTGTTTGCATCACCTGCTGATCTGCAGTAGGATGAGAATTGCCGGAATTTCACTCTTTTACTTCCATCTGGTTAAATCTGCACTGTAATCAATGGCATCAGTCAGGATGAAGTGAGAATCACATCAGTCAAAGGAAACAGGGCACACACACACACACACACACACACACACACACACACACACACACACACACACACACATACGCATACACGCACATTCTGATTGATTCTGCTGTAAGTGACCATCCGTCACTCCAGTGTTTCCAGCCTGTTTCTTTTATCTCAAAGTGCTGCCGGCATATGTATGGGAACACATTAGATAAAATTAAATAACGCAATAAATAAATAAATAAATAAGCCATGTCTCAGGGACTGACTGGTACAGAGGCCATGGCTCCTCCTTTGGTACTGAGACACATAGGCCATGCCTCCTTCACAATAAATGAGATACAGAGGCCACACTTCCTTCCCGGAAGTTGAGACAGAGATCATCACTCCATCACTGAGACTGTAGACGCAAAGGCCAAGTTCTAATTCCTTCACTGGAACTGAGACATAGAGGCCACACCTCCTTCACTTGGACTGACACATACAGAGGCCATGCCTCCTTCACTGAGACTGTAGACACAAAGGCCAAGTTCTAATTCCTTCACTGGAACTGAGGCCTGCCTCCTTCACTGGGATTCCTTCTTTGGAATTGAGCCATCACTCCTTCACAATAACTGACACAGAGGCCACACCTCCTTCACTGAGACTTACAGGCACAGAGGCCACACCTCCTTCACTGGGACTGAGGCCTGCCTCCTTCACTGGGACTCCTTCTTTGGAATTGGGCCATCTCTCCTTCACAATAACTGACACAGAGGCCACACCTCCTTCACTGAGACTTACAGGCACAGAGGCCACACCTCCTTCACTGGGACTGAAGACACAGAGAAAAAAATGGCCATGTTATCTTCACTGGGACTGACAGATACAGACGTCACACCTCCTACACTGAGACTTACAAGCATAAAGGACACGTATCCTTCACTGGAACAGAGGCACAGAGGCTACACCTCCTCCACTAGGACCGAGGCACAGAGCCATGTCTGCTTTGCTGGAAATGATCCACCTAGGTCACATCTCCTTCACGGGAACTGAGCCACAGCGGCCACACCTCCACGTTTGTTCCAACTGTATAAGTTGTTAGTTGAATATTCGAAATGGAATATAAATTTTGATATGCTGTACTTTAGGCGATAATAAAGCATGATGTTAACCCAAATGACAGTGGGAGGAAGCATAAACATAAACACGCAATCTGTGTGGAAGTTTAAGTCTATAAAGAAATGTACAATGAGTGAAGTTACAGTATGTTCCACCTCCATATGACCTGTGTATAAATATTTGATATTTACTATGTGGGAGGATCTAGTATGTGGGACGTTAAAGCAGGTATAACCTTTATCTACGACAACAAATAACTCGAACAATTTTTTTTCTGTGAGCATAATGATAATACCTGTATACCTAATACCTGTAATAGCTGGTAATAAAATGTTCTAAAGTGCTCTAAAGTGTTTTCTTTTTCTGCTAAAGTCTCTTTCTTTTCTTAAAAAGCTCTATTATTTACTAATTTTACAACATCTGTTATACTCAGTCATTCTTGTGACAGTCACAAGTCTTTTCCTATTACTAGCAGCTACATATCGGATTTTGGCAAACATAGCAGTAGCATAACAGTCACAAACTCAACCTGAATTAAAAAATAAAATAAAATTAAAAAAAAACAAATTGTATCTATATAAAATCTTCTCTTAAACTGTAGTAATAAAAATATTCAGAAGAAAACACAGCAGTGGAAATTATAGAAAAAAGTTTTAAAAAATAATAATAATAAGTGAAGACCCTTTCAGAAATTTTTAAGGAACGTATTAGCTTTATAAAAATGATGCGCCAGAAAAATAAAAAAGGAAAAAAAAAAAAAGTATAGCTAATAGTTTTGCACGCCGCACTGGGGAAAAAGATATCCAGTAAAAATATGTTGAATAAAGGTAAATTCATGTTATCAGATTATTCTATATTAAATGTAACATTATTACATTTATTTCTAGACATTCTTTTGCTAATTTCAAGCTTGAAATATTTCTGTTTTATTAGCAGAAAACGTTGCTTCTTTCTAGAAATAAATGCTTGATTATGAACAAAATAAGGCAGTTTCAAGTTTTAAATTAGGAAAAAATATTCAGAACATTTGTATTTCTTTTTTTTTTTGCCTATATTCATAATATTTTTACAAGATATTTATATATATTTTTAAAAGTATAATTTCTTATTAACTTTCATAAACTTGTTAAATGCATGATTGCATTAATACCAGTGTATATGTAAAACACATTCAACAGGGGAGTAAATTTTCCTCTAGAGGACAATTTCACTAGCTAAAAAGGCAATTCTTTCCAAATGAGGCCTGAAATTATTTTCATCTTATGACTGCAAAAACAATTAACTCTAGCATGTGTTTTGGCTAATTTTGCATCAAAGTGACATAATCATGCCATGGTGTCCTCATTACCGCTGTGTGTACACATGATGACACGCTCATCCGTGCATCCTTCTGTTCTTCACTCATCTCCTCATGAGCTCTGTTGCTCTGCTAACTCAGCCATAAGAATATTAAATTAGAGACAGTATGGACTGCAGTGGGAGCACAATCTGGTAACCTGCTGTTTGCTTTAAGGAAAAAAAAAAATCTTGGACACAAAAGGCCTAGTAAAATTGCAAATTTACAAGTTACAAAATTATAAATTTGCAAATTTGTCCCCCAGCACAGCATCCACTTTTCAGACCATCACTGCCTGGAAAAAAAAAAAAAAAAACAGATTCCCATGTCAACACATGCAAACATCCAAATGAATGTGATTTAGTAAATTTTGAAAATTAAGCTCTTTTTTTTTTTTTTTAAATCCAAAAGTGATTTAGCATGTGGAATCTCAATTTCCATCAACTTCTGCTTTGGTATTTTGCAAAGGTGCAACAAAATATTAGCAAAGGAGCACCAGGTGAAAAATGGTCCTGTTCCGCCTAAAAAAAACCAAAAGTTACTGAAAAAAATGGAACTATGCACTTTTTTCATACTATTGACTTAAAGAAGTTTCATTTCTTATAAAAGGAACATTCATGTGCACACAAAATGAGCTAGGATGATCATTTATACAGTTATCCAATCAGCCAATCATGTGGCAGCAGCACAGATACAAGCCAAGAGCTTCAGTTAATGTTTACATCAAGCATCAGAATGGGAAAAAGTGTGATCTCTGTGACTTTAACTGTGGCATGGTTGTTGGTGCCAGATGGGCTGGTTTGAGTATTTCATAAACTGGTGATCTCCTGGAATTTCATACACAACAGCCTCTACAGTTATCTCAGAAAATACATCTCAGAAAATACATCAAATCCAACCATGAGGTGTATGGGCTACAACAGCAGAAGATCACATCAGGTTCCACTCCTGTCAACCAGGAACAAGAATCTGAGGCTGTCATGGGCACAGACTCACCAAAACTGGATAGTTGAAGACTGGAAAAAGACCACGTGATATTTTTTTTTTTTTCCGAATCTTCAACTGATCATTTTGGGTGAGCCTGTGCCTATGATAGCCTCAGATTCTGGTTCTTGGATGACAGGAGTAGAATATGATGTGGTCTTCTGCTGTTGTAGCCCATCCACCTCACGGTTTGATGTTTTGTGCACTCTGAGATGCTTTTCTGCTCACCACAGTTGTAAAGAGTGATTATATGAGTTACTGTATCCTTCCTGGCGGCTCAAATCAGTCTGGCCATTTTCCTCTGATTTCTCTTATCAGCAAGGTGTTTCTACCCCCAGAACTATAGCTCACGCAATGAGCTAAGACTACAAAGAAAAGCATAAAATAGACTTTGCAAAGTGAAAAAGACACAGGAGAGCATAAGTAGACAAACTAATTAAGTGAATAAACTGAGAAAAGGTGAGTATAATCAGAGAACATATCAATCACGGGACAACAGAGGCAAAACTCAGCAGCAAACCAAAATTGCACATATTCAATGTAAACAAAAGAGAGCAGTGCTCACTGTCCTGGGGAATGTGTCACACGCTTTGGAGGGGACTTTGTGACATTTTTAATTTCCACCAAATTCTTCTTGGTACAGAAGATCACAACATCCAACAGCATCTACAAGAGCCTCTGCTGGAAAAGCTTTTTCTGTAAACACTTTTTCTGTATTTTCTGACACTGGATCAGAATCAGAATCGTGATTATAAACAGACACTATGTATACCAATTACTGCACTGTACGTAAAAAAGAAGAATACTGCACACAATTTACAGTTACAGTTGCCTTAAACACAAAACAGTGTCACTGTCATCTTGTCTGTGGGGCAATTATGTGGTCAAAAGTCTGACTGCATGTGGAAAGAACGTTTTCCTGTGTCTAGTGGCTTTGATGCACATTGATCTGAAGTGCCTACTGGAGGGAAGAAGGTCAAAAATGTGACACGCAAGGTCGGCCGCTTGTGTCCTGGCTCTGGAGAAGAACAGGTCTTTATGGGAGCGTATGTTTCCCCCTGTGAGCACTGGTTGCAGAGCAAAATCAGACTGTTATTGAAGTGGTGAGCACAGATTGACTGGTGTAGAACTGGGCCAGGTGTTCCTGTGATGATTTGTGTTTTCTCAGCTGAAGCTAGAAGTACATCCTCTGCTGGCAATAGTCAGTGTTGGCTTCCCAATTCAAGTCCTGAGATAGTGGTTCCTAAATCTTCACAGTCCAAAGCCATCACTACCTTGTCCAGTAATAGTGAGAGGAGCCAGTTGTGGGAGTACCTCTCCAGATGGTTCTGACTGGAAAAGAGGACCAGCCATTCAACCTCCTGTCTGTCTTGAGAGATGCCTGTACATGCTTAATGAATTGCTTCAACTCGTGATCTCTAAATGTTGCCAAGACGATGAAGGTGGCCTTCAGGATTGCCAAAATATTTTGAGACAAAGCCCAGAAATCATTGATGAGGTGGTTCTTGCCAGACACTTCCCACTTCCAGAACCAGTCAACTTCAAGACAGGAAATCTAATTCTAATTTCAGAACATTGACCATTTATGCCAAATTAAGCCCTCTAATATTAAATCAACAGGTTCCTCAAGTGATCTTTGGATAGTAGTAGGGTTGAACATAGAACCAGGGCAGTTTATAAAAATTTGGGTGCCCTAAACAACATCCTACTGGGGCCTCCATTTTATGCATTTAAAAAAAAAATCATCAGGTGGCTAATGGTCCATAAGCAACTGCTTATACTGCTTATAGCTAGAAATGGCCCTGTGTGAAACCTTTAAATGTTCCTCCAGAAGGACAAATTGTGAAGAACCCTTTAGGGTGCTAGATGGAGCCATGGATGGAGTTAAGTGCGGAAATTGTTCACATCTTCACATCTTCAATTGTTCACATTGTTCCCACTCTTCAGATTTCAGATGTAACTACAGACTACAGCACTATTCAGAAGTAACACAAAAGTTACACACATGGAGTGGAATATATATGTATATATATATCTATATCTGGGCTTTGACTTGGCCGTTCCAGAACTCTCCATTTTTTTCTTTTCAGCCAGTCCTTGGTGGATTTACTGGTATGTTTTGGGTCATTGTCATGTTGCAAGGTCCAGTTCCACTTCAGTTTAAATTTTTTGACAGATGGTCTCACATGTTCCTCAAGCACCTTCTGATACAATGAAGAATTCATAGTGGATTCTGTGATGGTGAGCTGGCCAGGTCCTGCTGCAGCAAAGCATCCCCAAACCATAACACTTCCACCTCCATGTTTCACAGTTGGTATGAGGTTCTTTTGCTGAAATGCTGTATTTGGTTTATGCCAAACATGCCGTCTGTTATGGTGTCCAAATAATTCAATTTTAGACTCATCTGTCCAAAGCACATTATTCCAGAAGTCTTGGCCTTTGTCTATGTGTTCTTTGGCAAACTTCAGCAAAGGTTTCCTCCTTGCACACCTCCCATGATAATTAAAGTTGAGCAGTCACTTTCTGATTGTAGATTCATGCACTTTGACATCAACTGTAGCAAGAGCTTGCTGTAGGTTCTGTGATGATATTTTAGGGTTTTTGGAGACTTCTTTAAGCATCTTGCGGTCTGCTCTTGGGGTGAGTTTGCTTGGACGGCCTGACCTGGCCATGTTGGCAGTCGTTTTAAATGTTCTCCACTTGTAAATGATTTTCCAGACAGTGGAATGGCTGATTACAAATTCTTTTGAGATCTTTTTATACCCCTTACCAGACTCATAAGCATCAACAATCTTCTTTCTGAAGGCCTCAGAGAGCTCTTTAGATCTCACCATGGTGATACCTCTCACTTCAACAATTAAGAGCAAAGCAAACTAAACGTCTGAGGTTTAAATAAGGCAAGCCTCCTTCAAAATGCTCTGTAACGATGTTCTAATAATTTGCACCTAATGTGATTTGTTTATTTATATTACTTGAATCTCCCAATATTGTTAAAATGAAGATCAAATGTCCATATGTTTAACTATGTTAAAAAAAACACAGGTTTTCATGGGGTGTCCGAATTTTTTCACGTGACTGTATATATATATATATATATATATATATATATATATATATATATATATATATATATATATATATATATTGTATATAGACACTATTAGTTCATTAATAGTAGTGTCTTTTTTTCACAAATTGGAAGAGACAGCTGCTTAATCATGGACAATGCATCAAGTGCTCGATCATTCTGCAAACCATGAGGCACATTTTCTTGACAGCGGAACATGTTGAATTAACATCAGGATTAAAAACTAAAAATTGGTGTGAACCGATGATTTGATTTAAAAAGAAAATCCGAATAGGTCGCTCAACTTAAACAGTGTGTAACCCAACTCTGAATATGAGGAACTTCCCCTGTAACTTTGTTTATATTTACTGTTAGTAGGTGATCTGGGATGAGCACAGGATAATCTTTATTATAATAGCAGCAGCTTTCTGGTACAACTCCATAGAACCCAGGAGACATTAACATGTTTTTGGGAAGTACAAGTCTTTATGGCATCCATATGGGACCATCTACAACAGTGGAAAGTTAGTCATAAGTGCAGAATCTCCAAGCAGAAGTAGAACATAATTTATTTATTGTTGTCAATTCAAAATGTTTCAGAGTAAACGCTCACTTTTGTTTAAAATGAAATACAGAATTACCAGATCACCTAATAGGCATGTTTACTAGTGAGCTGAAACTAAGATGTATTGCCTTATTTGGTGGACTGGAGCAATGGCTTTCATAAATTTTGATAAAGTTGATATTTTTGTCTGAGTGTTTGGCCTGTATGTATTATATTGTATCCTTCCGATTGAGAAAGATGCTACACAGACACACTGAGTAATTAATGGCCGACATTATGAACCAATACCAAACGCTACCAGGTATAATTTGAGCCGGGAGTTTAAAAACAAATCACACTGATCGAACGGCTTTAATAGCATCTACCCTGACTAATTCAACTGATCCTGAAGCTCAGCAGTGTGGAAGACATTTTTACTGCGGTGCGGTGGTTCTACTGCAGCGTGGTGGTTTTACTGCTGCTTGGTGGGTTTACGGCTTGAATAACGCACCGATATCTGCTGCACACTCAGAGTGTACGATCCTCGCGGGAACATTTTCCCTTTTGTGTTCTGTAGCCCATGTGTATAATCTGTCAGCGCAGAAGCCATGACTCAGTGAACTTCAGTCAACCTGCTTAAATGCCAAAGCACATCCCACATATTAACGAATAAATTAGTGGGAAACCCATAAAGCTGCTGCAGGCAGACACTTTTAAAAACATGCAGACTGGAAAATGAAGATGCTCTCTATAATTTAAAAAAATAAAGAAATGCCTTTCAAATGTTTTTTGTGTTTGTTTAATTAATGACATGAGTACATTCTGACCTCTAATCCTTCTAGCATTTACACAGAGCAAGGCACAGGGATTGGAAAAATGTGATTTCTTTTTAAACCAGCACCAGTAAGCTCGGTTTTAGTTTAGCTTATGTGGCAGACACGTCGCTCAGGACTGTATGGATAGGTATCCTCAATCTACATAAACTTTAATGCTTTATAACCTTTGTTTTTTTTTTTTTCCTAAATGTAGTTTAAGACCAAATTTGAAGGGTCAACATTCCAAACATAAATGTTCATAAAAACCATGCCTTTGAAAAAGAAAGAAAGAAAGAAAGAAAGAAAGAGAAATAGGTAGAAATGAATGATGAAGAAAAGCAAAAGAAATAACGAAAGAAAGGAGAAATATGGCAGAATGGAGAAGACGATGGCGAAAAATGCAAATAGATAAAGAACGAAGGAAGACGTGGGAAGAGAGAGAGGAAAATAATGAGACAGAAGTCAAATATACAGAAGGAGAATATGGAATATATCCGAGGGAGAAAAAGAGATAGAGAGAGCGAATGAGCCGTGAGAAGTGCACCATGTTAAAATGGTGCCATTATTATTGCTATTGTTATTATTATTATTATTATTATTTAGACATACTATTTATATTTTAGACATCGTGAGCAGAGAAGCAGGAGTGTATTAAAATGCAAAACTGGAGAAATGTACTTGAGTGAAACTGTTTTTTTGTCAGGACAGGCGATTGTGCAGGTTAAACACTTGATGATAGTGGTGTCGTGTGCTGAATATTCAGTCTACACTTTAACCTGTGCTGCGTTTCTCCTCCTCGCAAATCTGTTGTGACAAAAGAGAAATGGGATTTGTCAGATCTTGAGTTCTCACTGCGACAAAACGTCAAGAGTATTTATCAGAAACATCTTTTCTTTAGAAATTAATATTCAGCACAGCGTTCTGGCCTCCGGTGTGTGTGTGTGTGTGTGTGTGTGTGTGTGTGTGTGTGTGTGTATACAGAACATGATCTCCACCAAAACCAGCTCAGTGTCTTTATCAATCTATTCCAGCAAAAATAACTCCTATATTAATTTTCTTATTCAGTTCAACATCAAGGATTATTTCTGATGACCATTTTTTAAATTATACTGAAATATTTTGTATATATATTTATGTATATATTTGTATTTATTTATGTATGTATTTCTTATTTATTTAATTATATCTGATTTTGACTTTTTATTACATGATCTTTTTATTTCAAATTAAACAATAATAATAATTAGTATTGTTTATAATTAACAATTTAATTAAAATATATTAAAATAAAAAATAAAAATATGATTAATTCTTAATGACTATTGTTATGTAGAATAAAAAGTAAATCTATTATTATTATTATTATTATTATTATTATTATTATTATTATTTATTTACAATTGTTATTTGGTATCTTTTATTATATTCATACATATTATCCATAAATATTTGTTTCTATTTATGCATATACTGTATGTATTTAATCCAATCTGATTCTGAATTTGTATTCCTTCATGATATTATACTTTTTCACAATTAATTATTTTTATTCGTTATTATTCGTAATTATTTTTTAATTATTTCTCATCTGTGAGCTCACAAGTGCTATCCATTCTAGCTATGCCGCCTCCTTAATACTCACTACTAAAAACAACCCCTTTAAATAATTGTACACAATTGTAAGATGCACCTGCAGAATACAAAAAAAAAGAAACAAGAAAAGAAAAAGAAACAAAAAGACAAAAAGAAAATGTCCCCCTTAGTGCCTTTTTTTTTTTTTTTTTTTTTTTTTTTTTTTTTTTTTTTGCATAAGCATGGCTCTAAGCTTCTTTCCAGTTCATAAATCGAATTCAAAATATTTTCCGCTTCGCTAGTTTATATACTCCAAATGTGTGATTTATATTTCTGTTGCGCTCAATACAACCCAAATGCCAATGGGGCTCTTTTTTTTTTTTCTTTAACCTGTACAAATTGGGAGTTGATGCAGCCGTTCATAAGCTCTCATTATGGTCGAATCGAGCTTGCGAGCTACTCTGAACTCGGCCATTGATGCAAAAAAAAAAGCCCAGAGAGAAGCTTCTCAGAAATGGAATTGCTTTGAGACGGTTGTTCAAAAGCACAGAGCTGCACTGCTTTACCAGGGAAATGTCTTTCTTCATGTCTGCACTGTTTTTCAAATCTAGCCTCCAGATGCGGCTTTGTGGAAATGAACTCAGAGGAACATTCGGAACTCTTTTAATAGTGTGCTTGGAAAAAAAAAAAAAAAAAAAAAAAAAACAACAACAACAACGACGCTGCATTCAAATTAGGAGACGACAAAGTTGCTGATGTCCCACAATCTCTTTCCGCTACAGATTTCGGAGGCTACTTTATTTTATATTCATAAAATGATCTTAGTATTCGTTTATGAATAGTTTTTGAGTTTTTTAGGCTCCTGGATATAGAAACAGATTCATGCTGAACTTTGAAAAAAGACAGAAAATAACTAGTGAACTTGGGACCAAGGAGTTTCATGGGCTTCACATCATCTTTAAAAATTTTCTAAGTTGCACGTCACATGCTTCTATATATATATATTTTAAAAAAAGTCACCTGGAGCTAAGCAAAAAGTAAGAACCTGAGAAATCATGTTAATTTCTCCAAAAGGATGTACTGGTGGTTTGGGCATTTCACACCTTAATTTAGACTTTCAGTGGGACATTTAACTTTTAAGTTATTTACAATGATAATGACATTGTAATAGTGTACAATTATATCTAATGTCTCGTTGTGCCTTAATTTTGTGACACTGTAACTGTGGAAACTTGCAACACGAACAATGTAACTGTGACTTTGTGGCACTAACACTGCAACACTAACACTGTAACACTGTTAAATGTATTACTAACACCGTAACACCGACGCTGTAACTGTAACCCTAACGTTAACACGGAAACACTGGAATTGTGTGACATTGCAGCACTAAGACTACAACTGTAAACTGTAAAAATGTAACTAATTCTTGAAATGTAACACTTTAACAATGTAACATACTGTAATAATTTTATATGAATGATCTCACAGTTGTAGCTCAAGTGGCGTCTCCTAACTTTGTATTTTTTATTATGGTTTAATTATAGTTAACTTGATATACACACACACACACACACACACATACCAAAAGAAGAATTCTAAATTTCCAATTAATCTGTGAAAATCATGATACAGGAAAAAAAAAAAGCAATATAATTTTTTAGCAATATAGTAAAAATAAGTACTTGGGGTCAACAGTCCAGAGTAATGGAGAGTGTGGGAAAGAGGTAAAGAAGCGAGTGCAGGCAGGTTGGAACGGGTGGAGAAAGGTGTCGGGAGTTCTGTGTGATAGAAAAATATCAGCGAGAATCAAGGGGAAGGTGTACGAGACAGTGGTGAGAGCGGCCATGCTGTATGGTTTAGAGACAGTGTCACTGAGGAAGAGACAGGAGTCAGAGCTAGAGGTAGCAGAGCTGAAGATGTTGAGGTTCTCTTTGGGAGTGACGAGGTTGGACA
>CM041000.1:3791176-3806463 GCA_022985145.1 Pangasius djambal | reverse complement strand
CCGAACTGATCTTCTTTCCTCAGTGCTTAGATAAAATAATAAAAGTCACCATATCCTCTGTCATTTTTCTATATAGATTTCAGTTCTGTTTTCTATATTTGGAAAATGAGCTTCTTTTACTGCCCAATTAATTCACTCTAATTATTACAATATATACATATATCTTTCTCTTTATTTTTTTATTTTTATTTTTTTTTTGTAAATGAGTTGCCCCCTTCACTTGTGTCCTCTTTTCTCAGCCTGGTTATTACATACCTCGACTGTGTTGGTTCTCTGGAAACCCATTTAGCAGTGAAATATGGGCCAGCATGTTTGCTTATGTTGCTCCGTAGCGAAAACAATCTCAGACTGTGAGATTGGTTTCCCTCAACGAGGACGTGCCAATTTCATTCAGCAGCCTGGTGCCCCGTGTGAGGAGCCTGTGCACCTGATCCCATTTCTCAAGGCCTTCATTAGATCACTGAAAACACGAGAAAATGCTGAGCTATTAGTCAAATGTCGAGGGAAATGTCGGATACGTTCAAACGTATTGTCGATTGTTTACTGTGGAAAAGCAATGTTCTGTGATTTCTTGCAAATGCTTAGTTTGATGACGGAAGCAATTACATACTTACGCATGACTTAGAGGTCCTCAGGTAAAATCCAAGCGCCCTAACAAAAAGGTCACTTCCTGTTTAACTTTAATGCCTAAATATTTTTTGTTCAATGTCTGAGTCAGTTAAAACTCATTAAACAGACCAGCCTACGCTTTGGTTTTTTTTGTTTTTTTTCCAGTCATTAACCTATAATTACTTTAACCTTGCTTTCCCAAGTGATTCCCTGTATCTCCATACACTGCTAATGGAATGGGCTATAACCTTATAAGCATACACACCTTCTCATAAATATTTTACAGCATGCAATTTTACCTTGCGCGCGTGCGTATTGATTAACGAGTCAGGTGTAAAAGAGTGAAGAATATGTAAAAGGCTGACCTATTGATCAGTGCACTTTAGAGGAAGTAGAATGAGTTTCATAGGAGGGGTCAATCATGATTACCGATGAGTGTGTTGTCCTTACGTGACACAATAACGTAATAGACAAATAAATAAAATCTCGCCCTGTGAAAAGGTTTGTTAAAGGTGCGAATAGAACGAGTGTTTGGTGCTTGATAGTATTTTTCCTGTTAATAGAAAGAGTGGTATTTTCACCGAAGGCTAATAAATGCACATTTATTTATTTGCGTAGCACTGTACTGGGTATCAGTGGGTTAGTGAAATGTACAAAAATTCAATTAAAATTTGTTTAAAAGCCTTAAAGTGTATAAAAATATGATATGTAGTTTATTCGTGGTTAGCCCATTTGGTAGAATGTATAATAATAATTTCTTGAATTAGCCTGTTTATTAGCATTACTAGCCTGCTGAGTCCAGCAAGCCTACATGAGATGAAATCACACGAGACAAGCATATATTTAAACCCGCTAGTTATTTCTTTCAGTATAATCACATGATATTGCTCCCTAAAGACACTTATTTGGATAGAATAATTAAAAATCCGAATGAAGGCTCATCCCTGGTGGGTAGTCTTGTTTTCCGCTTTTCTACTGTCCTAGCGATGTCGAGGCATTACTAACTACCTAACTGAACAAGCAGCAGCTTATCTGTTCGGCTTACATGCTCAGCCCTAAGCATCCTGTGCGCTTTCGCTGTGAGATTGTCTTTCAACGGATGATAACCGCATCAATGCTCCATCGCCACGGGAACTGTAGCAATTAACACGCTAATCGACTCGCCTTTGTCACTTCGCTGCGGCGTCACGACCCCGTCTCAAATCGAGACACTCCGGAAGATCTGCAGCCGTGTGGCTCGTAGCGCCAATTAGAATGAGGCCCACCAGGAGACAAAAGCCTTGATGCAACAAATACAGAATACATTGTGTTTCCTAGAGAGAATGTGCCGGAAAGAACATAATTATAAACATATGGAGTCAGAGGGATGCTTGCAAGCTCTTTAGAGACGATCAGTAATTGTGTATGTAGGGCGCCTAAATACTGTCGGCTCTCATTTGCGTCTGCTCTTGTTCTTGTTGACCTCAGTGTCTTTGAAACTGTAAATGATGATAACCTTCTGACACACGTGAATGGGACACATAGTGTCATATCAGTCTCTTGGATAATTTAATGCTGGTTTGGGAAGAGCTGAATCAACACACAATGAAACGACTCGCAGCAAACCCACACTGATGGCTTTTAATTTTATTTACACCACGCTGGATTCTGATTGGTCAGAAGCTGTTGATTTATTAGTTGGGCCTCTGCAAATCACAGGTTGTGCTCGTTCTAATAAGTTCTCGTTTCTATAGTAACAGCTCGTTCACAGGTACAGTACCTGTATAGTGGAAGCTCCACATAATATAATATACTTGTTTTTTTTATCGAACAAAGAAAGAAAGTATAATAATAGACAGATTTATTTAACATTTATCGAAGGAGTCTCCAGTGTCAGCACTTAGTAACAGTCAGAGGGAAAGCTGTAGCTATTAGGTTTTCCACCACGGGAAAGTCTTCAGGACAGAAGGTTTCTTGGTAACGTGACAAGCTGCAATTTTTTTTTGTCTTATTAGCTTCAAGAAAGAAATCAAAGAGGATGGTGAGGGAAGAGCTGCTATAACATAAGTAATATTAATTACCATAGTTCAACAGGAAAGAAATGGTTTATTGAACAAAACAAAATCATGAGGACTTTTTTTTAAGGACAGTTTGCTTCTGCAAGTATTATAAAAAAAAAGAAAATATCAAAACCATTTCAGTAAAAATGGAGAATTGTAAAAACAATCTTTTCTTAGGATGGATTGCTTATATCTATCTGAGACAAAAAAATAATAGAATCTGCATTTAATTTACAAACAGAGGACATAAAACAAAATATTTTTAAGACGAATATTTCCGCGTTAACGCCGGCCACGCGCTAAGCTACACTGAGACGTTCCGCGTATTCCATCGTGAATCCAGTGTGACTCATTTGTGCAATTTGCATCACCATTATTCACTCTGAATTTTTTCCGGAATTCTCTGAATCACACCCTCGTGTTCATTTTCAGCATCTTTCCGTCAGCGAGAGCGGGCTCAGTGCTTTCATTAGTGAGCACATCAGTGAGGCGTGATGAATAAAAGTGCTGGGTTAAAGTGCCATTACTTTGGGTGGAGGAGGAGCAGTGCATTATGGAAACTGGCAATGGGCCTGGATCAAGAAAATGATAGACAGACAGAGACAGAGAGACAGACAGAGAGAAAGAGAGAGCGAGATAGTGAGAGGACAGAGAGGCAGAGACAGAGGGACAGAGATATGGAGAGAGACAGACATAAAACGAGAGATAGGCAAGAGAAAGGGAAAGATAGAGATAGAGATCGAGAGAGAGAGAGAGAGACAGGAAAAGTGACAGAGTCACAGACACAGAGAGATACAGAGAGAGAAAGAGTCACAGACAGAAAGAGAGAGACAGGTGGAGCAGCTGCTGGAGACAGTATAGCATTTAATGATTAGTGCTGAGTGTGACCTTTCTCTGACTTCTGTTAGGAAATGGATTAAAGTGAAAGTGCACCAGCAGATTAAACACTTCTCACCCTGCAATTTTCTGACTATTTTTCACCAGAACGTCGTTGGGAAGCGGCTGCTCCATGCCAGCTCCCATAATGCCCTTCTTTTCGTGGACAATAGTACTTTACATGCTATGGTTGGTGGCAGCTCTTTATACACTCTTTATAGAAAATAGCATGGGGTCAGGACGTCGTGACATGCCTGGTCCTCACTATTCACTTTAAGATGCATAATGAGCTCTTAGAAGCTTCCAACATTTTTTGGCCCGAGTGCTCAGAAAAGTGCCCTTTTGTCCCCTCCTTTTTTTTTTTTTTTTTTTAGCTACGATTACAGGCTATTTGCTAATTGGAAGTTTAACATTTACGTTTAACACTTATCATAAACGGACCTCTTATAAAAGGCTTGGATTTTTATAAGTGCCCTCCTTGACTCGTGCCCTACACTGAGTGGATAAGTGTGGGTGTGATTAGCTTGGGCGCGCACATAGGGTCCTTTGTCCAGAGTTCATAATAACGTTGATTAGCTTCCTGTATTAGCACTAAAAACACTGTGGGCTATTTTATGGCCAAACAGAGTTGATCGACGAGGACAGGATGAGTTCAGGGTCTAAAGCAGGGGTCTTTCGATCTTATCCACGCTGGGCAAGGCTTTCATTGCAAACAAGCAGGAGCCACATTTGATTCCACTTGTTTAATCAGCTCACCTTAGTCTCTTATCAGCTATCATTTTGGCTGTAATGAAAACCTGCAGCCACACCGGCCCTTTGCGGATAAGACTGAAGAGCCCTGGTCTAAAGTTTCTAGTTTCACACTCCAGCTATCTTTCTTTCACTATGATAATGTCTGATAATTATTGATAATCATGGCCATATTTTCAGAGTTCTGTGTTATTGAACAAGTTTCTAAGACTGAGAGTGTGAGAAATAAATGCATGCTCTCCTCTTGTTTTTTTCAGTAGAGCCTATCGATTTGGGTGGAACTGACCCATGATAGTGTCTCTGCCTGTAATCTCAGCACTTTCTGCTTTTTAGCACACAGTCGGAGTGAAAGCGCCGCTCTGGGAGGACTGAAGTGTTAAACGCTGAGTGTGTGTGTGATTGGTCGTGTCTTTAGAGACTGGCTGCAGGCGGAGCGGGAAGCAGCCTGTTAGTGTGTTAGCGTGGCCCTCTGCAGCAGAGCTCTCGCCAAAACACCTCTTCCCATCAGAGAATCGGAGAATGTGAGGCACTTCTGAAGCGTGGGATAGTGAGCGATTAGTGAGAAAGCAAATGATAATGATCTGTCTCTACAAGGGAAAAAAGAGAATTAATGAATGATACATTTTCTTTGTTTTTCTTTTTTTTATATGCAGGAGTGTAAAACAGTGTCTTCGTGCATCACCCAATTTGATAATACTCCAGAAAGTTAGCAAGAACTGCAGCAGATTAGCATTGTGACATGCTAGTTATCTAGTGTTTGCTAATGTAGATGATTTAAGCTACCTTTTTTGAGCCAGGTAGCCAAGTACATTTAACTTGACAAAAAAAAAAAAAAAGTTTTATTTATTCCTTGTTTCTTACATTAGGGAGCTAGCATTATGCTAATGTTGGCTTTAACCATCATTATTATCTAGTAAATGAAATGACAACAGCATTGTACTGTGATAGTAGATGACTAGAAAGAGAACTTATCTACTCCAATGACCACCGTCCAGCTATCTATATTTAATACCTTATTTCATGGTACTTTTAGCTAGCTAGATCTTTACATTTAGCTAATGTACACTTCTTATACAATTAGCTACCAAATTTCAGCCTTAATGTTTAAAAGTCTCACAATTGTGTTTCAGCATGTAGTAGGTAACCATTTTTAAGTGTAATTTTAGCCAACTTAAAGGTTTTAACTGGTGGAGAAACTAACTGACAGCATGTTCCTTATTTATTTCAAAGTCTTATAAGTCCTGACTATTCTCTGTTTTTATTAGTTCCCTCAAATAACAAAGAAGGCTGCACTCCAAAGAGCATTTTCTGCTAGTTATCACACTTTAACCACCCCTAAGGGAACATCATTTTAATCTTCAGACAACGTCTCGGGGGAAAAAGCATAAAAAGCAACCAAAGTGAGAGTTAAAAGAATTTCTGAATTCTGAAGTTTTATTTAATGCTTGGCTAAACCACGTGAAGTACACAACAATCAACCACTGATTACAGCTTAAAGGAACTCGACATCTTGTCATTCTGGTGACTCATTCTGTAATTATTGTATATTATATTATATAATGTAGAGCTGTGGATGAAGAGTGGCTCTAAATAAAAGCATCGATTACACGGTAAACTAGAAAAAAAGTGCTGTTAGCCTGAAAACATTTCTTCAGTATTCCTCATGAAAGTGTTCCAGATTTTTTCAAAGCTTTCATATTCTAATATTTAATAGGAATGCCTGTTCAGGGCTTTAATAGGAACACTTGTGTGAATCTATGGTAACTCAAATAACCGCCCTTTACAACCGTGGTGAGCAGAAAAGCATCTCAGAATGCAGAACATGTTGAACCTTGAGGCAGATGGGCTACAACAGCACTAAGATCTCATTTTCTCCCCATTCTGATGTTTAATGAGAACATAAACATATGATTGGCGGGATAGTTGAATGAATGAACAAGTGTACCGGTGTTCCTATTAAAGTGTCCGGTGAGTGTATGTGTGTATCTTGATTTTTTTTTTTCCCCCTTCGTTTCCAGTGATAGATAAATAATACATTAGCTGCTAATCTAATATATGATAATGGCTGGCATTATGATGCATGTTGTATTTTTGCAGTACTGCAGGTCTGACCCTGAATTCACACCAGACACTTTGCATAACAATTCCGTCCAGACCTCAGTCAATAAATACCAGATGCATCTTTGCTGCGTTTCTGTACAAACTACTGGCAGGAGAAAGAGCAACAGCACAGTCTGATTTTAATCTATATTTAGAACCTCCAGTATTTCATTGTCAGGATTTACATTTCTAGTAAATTTTGGGGGGGTTGAGAGAGATATTCATTGTTTATTGCTTAATAATTAATGAAGTAAGCCTAGTTTTAGAGCTGGCAGAATTCCCTCCTCGCCTCCTCTTAGCCATACCAATTAAACTCTCTCATTTACTAATTCTACTCACCTGTCGTTCAACTCCTTAGCTCGCTATTCAGCTCCAGTTGCACAGTCGTGACCTCCTGTAGATGATCATTTTAAATAAAGTGCGCAGCTTATAGAAAATGTACGCCTTACTCAGGCATGTGAGTGAAGAAAAGAAAAAAAAACAGAGACAAAGTGTCAAACATGGGCAGCACTATAGAGCCTTTAACTAGTTTGAATTGAAATGCTTGTTAAAATGGAATTGATTGGTGTAACGCATATGGTATGGTATTCAGCAATTCTGGTGGAACTGACCTGCGCCTGCCTCTAACCCGCTAACGTCATCATCTCTTTCTGCCTCTTGACATATTGCCTTCATCGAAATTGATCAGGTTAACAAGTTCCTAGCCATTAGTTTGTTGCAGGAAGTGGAGTTGTGCAGAAAATCAGGCTGCACCCTGCAAACTGTGCTTAATTGAGCTGGAAGTCGATGTTTCCGATGAGCACATTGGCATTTTAGCCGCCTGGTGTACTGCTTGGCATTGAGCCTGGCATAGTTGGCCATGATGGTGCCAGATTCGCTAACAGACCCCCCACTTAGTGAAGTGTGAAACCGCCAATAAACTGGCACATTCACCTGTTTGTGGGAAATTATGATGCGTAAAGCACATATGGGGTTCATCAGTCAAGGAGAGCTGCAGAATAGTCGCCGAGTGGAATGTTGGCACCATGTGGAACCTGACAGTGCTGGAATGGGAATCCCCTGGGTCCAAAAACCACTGCGGGGAGATCATTTATAAACCATGTGACACCTATGAATGCTTTTAGGTTAATTGTCTCTGAGTTGAAGACAAGACAAGAGCATCAATTTCACACAGTGGAATCTCGAACGAATCAGCTGGAAAATAGGCTCATAAGCACCTTGAGCGATGTGCAGAAATGTTATTTCAATATTATTTCAATACATTAGTACTGTTATCTTTTTCATTTAATCTTTATTTTTATGTGTATAAACTGTTTAATGAAGTCAAATGAAAACTGAAGCAGTTGTTGGAAAAATTAGATTCAGACATCAGAATTGGAACAGTGGAGTTGGTCAATTTTTGTAAAAAGAATTTGCTATCATGGCTCTTTAATGCAATTACAACAAACATTTATTTAGGGGTCCAAGCGCTGAGATCTGGGACACTTTTTAATTCAGATTTACTGTATCTCCTTCTTCTTCTTATTCTTATTCTCTTCCTAAAATTGAATGGTGCAGATTAAACCATAAAGCATAGAGACGTGAAACTTTCCTCCACACTAGTGAGATGATGTCATTCGGTCAGATGGTCACAGTATAGAGCAGTGTTTTGCATTTTGAAGCGTAAAATAAAAAAATCAGCTTATGTTTCATGTCATTCACCAGATCAAACCAAACAAAAAGCTTCAGAAACGATTGAACACCGGCCTCATAAATTTTGAGCTAATTTGCATAATATGCAAAATTCAGGTTTTTTTTGGTTTATTGTTTTCTTTTTCTTTTCCTCCTACATCTTTGACTGAATATTTATCAAACTTGGCAAGTCAGAAAACCTGAATAGTTTTTTTTTTTTCATATTTGAAGGTGTTTACAAATAACTAAACAAATACAACTAGTGCAAATACACTAAACAGGAAGTGAGATCACATCTCTGTAACGCTTCTGTCCATTGACACCAAATTTGACACAAGTGTATAGCTGATGACTTTGAGCCAATTGGCGCATGTAGCTCGGTAGGGGGTGATGTAATATTCAGTAGTATAATATAATATTCAATATCCGCATATTGGCATGTAATGGTTTTGTGATGTATGACTTGATTACTTGAAAAACATGGTTGCCATCAACCAATCAGGTTTTAGCAGGCATTTTACACAGTTATCACCAGCCATACTATTATAAATCTTAACTGTGGGTGGTTCAAATATTTTTGGCTAGATTGTGATTTAGAAGAAGTTGCACTGTTTTTGGAATCAAAATGTTAGGCTTTTTTTTTTTTTGGTTTGGAGGGTTCTTGTTTAAGGCTTGATTGAGACTTTTGTATTTCTGTCATTTAGCTTGAGTGATTGTGTTAGAGAACAATGCACAAAAATAAACGCATTTCAAAACAACAGTGGAGTCCAACATGAACAGTGGTTTATCATTATACTGGTTGGATAGCAGGTGGGGAAGTGGGGAAGTTAAAAAAAAAAAAATGGTTGTGTAGCAGGAGTCGGAATATTGTGGAGGAGTGGTAGAATTTGTCAAGAGCATGTACTTCCTGTTTCACGTTTACACGACAACGATGTAGTCAAAAACAGAAAAGTTGTTCTCTTGCTTTTTCAAAAAGTTTCACGTATACACAACAACGTTTTCAAAACGATTCTTGTTTACACATATCCGCGATAACGGCCAAAAGCGCTGAATTACGTATGCCAGGCCAGTAGTTGGCGCTGATGTGTATTTAGAATTTGTCGTGTGTATATGATGCGTCTCCGCCTGTTGGTTGTAATATTGGTGAAATAAATCCACACTTTGCTGATGAAGTGTTAGCAAACTCTTGAACAGCAACGACACTACCATGTACTCCGCCATTGTTGTGTATGTTTGTTCGCGCTTGCCTTTACAATAGACACGTACTGCGCATGTCTACATACCTAACACGTACTACGCACGCGCATGACGTCACCGTTTTCAAAGATTCCCGTATTGGGTGTTTACATGGAGACGATAACGGCGGCGTTTTCAAAAACTCACACTTTGAAACCCGTTTTCAAAAATATGCGTTTTCAGTCCCCAAAACGCCGTTCACGCGTAAACGAACAGGCAAAATGCATAAAAAGTTTCCCGTTTTTGCCTGAAAACGTTGTCATGTAAACAGCCCCTTAATAAGTGATCCAGATCTAACATGTGTGATGATTCAACATATGTGATCGAGCATTTCTTGGCCCCATAAAATAGCCTGAGAGCCATAGTTTGATTCCGTATGTTGGCATATTTCCTTTTGAAACAGGACGTCAGAGTGACAGCATGTTACAGTGCTTGACTGATTTACACAACAGCAAATAATACACCCCCCCCAATCTAAGCAACTTTAGTGTAACTTGGTGGACTGGCTATATGTCAAGAATAGCGAATAGTTTAACAAGAAGTTTTTTTTTCAGCTGTGCCGGATTTCTCACTGCTGCCTGTCAGCTTACAGTTTTTCCAGATCGATTTGACACATTCCTCCAAACTCAGAACACTTTATAATTGTCTTAAATTGACTGTACGTTTTTGTCAATTTCATACAATTTACAAAGTACATGCATCACTTTCAAATTAACTCTGTACACAAAATCCTTCAATGCTTTCACAATAGTTCATATAGCCGACCAGAACATTTAATATATCAGGAAAAACACAACAAACGTAATTCTGTTATTTGTTAAATTCTCACTTTAAAGTTCACTTAAGCCCAAATTAGCCCAAAATTGATATCTGCTGAGTTACTGACACACGCAACACAGGAAATGCGAAGTTCCTAATTGTTTACACAACTATCACAATTACACCAACTATGAAAGGGAAAATTTAAAAAAAAATGACAAAGAATAAGAACAAGAATTAGAATGGAAAATGAGTGAGAGGTGATGGAGAGGGTAGAGGAAGGGTATTAGTAAGAGGGAGAGGAAGAGTGGAAGAGGAAGAAAGAGATGAGCCGAAACGAGGAGAAGGAGTAAGAATCATTGGGGGTGTAGTGAAGAGTAGAACGGGGAGGAGTAGAGGGAAAAGAGATGGTAGAGTGGAGGGCAACGGTGTAGTGTGAATAGCAAGGGAGGAAAATGTAAGAAGACATGAACGGAAAGGAAGGGAACAGCAGGGAGCAAGAGGAAGGAGGAGAGGTAGAAGGATAGGGTACAGATGGGTTTCAAATGAAATGAGAGTCACCTTAATTGACCTTGAAACGAATCATGGTCAGTCAGGGTGGCTTGAGAGAAGCTGGGCAGAGAGTTCAGCCCAACGTAAACAGATCCACAGTGGCTTCTCTTATCTACCTGCACATTTCAGACCGAAAACCAGTAAGTACCTATGCCATTCTACATCTATTATTAGAGTCTAGTAGTCTATATATAAATATAAAGAAAAATATATACATAAATATAAGAAGAGATTTAAAAAAAATGTGTATAAGAATATATATATGGATATATGGATGGTGGAAGCAGAAATCTGCCAGTACAGATATAAAGTGGGGCTTTGTGCAGTTTTGTGCAAATAATGTTCCGGTTTTGCCATATAATGTGCAATAAAGTGCAATAAATGCAATACTAAAATAAATTAGTAACGTTATGTAATGTAAATGTAAAATGAAGTGAACAGTAACTGAAACTCTTGACCTGTATCTGCATCACATGCCAGAAGTGAGCAGGTGCATCTAGTGTTCCTATTAAAGTGGACAGTGAATGTATTGTTTCTCTAGGTATACTATTGTATTGTGCTCATAACGCCAATAAGGGATGGGTAGGAAAAGCTCTGAAATACACATTTTCACTTTACCGGCACAGGAAATGGCGTCTGATCCGCGGTCTGAGAATGAGACGGGTTGGAAGCGTCTGTAAGCTCAGCATGATATCACAAACTGCCCGAGAGAGCGAGCGAGAGAGAGAGAGAGAGTGAGAGAGGGAGGGAAAGAATAACAGAGCAGAAGTGCTGGTTTTCCTCTTGGCAGCCTGCGAGGGGATAAATAGGTTTTTAAAAAGCCTCAGCAGAAAACTCCAAGCAGCTGCTTACGCTGAGATAGAGAGAGATAGAGAGACGGGAGGAATAAATCACTAATATTGATAATATTAATCATATCATCAGAATCAGGAAGACTGGAACAGGCTTACTAGTTAATATATAGTGCGCTAGAAAGTTTTTTTTTTATTTTTTATTTCTGATACGATTTAAAATACATCCTCCATACAGTATGTAGTCAAATTAGTATCCATGTCCACATCAAATTCTTAATTTTATAATAATTACTTAAGACAATCCAGTGCATGTGAGCCTTTAGAAAATATTTTACTATTGTGTTTTTTTCTGCTGAAGCATAAAAAATAAATATTAAAAAATTTGATGTGTGTTGTGTATCATTAAAAAGTAACTTAGTATTATATTTTTTGCCTTATCCCTCCCAGATAATATTCTTATCTTGTGTAATTTATAAATAAAACAAAAAAACAACTAAACTAAAAACAGTATTCATCTTAACTAGCAAGCAATTAACACTTTCAAAAAATGTGCTTTATAGGTGATGTGAGTTTCACCACTTTCTATAAAAGCAACAGCTATTTATTATTAAAAAAAAAAAAAAGATTAAAAAAAAAACATCTTTTGCAAAGTTCTAAGCTAAAAGCCTTAGCAGGAGTTAGCATCTCATTAGGTGTTCAGACTGAAGAGCTCATCATCTCCGACTGTTCCATTGCACGGCCCATTAGTCTGATCAACAGCACGGATGGAGAGCACTCACGCCTTTGCCAACACCCGCCATCATCGCCGCTGGAAACCAGGGCATTATGGGAAAAAATTTCAATAAAGTCTTCTTTCTGTGGCAGACTGGAAATGTCACCGCAGTGGTGGTCAAAAAGTTCTGCTCTTATGGTTCTATTCCATCACTTCATCAAAAGCTAATGCAGAATTCAACCCAGCTTGTATTTATTACTTCAAAGAAATTCCTTTAAAATCAAATAGAATTGGAGCTGTAGGAGAAATCCTTGTACAGAATTAAAGTAATTTTAAATCATAATTTCTAAATTTGCTTGTAGGAGAAATCCTCCACTAACAATGCACCATCTCAATGACTTTGGCGTAGTTGCTGGTGCCAGATGGGCAGGTTTGAGTATTTGAGAAACTGCCGATCTCCTGGGATGTTCACCACAACAGTCTCTTGAGTTTGCACCGAGTGGTGCAGAAAACAACAACACAAAAATCCAGTTCTGCAGGCGGAAACACCTGCTTCGAGTGGACAGGATAACTGAAATAACAACCCTTTACAACCATGGTGAGCTGAAAAGCATCTCAGAATGTTCAACACATCAAAACCTTGAAGTGGAAGGGCTCCAGCAGATGAAGACCACATTGGTTTCCACTCCTGTCAGCCAAGAACAGGAATCTGAGGCTACAGTGGACAGAGGCTCACCCAAACAGGACAGTTGAAGATGGGAAAAAGAACAATTGAAGTGCCCCACCCGCCGCACCTCGCTCTGCTGATGGACATTTAAAGCAGGTGAAAATAAGCAATACAGGACATATAATTCAGATTTGACCTGTTCTGTAGTTTTATGCAAAAAAATAAATAAATAACAGGTTGATTATGAATAACGCATTAACGAGCTTCACTTGTAATCCGAGTAACAGGAATCTCAGTGTGTAAATAATCAGAGTAGTCAGTGCGCTACCTGACAGGCAGGACATGAGACGCTGAATCGTGGATAATTGTGTTTACCGAAAGAGCACCTGTTCCGCAGCAGCACATAATAGCTGTAATTAGAGGGAAAAAGGCCACTGTCGCTCAGAGACACTCCAACATGGCCGCCATCCCAGGGTAGAACAGCTGAACAACCGCATTCGTCCGTTTGCTTTCATCTCTCCTGGCGTGAAGAACGAATCCTGACAAGATGCGTTTGGGTTTTAATATCTCCTTCCAAGCACTGACGAATTTCTGCTGCCGATGTAACGAGGCTGTGTCGAAGTGTGTGACCAGTGCAGTGATAACAATGTCAGTCTAAACCGATAACACGCACTGTGGTGATGTAACATTTCCAGGCTGTAACATGTCAAAGTGCTAGCGTATTTCATTTGGATGTTGGAAAGTAAAAAATAAATTTATAATTGCACATAAACACCACTCATTGAATTTTTTCGGAACTGTTTATATGTATGCTCCAATAGATCGTTTGCAGTCCTTTCTTTTTATCGCAATTTTACAGTTTACATTAAACGCATAATTAAAACCAAGATCAAAGGATGGAGTGTGGTGAAGCGAAAGCATCAGAGACAGTTGGGTACACACACACACACACACACACAGATGAACAGACAGAGACACAGGCAGAAAGGCAGAGAGACAGACTGACAGACAGACCGAGAGGCTGTCAGCCAGATAGATAGATAGATAGATAGAGACACAGATACACAGAGAGTGAGATAGACAGACATAGAAATAGATAGAGATATCCACTCCATCTCTGCAACTTCTCTTCCCAGTCACAAGCGGTCCCTGGCCACACCCTCACTCCCACTATTGTCTAGTTAGCTTTATTTTGATATATTAGCTAGTTACTGGCTTTATTTTATAAAATTTTTTAACTTTAGAAATCTAGCTTTGTTTTGAGACATTCTCTAGACTTAGCTAGCGAGCTTTATTAGCTAGCTAGCTTTGCTTTTTTTTCCCCCTTTTGTAACATTAGCTAAGTAGCTGGCTTTGTTGTTTGTTTTATTTTGATACAGTTTCTAACATTAGCTAGCTAGCTTTGCTTTTTTTCCCCCCTTTTGTAACATTAGCTAAGTAGCTGGCTTTGTTGTTTGTTTTATTTTGATACAGTTTCTAACATTAGCTAGCTAGCTTTGCTTTTTTTCCCCTTTTGTAACATTAGCTACGTAGCTGGCTTTGTTGTTTGTTTTATTTTGATACAGTTTCTAATATTAGCTAGCTAGCTTTGCTTTTTTTCCCCTTTTGTAACATTAGCTACGTAGCTGGCTTTGTTGTTTGTTTTATTTTGATACAGTTTCTAACATTAGCTAGCTAGCTTTGCTTTTTTTTCCCCTTTTGTAACATTAGCTACGTAGCTGGCTTCGTTGTTTGTTTTATTTTGATACAGTTTCTAACATTAGCTAGCTAGCTTTGCTTTTTTTCCCCTTTTGTAACATTAGCTACGTATCTGGCTTTGTTGTTTGTTTTATTTTGATACAGTTTCTAACATTAGCTAGCTAGCTTTGCTTTTTTTCCCCTTTTGTAACATTAGCTACGTATCTGGCTTTGTTGTTTGTTTTATTTTGATACAGTTTCTAACATTAGCTAGCTAGCTTTGCTTTTTTTCCCCTTTTGTAACATTAGCTATGTAGCTGGCTTCGTTGTTTATTTTATTTTGATACAGTTTCTAATATTAGCTAGCTATCTTTGCTTTTTTTCCCCTTTTGTAACATTAGCTACGTAGCTGGCTTTGTTGTTTGTTTTATTTTGATACAGTTTCTAACATTAGCTAGCTAGCTTTGCTTTTTTTTTCCCCTTTTGTAACATTAGCTAAGTAGCTGGCTTTGTTGTTTGTTTTATTTTGATACAGTTTCTAACATTAGCTAGCTAGCTTTGCTTTTTTTCCCCTTTTGTAACATTAGCTACGTAGCTGGCTTTGTTGTTTGTTTTATTTTGATACAGTTTCTAACATTAGCTAGCTAGCTTTGCTTTTTTTCCCCTTTTGTAACATTAGCTACGTAGCTGGCTTTGTTGTTTGTTTTATTTTGATACAGTTTCTAACATTAGCTAGCTAGCTTTGCTTTTTTTTCCCTTTTGTAACATTAGCTACGTAGCTGGCTTCGTTGTTTGTTTTATTTTGATACAGTTTCTAACATTAGCTAGCTAGCTTTGCTTTTTTT
>CM041000.1:3779679-3791076 GCA_022985145.1 Pangasius djambal | reverse complement strand
CCCCCTTTTGTAACATTAGCTAAGTAGCTGGCTTTGTTGTTTGTTTTATTTTGATACAGTTTCTAACATTAGCTAGCTAGCTTTGCTTTTTTTCCCCTTTTGTAACATTAGCTACGTAGCTGGCTTCGTTGTTTGTTTTATTTTGATACAGTTTCTAACATTAGCTAGCTAGCTTTGTTTAGGGAGAGTTTCCACTCTTAGTTAGCTAGTCTTGTTTTTGATAATTCTTCTATCTCGTCTTTTTTTTGTATAGATTTGCCTGTAGAGTTAATTAATTAGTTTTCTTTGGGGATAAACATTTATCGTGAACTGTAAATTTTTTATGAAAAAAACAATTGTGACTTGAAAAATTTTTGGTTACTCATAAAATATACCATATTTTGTTGTTTTTTAGATAAATTCTTTAGTGATATTGAACCCTTAATGATACGTTTTGAACACAATATTGTGGTATTTTGGAAAATAATTATAAAAAATTGCATAAATATTATGATAATAAAGCTAAATATCTGCACATGCAAATGCAGAGCTCTTTTTGTTCTGTATTATCAGAAACCAGACCCAATGTTTTGAATTAAACCTCATTTTACCCATAATCCTGTGCAGCATCGATGGTTCTGGGCCAGATCTGAGCTCTTTGATTTCCACATGTGTGATTTTTTTAGATGATAAAACACTCTTGAATCCTAATTAACACTTTGAACCTGACATCAAAACATCTGTTAAACTGCACATCTGTTCAGCAGCACAGTTTATTTCCACTGAACATTTACAAGCAAGGCTGTTTTTTTCTCATTTGCATTTTATTTCAGACAGAAAAAAAAAAATACAGGGAAAAGATACTCCAAAATTATTGGCACCCTTTCTAAAAATAAAAGCGCATCCAAGTATAAATATAATGGGTGATGAGTTACCTATGTTTACCTATGTGTACACAATGTACAGTTTGATTTTAAGACTAAGACATAATATTTACTTTCATAGTGCAAAAGTATTTGCACCCTTCCTTTTAAAAAAGGCACGAAAAATATATAAATAAATAACACATGCAAGTAGTGCATAAAAATAGCACATGGAATAGCAGAAAGTATAAAATAATAAAAATGAAACTAAAGATAATAAAATAAAATAACACTATAATATTATTAATTATTTCCTGTTTATTACCATCACGTTTCACTTAAACATCTAATATCTAATTATATAGACATTGTTTTGTCCCATAACTAATTTAATAAATCAATTGCAATAATGATTAGTTATTTTTAGTTTTGTGATTTTTTTTACCGCAGACAAACTGATTTGATATACTATATAGAAAAAATACAATTAAATAGTGAATAAATGAATATTATCAAAAATATTGAAAAATGATTATTCACTTATTGTTTAACAATTTTGTAATTAAAATGATTAAAGTGCATTTTTGTAAATACAGTACTAAATTATGTCATGAGTCGGCTTTAATTAAAAGCACATGAGTTCATGTAATCAAAATCTGTCAGTGTGACTGGACTATATTTTCCGTTTTTTTTTAGCTTCCATCACATATAGCTCATGTACACACACAAACACACACAAACACACACACAATGAGTGAAAGTAATTGTGTGAGGCCGAGACCTGTGTTCAATAAATCACGGTGCTCTGACACTGGTGTATTCTGGAGAATTGGCTTTATTGGTCAGTGGGGATGGAGGTGTATACACCACACACACACACACACACACACACACACACACACACACACACACACACACACACACACACACACACACACAGCGTTTGAGGAAACTCCATCAACACTGTGGAGCTTCTCCTGAGACTGGGGTAAAGCGATGAAATCTAAACGCTAATAAAGTGCACATGCAACGCTTTATTCTGATGCTGCTTCCGTATTCATTGGCCTTAACAATACACTTTAAAAACAGTTGTCAGTTTTTGTGGAAGAGAGTGAAATAAATATATTAGAAGCTCCTCATAGAACTCAGAAATGGATTAAGTCAAGGAAGCACCAGGATTTTTGTTCCACAAAAAAAGGAGCTTTTAGGAAAGCAAATAAATGAAATGAAAATAGAAATAAAGGAAAACAAAAGAAAAAAAGGAAAAACACAGGAAAAAGAAAGAAGTAAGGAAATAGCAACAAATACAATAGGAAAATAAGAATAGGAAGTAGTATAAAAGTAATAAAAAAAAGAAAGAGGAGAAACAAAAAAGGGGAAAAAAGGAAAAAGAAGGACAAAGGGAAATAAAAAATCTACTAAATGAAAGAATAATTGCTTTGTGAACATCTGAACCTTTTGAAACATTTGTAGGAGGAGAATGAAAGAAAGAAAGAAATAGAAATAAAGCAAATAAGAAGCAAGCAAAGCAAAATAAAACAAATTAAACAAATGTAACAAAAAACAGGAAAAAGAACGGAAGAAATAGCAACAAATGCAGTCAAAATAAGAAAAGGAATTAGAAGTTAAAAAAAAGGAAAATAGAAAGTAATAAATAAGAAAGAGTAGAAAGTAAAAAGAAAAAAAAGGAAATAAATAAAGTGAAAAAAGGATGACAAAGAGAAATAAATAATCTCCTAAATGAAAGAATAATTGTTGTGTGAACAAATGAATCTTTTGAAACATCCGTAAGAGGATAAAGAAAGAAAGAAATGAAATAAAAAAGAAAAAGGAAAGAATTAAATAAATTATATTAAAATAATGAGCAAGAAGAAAGTAAAAAGAAAGAAAGTAAGGAAATATATTTAAAAAAAAGCATTTCTCACAGCTGTAGGAGTCAGAAGGACAGGCATACGGGGGGGGGGGGGAATCAATCTGTCTCAGTCTGAGACAAATGAGAGAAAATGAGGTGATAGAAAAGAGAAAACTATCTGGCTGTTTGATCCCTCTTTGATCTTCACTCATTTCTAGAAGTAACTGAAGCTTTAGCAGGGATGAAAAACAACAACTCGTCATGATCTCAATGAAATCTTAAATCTACATTATATTTCCTTTATAGTCTACTGTATCAGATGAACATACTTTACATTATTCAGCAAAAAGTCATTTATTCATGGTTTTTTTTTCTTTTCTAACACTAGCGTATTAGCATTTTAATAGCTTTTTTCTTGTTTAGCCTTCGTTATATTTATATACGTACTATAGAACTATCATAAAGGTTTTGCATGTTGCATATTACATGTTGATTTTGTCTTATGCATTTTAAGATTCTAGATATGTTTTATAAGACATCTATTTGAACATGCAAGGCAGTTTTATTTCATATTTGTTATATTTTATTTGCTACCATTATTTGTCTATATTAATGGTAAAACGCTGTTTTCAACTGTCTACTTTCCAATGTTGCCTCAGATACCTCTCCTTGGCTGACAGGAGTGGAACTCAATGAGGTCTTCTGCTGATGTAGCTCATCCGTCTAAAGATTTGGCGTTTTGAGCATTCTGAGATGCTTTTCTGCTCACCATGGTTGTATAGAGTGATTATGTGAGTTACTCCTTGTTTTTACAGTTCCATTTTTTTTTTTCATCAAAGACTGAACTCAATTTTTTTTCCCGTTCTGTATCGTGTTTTGATGTGAGTGGTAACTGAAGCTCTTGACATGTATCTGCAGGGTTTTATGGCTACAGGGCTACATAATTGGCTGATTGGATAATTGCATGAATGAGCAGGTGTACAGGTGTTCCTAATAAAAAGTTATAACTATCATTGTCATTTTTTCATTTATAATTTTATCCAATGCATTATTCTACATGTTTGTATATCTTAGAGTTATTTTAAAGAGTTATATAACTCTAAGTTATTTCCTGATGCAGGACTATAATGCCGTAATAATAACAATAATAATAACAATAATAATAATAATAATAATAATAATAATAATGATGTCAGGATCAACTCGTTACATGTCGATCCTTCCAGACAGATTAAATATTAATTATACTGCCAGTTGTTTGTGTTAACTGTAAATAATAATGAGTTGTTAGAAAGACAGTGGCATTTCATCATATTGAGCACTCAACAATACCATCTTGGTATTATATGACAGAGACTGTATGTGAGACTCCGTAGAGACTGCAGCATGTGACATGACGATTAAAACAGAATCAGCTTTATAAGCCATCACGGCTGAAGCATACCCTCCCAAATGGAGAAAATTAAACATGTAATTACGTTTTGTGTGTTACTGTAACACAAACAGCTGGATAAAGATGAGTACACATCATACAGACATCTGAATTTTATAAATGACAGAATTGTGGTAACATCAGATGGATTCATCACTGTACACTGCAAATGGGTTATAGATAACATACAGATGGATAGAGAAAGACAGATGCAGAAAGACACAGACTAAGAGGACAAGGGTAAATCTGAAGGAGCTGGAGAGATATAGAGCTCATATGATAGCTTAGTTCATTGCCTGGGCTCTCCACAAAGCTGGACTTTATGGCAGAGTGGTGAGAAGAAGCCATTGTTGAAAAACAAAATAAATTCCATGTTAGCGACTCAGCAAACTTGTGGAAAATGGTTCTCTGGTCTGTTGGGACCAAAAGAGAAATGTTTGGCCTTGACACAAAACACATTTTTTTTTGGCAGAAACCCAACATTGCTTATCACCCTGAGAACCATCCCCACTGAGAAGCATGGTGGTGGTAGCATTTTGTTTAGCAGTACCCTTGGCTTCTTAGTTGCTTCCCTGACTAATGCCCTCTTTACCCGGTCCTTGACTTTTGGTGGACAGCCTCCTCTAGGCAGAGTTGTAGTTGTGCCATATTCTTTACATTTTTAAATAATTGATTTAATAATGCTTTGCAGGATGTTCAATGCTTGGGATCATCTTTTATAACCAAACCTTGATTGATACTTTTCCAGAACTTTGTCCAGGACTTGTTTTGATAGCACTTTGGTCTTCATAACGCTGTTTTTTTAGATATGGTCTCTATCTACTCTAGATTAATACTGAGATTATGTAATAGGTCAACTCTAGTCAACTATTTGTGTGATTTTGATGCCAACTGCTTGCACCAGAACTAATATAGGGGTTTCATAGCAATGGGTGAATACTTATCCATGTATCTATAGACAGAAGGACCTGAACATATGTAAATGCATACAAACAGTGGTCAACCTGCAGTAGGTGGAAATACATGCAGATAGACAAATGGGAAAAGAGGTTTAGAGGAACATGGGTGGTGAGGCATTAAAAAGACTGGAAAAGTTCATGGTGTCCATGAGGAAGTGCTGCCAAACCAGCCCCATGTCTCCAGCTCATCTAAGTAGTGCACACACTGCCATTCTCTCAGACATTTGAATGATATAACAATCTCTGAGCAGATTTGAGTCAGAATGCTGCTAATGAGGTCTTGCTCTCCTTCATGAGTAGTTGGGTACAAAATAACAGCTTTTAGCCTTTAGTGATATGCAGAGCAGAAGAATTCCACCAGCCTTGTTGAATTTCAACAAACTGGAGCTTTGAGCATGGCCAGCCAGTGCCATAAAGTGAATGATGTTAGATTGTTGATTATGAGCATCCTTCCTCTGTAGGTCACAACACCATAGTATGATAGTAGCCACTTCCATTTTGCCAGTTTGTTGGTCACAGATTTTAGGATAGCCCTGCCTAGCATCCTGGCTCTCTGTCTCTCCAAGACTCATATAGGAATGCTTCACTTTTTCCTCAGTTAACTTTAGCTGACATAGCCCTGCCATAAGTAGCAAAAGGATCCACTCTTCTGGGAAGGCATTCCACTAGATTTTGGAATGTGGCTGTGGGATTTGTTCCCATTCAGCCACAAGAGCACAAGAGGCTGAGCCCTGGTGGCATGTGGGGAGGCCTGGTGCAAAGTTGGTGTTCCATTTCTTCCCAGAGTTGTTCACTGGGTTAGGACAATGTTCAGTGCATGCCACTCAAGTTCTTCCACAACATCCTTGGTAAATTATGTCTTTATGGACCTCGCTTTGTTCACAGGTGCATTGTCATTATGGAACACATTTGACATTGGCCCATAGGTCCAGTGAAGTAAAATCTTAATTGTACAGCATTCAAAGACATTCTAGACAATTATGTATTTCCAACTTTGCGGCAATAGTTTGGGAAAGACCCTTACTGTACATGGGTGTTAAGGTCAGGTGTCCTCATACTTTTGGCCATATGATGTATGTCCTGCCCATCACTAATGATTATTGCCATATCATCTGCATAAGCTGACACTGTGATATTTGTCTATGCTCACTCCCTTCACCCTGCTATGTAGTAGTGATAGTAGAGGCTCTATTGCTAATGTGTACAGCTGACCTGAAAGGGAACAACCCTGTTGGACACCCCTTCCAACATGGAATGGTCTACTTAGACCCTGTTCTACTTTACTAGACAGGAGGCTCCTGTATACGGCAGCTTGTATTTAATAAAATTTCGTCCAAAACCAAATTCCTTCAACACATTAACAAGGTAGGTGTGATCAACATGATCAAAAGCTTTCTCTTGTTCATGTCTGAGAGTCTTGAAAGGTCTACACCGATCAGCCATAACATTGAAACCACCTTCCTAATATTGTGTACGTCCCCTTTGTGCGGCCAAAACAGCTCTGACCCGTCAAGACATGGACTCCACAAGACGTGCAAAGGTGGCCTATGGTATCTGGCACCAAGTCATCAGCAGCAGATCCTTTAAGTCCTGTGAGTTGCGAGGTAGGGCCTTCATGGATTGGACTTTGTCCAGCACATCCCACAGATTGGGGTTTGTCCAGCACATCCCACTGATGCCCGATCGGATTGAGATCTGGGGACCTTGGAGGCCAAGTCAACACCTTGAACTCTTTGTCATGTTCCTCAAATCATTCTTGAACAATTTTTGCAGTGTGGCAGGGCGCATTATCCTGCTGAAAGAGGCCACTGCCATTAGTGAATACCGTTGCCATGAAGAGGTGTTCTTGATCCTCAGAAACATTTAGGTAGATGGTACGTGTCAAAGTAACATCCACATGACTGCCAGGACCGAAGGTTTCCCTGCAGAACACTGCCTAGAGCATCACACTGCCTCTGCCGGCTTGCCTGCTTCCCATAGTGCATCCTAGTGCCATTTTCCCAGGAAAGCAACACGCACGCACCCGGCCATCCACAAGAAGACAACATCCAGGCTACCTTCTTCCATTGCTCGATGGTCCAATTCTGATTCTCACGTGCCCATTGTAGGTGCTTTCAGCATGGTCACTCTGACCGTTCTGCAGCTACGCAGCTCCTTATGCAGCAAGCTGCAATGCAGCTGCATGTGTGTTCTGACACCTTTCTGTCATAGCCAACATTAACTTTTTCAGCAATTTGTGCTACAGTAGGTCTTCTGTGGGATTGGACCAGATGGGCTATCCCCACGGGCATCAATGAGCCTTGAGTACTCATGACCCTTGTCCTTGTCAAAGTTGCCCAGATTTGTATGCTTGCCCATTTTTCCTGCTTCCAACACATCAGCTTCAAGAACTGACTGTTCACTTGCTGCCTAATATATTCCACTCCTTGACAGCTGCCATTGTAACGAGATAATCAATGTTATTCACTACACCTATAAGTGGTTTTAATGTTATGGCTGATCAGTGTAGACAGCAGATCTGGAGAGTTCACAGCTATAGAAAGTTTTGGTGAACTGGGATGATTGGATGCTGCAATATTCCCCCCACCCCCCACTCTCATGCATTCACTCAGGTATGTTGACGGTGAATTGGCTGGCTGCGTAATGTCCCAGGGCACCCTCATATCTGTGTTACCTTCTGGCTCTCCCTTTCAGTTTTGCTGTCATAGCTAGACTTGCCAGAGTCCCTGCTTGGACTCTGCACGCAAGGTACATTGTCCTTAACCACTGCAGGACAAAAAGCATACCTAACACTCTCTCCCCCTCTTTCCCCCTTTGTCCCCCCTCACTGCCTCTCTGTCCCTCTCTCTCCCTCTCTGTCTCTCTCTCTGTCAAGCTACACATGCTACTCCTGAGATACCAGTGATCCTGACCCCTTCTGCTCTCCGGACCTGCCTAATCCATCCTGATGCTCTACTTCCGGTTGGAATTTTCATCGGTCAGAGATCACTTGCTGCTGCTAGGGGTGGCCCCACATGGAGGGCCTGAAGATCATTGGGATTGCTGGAGATGTTGTCACTTGGGGACTGTGGAGATGGCTTTGGACTACAGTTCATATGGACAGTTATACTGTGATGGCTTGGGACTGCAATTGCTGTGGTGGATTTGGGGCTGCAGTTGCCGTAAGCAGTTTTGCACTCAGGTCTCCATCAGTGGACAGTGGATAGATTCAACAAAACAGACTTCATGTGAAAACTGTAATGAATGTCCTGGTTACACCTTTGCACCATTTGTCCATGTAGTACACAAATATAGAAGGGGTTTATTAATAATTGCACTATCTGTTGTCACACCGATGAGGAGTCTACTTCCTCTCAATGTTTCTTACTCATATAGTCTCAGGGAATTTTTCCTTGTCACCATCATCTCTGGCTTGCTTAATAGAGATAATAGTTCATACATCTACAATATATATCCTGAATGTATTTATTTCTGTAAAGCTGTTTTTTGACACTGTCCATTGTTAAGCGCTATACAAATAAAATATAATTAAATTGAAAAAAAGAAAGAAAAAAAAAAGCCTGGTAGCTCCAGTCGAACAGCTGCCAAATGCCAACTCAATACCTGATATCAACTCCAAACCTTTTATCTGCTTCATTGTATTGAAGTAACGAGGGAATGGACCGCACCTGGTCAATTAACTTCTTGTCAGTCAACTGTCCAAATACCTTTGAGCCTCTGAAAATGGAAGTACTTTACTTAAAATGGCTGTAATTCCTAAATGGTAAATGCCATATTTTTGTGAAACCTCTTAAAATAAAGCAGAAAGTCTACACTTCAATCATATCTTGATTGTTTTATTTCAAATCCATTGTGGTGGTGTATAAAGGCAAAATCACAAAAACTCTGTCATTATCCAAATACTTTTGGACCTGACTGTATATACATAAAGAAAGAGAGAGAGTGAGAGATATATGGATAGACACTCATATAAACCCAGGTCCACACTCTGTTTATCGAGCATTTGGTCTCTCTGTGGACAAAAAAGAGTTGTAACTTGCTGTCCCATTGCATTGTGGGAAAATTGTGTTTTGTAGAGAGCGAATGAAAAGCTCACACCTTCGAGACCTCAATTTACAGAAGTGTAGCGAAGTCCCGACCCTCTCACTCGGGTAATGAGGACACAACGGAGGAAAGCAGGAATGTCTACAATCCATGCTGAAACACAAACACACACACACACACACACACACACACACACACACTTCCATTGTTCCAATGTTAAGAACAATGTTTTCATATTGCGCGTGTGTTTGTGTGTGTGTGTGAGAGAGAGAGAGAGAAAGACAATGTAATTTGATAAATCTGGCTCACACAGATCTCACAGCAGGTCTGCGTTCGGGACAAAACCCAAAACCACACTGGTGTATGTGTGCGTGTGTGTGTGTGTGTGTGTGTGTGTGTGTGTGTGTGCATGGCAATGTCTCAGTGTCTAACTGTAAATCTGTTACACACCTGCATAGACAGATTACACACTCACAAGGGAGGAGTGTATTTAAGAAAAAAAAATTGTCTGTGTGTGTTTCTTGTATGTCTGTGTGTGTGTGTGTGTGTTGGTGTTCTGGCTGGCTCTCAGGCCCTGCACTGCCAACACATTTGGGACAAACCTGTGTGTGTGTGGACAGACTGACACAGCAGACAGTTGGCACACTGATGGCATAATCTGTTTTTTTGTCAGCAGGTCAGTGTGAGGACATGGCCAGACAAACAACAGACACACATTCACAAGGGACAGACAGGTATGTGTGTGTGTGTGTGTGTGTGTGTGTGTGTGTGTGTGTGTGTGTGTGTGTGTGTGCTGAGTTACCTTGTGAACCATGGGCTTTAGTAAGGCGCTTAATGAATTATATTATATTATATTATATTATATTATATTATATTATATTATATTATATTATATAGCTGAACTCTGGATTCTGATTGGTCAGAAGGTGTTGATTAATTCTCTATAACAGCAGCTCTGACAATAGTGCAGCTGCAAATCACAGATTTATGTTAATGCATTTAGGAATGTTTAGCTAATTTGTGTTTTGCTAACTTATGTTACTTTTCTGGTTTACTTCAGTTCCTTCCACTTTCTCAGTTGTACATTTCCTCACACACTAGCATCTTGTTCTGATCTTTGTCACAGCAGGGTTAATTGTTCCACAGGCTAATTAGTATTCCAGTATATTTAGCACTAATTCGCATTTGAGGATGTGTCTGATGCTATTTTCAGCACTGATCAGTTAAGCGTTAGAGAGGATGATGATATTTGTAGCGTGGCTCAGTCTCAGTGTGCTGGAGAAAAGTTCCCTCAGGCAGAGGAGCTCTTTGCCATCTGATCAAAAAGGCATGTCGTGAACACGCAAACAAACACATACACACACAATGTGGATATGTGATACACACATCCAAGGGCTAAAGATAGTGTTTAGGAAGGCAGGCAGAGCATGGAGAGAGAGAGAGAGAGAGAGAGAGAGAGAGAGAGAGAGAGAGAGAGAGAGAGAGAGACAGGTTTCTGCAGTGAGGAAAATGTTCAGCCAGTTTAAGCTTTATGATTCACCACTGGGTCTCACCTCTGACTTCAATATACAAGATACAAGATGACTCTGAGTCACACTAACATGTTCACACACACATTTCATATACAGGTATATACTTACACATCTGCAGTCTGAAGTGTTCCGGTTTTCTTACTAGATATAATAAATCATGAGAAATTCAAAGAATATGAACAAACAACAGCGATGTGACTACAATAATATTCCTAGGAGATGATACAAACCCCTCCCATAACCACACCCAAAGACGGTCACAACTCCACCCATAACCTTACTCAAAAAATGTATATTATATTATATTATATTATATTATATTATATTATATTATATTATATTGCTAAAAAGAAAATTATTGTATTAATATTATTAATAATCTTATGATAGTATGTTGCGTATATGTATGATTTATTGTTTTTTCTTTAAATATTTTTTTTATTATTCATGTGCATTTTACGTTCTTTACTTCCATTGATTTTTTTTTTCTTATTTTTATCTTATCTTATTTTTTATGTTGACTTTTGTCTTTGTACTTACTTACTTTTTAAAATCTATTTCTTATATGGACTTTTTTTAACTTATAACACACATACACTATATTACCAAAAGTATTCGGTCACCCATCCAAATGATCAGAATCAGGTGTCCTAATCACTTGGCCTGGCCACAGGTGTATAAAATCAAGCACTTAGGCATGCAGACTGTTTTTACAAACATTTGTGAAAGAATGGGC
>CM041000.1:3759395-3779579 GCA_022985145.1 Pangasius djambal | reverse complement strand
AAAAAAAACCTTCAGCTCAATGATGAATATCCTGAGAAATGACCACAGGAGTGTTAAAGTCACGTCTGGCCCAAATTAATGGAGGCAGCTACTTTCTCTTTGATTGACATCTAAGGTGGGATTGATATGGCTCATTTTTCATGTATGACAAATAAATCTTTTCTGTGCTAATTTTTTACAATTATTTTCTTTTTATACAGGAATCAATTTGCATAATTTTACATTAGTTAGCACGCATTTCTCTACAGTTCAGTTCAGCTTTTATACTTAAATGCATGACTCAAAAGAAATAAACTACATACCCTATTTACTACACAGAGCACATAAAGTATATACATGTACATTACCATAAGTCGATTGTGGGCATGTCCCAAACCTCAAGCCTTATTCATTGTACAGTATAGTCCACATAAATACCATTATCAGTCCACTGTGGATGTGTCCCTATCCAAAAGCACTATTCAGGAGGTGGTGACACAGAGATGTTTTTCACACCCCTTGCACTGTCTCTTCTCAGCATCTCTCATTTGAATACCATGCTGTTACTGTTAGCTGTCCAGTAAGTCATTATATTATTATCTATCACCCACCTGGCCCCCTGTCCTACCTTTCACCTGTTGCTCCGCCCTCCCTAACACCTTCACTCTTTTTCCTCCCTACCTCTTTCATCAGCCACCAGCACTTTCCTCTCTTCACTTTCTACATCCATTGACCTATTTTGTCCTCCATCTTGCAGACCTAGGAAGTCTTCTCAACCTGCTCCTTGACTGTCAAAGGTGCTATGCAGCAATAGGAGAGAGTTAAGAGCAGCTGAGCAAAAGTGGTGGGAATCACAACTTGATGCTGATCTCCTCTCATACCACTCCCTTCTGTCCCTGGATATGGCAGCTGCATACATATCCTTGTACAGAAATTGGAGAAAGTGGTAAGCATCTGCATCTGATCCACACAAGATATATAACATTTTTCTCACTTCTCAACATTCTGCCTACTGCATCTTCTTTGCCAGTCCTTCCCTCCTGCCCCTGTTCCAGCACTACACAATCTCTTTCCCCTTCCTCTTTCTTTAACACATTTTCTTATTTTTCTACAAAAGAGATCCTGCAAATTATCTTGTCCAGCAATTTCAACACCTACCTGGATCCCATCCCTTCCACAATTCTCTAGAACATCTTGCAAGAACTTCTATCCTTTATCAGATAAACAACACCATAACATCTGGTTCAAGACAGTAAGGGTTATTCCCATCATGAAGAAGCTCATTCTAGATACCTCAGATATCAGAAACTACAGACTGGCCTCTTATAATGTGTTTCTTTCTAAAATTCTTGAATGTGCTGGACCTACCCAGATCCTACCCAGTCTAGCTTCAAAGTGGCACATTCCACAGACTCTACCCATGTGGCTGTTACTGAGAAACTTCATGCTGCTAGATCAGTCAAAATGTCATCACTCCTCATTCTCCTTGACCTTTCAGCAGCCTTCAACACAGTCAATCACAAGACTCTCCTGTCAATCCTTGTGAGTCTGGGAATTAGTGACTTAGAATAGTGGTTTGCTTCTTACCTGAAGGGATGGTCATATCAGAAGACATCAATGTCAAAGTCAACTTTATTGTCATTCCATCACATCACAGATGTGTTGAGTAAGGAACGAAATATAGTTTCTCCAGGACTACATCTGGAGCTACATTTAACATGAAAGAGCAGCAGACAACAGTGCAAACAGTCAGACAATAGACTATACAAGTCTATACAAGCACTACCATTGTACATGTATTATTACAGTGCACAATAATAGCATTAATGTATCTGTGAAGTCTATTTAGCAGTCTGACTGCTTGTGGGAAGAAACTGTTCAGAAGTCTGGACGACTTGGCCCAGGTGCTCCATAGTATGCATCCAGATACAAGGGTTTTGTCCATGTAGGGGTGAGAGGGATGCTTCATAATGCTGCAAGCCTTCATCAAACACTGCTTGGTATATATGTCCTCAATGGCAGGCAAACTTGATCCAGTAATGCACTGTGCAGTCTTTACCAATTCCTGCAGTGCTTTCCTGTCCAAGGCAGAGCAGTTTCCATACCAGACCATGATGCTGCAGGTCAGGATGCTCTCTATGATGCTTCTGTAGAAGCAGTTGAGGATGGGTGTGCGCATATCAGCTTTCTTCAGTCTCTTTAGGCAGTAGAGGTGTTGTTCAGCTTTCTTCACTAAGGAGGTTGTCAGTGATGTGTACTCCCAGGAACTTGAAGATGTGCACTGTTTACACTGTAGTACCGTTGATGTGCAGGGGAGGAGTGAGGTGCCTGCCTCCTTCTGAAGTCCACAATCAACTATTATGTCTTGCTGACATTCAGAGAGATTGTAGTCCTTGCACTAGGAAGTTGCTGTGTCACCTCCTCTCTGTAAGCCAGGAGTGTCCAATCTTATCTGGAAAGGGCCGTTGAGGGTGCAGGTTTCCATTCCAACCAAGCAGAAGCCACACTTGAGTCTATTGAAAGCTATGATCAACTGATTAAACAAGTGGAATCAGGTGAGGCTCCTGCTTGATTTGAATGAAAACCTGCACTCACACTGGCCCTTTGTGGATAAGATTGGACACCCCTGCTGTAGGCTGTCAAACTGTTGTTGCTGATGAGCGCTATAACATTGTTGTCATCAGCAAACTTGATGATGTGATTGCACTGATGTTTAGCAACACAATCATGGGTAAGCAGTGTGTACAGAACAGAAATCAATACACAGCCCGAAGGGATGGACCAAGATGATCTGTGTTGGATCCTGACTGAGGCCTGTTGCTCAGGACATCCAGAATCCAGTTGCACATTGAAGTACTTAATCTGAGTGAGTGAAGTTTGTAGACCAGTGGCTGAGGTACGATGGTGTTTAATGCCGAGCTAAAGTCAATGAACAGCATACAATAGGGTCAAAAAATATTTGGACAGTGACACAGTTTTCATAATTTTGCCTCTGTACACCACCACAATGGATCTGAAATGAAGTGTAGACTTTCAGCTTTAATTCAAGGGGTTTAGCAAAAATATTGCATTAATTGTTTAGGAATTACAGCTATTTTTTACATAGTCCCTCCAATTTCAGAGGCCCAAAAGTAATTGGACAATTGACTGATAAACAGTTTCATGAGCAGGTGTGGCCTGTTTCCTTGTTATTTCATGACAAATTAAGGTGATAAAAGGTCTGGAGTTGATTCCAAGTGTTGAATTTGCATGTGGTCGCTGTTCTTGGGAACTCTCAATATGCGGTCCAAAGAGGCGTGAAGGAGACTATCATTAGGTTGAAAAAACATCTGATTAAACTGGCTGTCTTCAAATGAAAATCGAAGACATACTTCGTCACCAAGCATTTAAATTAGCACTTAGTTAATCTATTAAAAATCTTTGTCTACCCTAGTAGACAAATATACCTAATTATGTACCATAATAAGGTATATATACCTTGTTTTTTAGATATAGGTATATATATAAAAATATACCAAATATACCATATAATAAAATACCCTTTGTATACCAAATAGTCCAAAATAATAAAATACTACATAAAGACAAATATCTAATTAGATGAGAGTTTTGCGTAAGTGAGTGATAATCAGTGAAATATGTTTTCAAATTTTTAATTTTTGTTTTTAATTTAAATGCAAACAGCACTGGAACATAAATAAGACATGCTTATTATGGTGTGTGTGTGTGTGTGCTCTGCTGCTAAGAGCCCTGTTTAATAATCAGTAATTAACATAAACAGCCGAGCTGCACTAAGCCATCTGCTGAACACAGCTCATCACTTGGTGATGTGAAAATCCCTCTGTCTGCTCAACCAACTTCCACTAACATACACCCTTTTACATACATTGTTGACATTTACTGACCATAACATAAAAACAAGAGCATTTTGTTTTTTTGTGAGTGAAAGCAGCGAATCATGAAGGAATCCAATAAATTTATTATACATTATACATTTTTACTGTATATAAACCCAGATGCTTTATTGGTTTCTAAACTGCTAAAACACACATTTTTATTATGATTGTTTGTGTAAAAGAGAATAAAATAGAAACAAGATCCAACACCATGCTGAAACATTCAGAATGATCAATGAAGCAATCAGAACCAATAACCATCTGGTGTCCACTTGACTTGAGCTCGTCTCTGGAGATTTTTAAATCTTAACACAGTCTGTTAGAATTCTTTCACATCCATCAGGAACGATCCCATCAGAGCTCTCACCTCATTACTGTGCTGCTTCGAGAACCGAAGCTGTTGTTTTTCATGACATAAACTAGAGAGTTTTGGGCCACAGAAGCAGAGAGACTGATTTCTGTATTTGAGTTACACTTTCATGGCTCAGTGTGGATCTCTACTGTGTTTAATCTTTTATGTTTTTTTAACTTTTTTGACAAAAACAAGAACATGATATATAACAAGAACAAAATATTATATACATGTAATATTAATATAATATACATGTAGTATTAATGAATTTTATTAATTCATCAGTTGATTTGTAACAACATTTCAAAGATCACAAATGATAAAAAGCAATGCCCAGTGAGATGTTTTACTGTTTTACTCAAAATGTTTAAATTAATTACCATGATACAATACATATAAAACAAACCTTTGTCCACAATATTTTCTGTAAATAACCTAGCAAGATGAACAGAACTATGACACTTAAAATAATTCCTCACTACATTATTATCATTCACTAAATAACGGTAGGCCTACCCCAGATTTTTAACAAAGTTGGTCACATATCCATCAGAGGCTATCATACTGTATCATATCGTAGCAGCTTCAGTAGTATCATCAAATATTGAGTTTTGTACAGTTTTGTGAATATTGTACAGTATAGGAGCAAATTCAGTGGTACTGGGAAATATTGAACCATTGCCTTATGAATCAAAATCATATCATAGCAGATTCAGTGGCATCATCAAATATTGAATCAATGCCTTAAGAATTTAAATTATATTGTATTATGTGAAAGCCCGAGGTTTATACCCCTAGTAGTAATTATATAATAAATCCTAACTCTGGCTTTGCATGCTGTACACTAATTAATTAGAACCAGAGAGTCACTGTTGTGTCTTTACACAAAGCCATTAACATTTAGGAGCTTGGCTCAGTGCTCAGATTGGATTCTTCTTATACAAATGTCTGCCTGATGACTAAATGTTGATATAAATTATGTATATTATGTAAAGGTAAAATGGATATATTTACATATAAATTGAGCAACACTACCAAGAGACTGTCCAAATATCCCACTGTAGATTAATAATCCAAATCATAGTTTAAAAAAAATATATATTAATAATTCATGTTTGTGTAGAGAATAAAGGTTATAATATGTATAAATAGTACTTAAATACATCTACAAATCAACATATCACTGTATTTTAATTTAAAACAGTGATTTATATTATTGTAATGGTATAAAGGTCTTGTGTATTTGTGAACCTCAGGGCTATATCACTGGGAGATTAATGCCCCCAGTAGGGCCACCCTTGATGTACAGATCTGAAGGGACAGGTCAGAAAAAGACAATCCTGATGGCCCCTATGAAAAGTACAAAATGAACTAAGTGTACCCTGAGCAGATTAGGGTTACCAGGACCCAACCCTGGAGCCAGGCCTGGGGATGGTGTCCACAGGCGAGCATCTGGAGAAGGGGCCACTCACATAACCTAGTCGGCAACATGGAGCCATCCAGAAAATCTGACTGTCGTTTATGCATTTGCACCAAATAGCAGTTGCTTGAGAGGCTACCTCCTATTGACTCTGTAGTGTGTTGTTGTCTTGGGAAACAACGTTGCTCATGTTGGGAATGATGGAGATATTTCAAGGGGTGTGATGTCAACCAAGTGGTGATCAGAGCTGTCAACTGATCACCACTCGATGTTGAGTTGGATTTGTGACAGAGGGCACTGGCCAGGTTTACCTGACAAACCCAGAAGACCTTTCTGGAACAAGCATTTCCGGAAGCATCTGGAACAAGAAGCTATGTCCGGCAGTCTGTAATTGCCTGCCATGGTGGTAACCCTATGACATGCTGGTGGACACCAGTAGTAAGGGAAGCTGTCAAGCTGAAGGAGGCCTATTGAGTAATGTTCACAGAATGCTTTACTGATTAATTTGAGATGTAAAGGTGCGCTAAAGAGCTGCCAGAAAAGCAGTTCCAGAAGTGAAAGCTCGGTCATGGGAAGAATTTGGAGAGGCCCTGGAAAAAGATTTTCAAGGAACCAAAGATGTTCTGGCAAACCATTCAGCACCACAGGTGAGGGAGAAGAGACCATGCACAAGTTCTGCTAAGCAATTATGTAGGAGTGCTGACGTCTACTGGGGACATTCTTGAGCAATGAAAGGACTTGCTTAATCCCTCCATTTAAGAGGCAGTGCCAGAAATCTCTGGTGATTTGGAATATACAGTCAGGTCCAAAAGTATTTGGATAATGACAGAGTTTTTGTGATTTTGCCTTTATACACCACCACAATAGATTTGAAATAAAACAATCAAGATGTGATCGAAGTGTAGACTTTCAGCTTTATTTTAAGGGGTCCAACAAAAATATGGCATTTACCATTTAGGAATTACAACCATTTTCAACAAAGTACCTCCATTTTCAGGGGCTCAAAGGTATTTGGACAATTGACTGACAAGAAGTTAACTGACCAGGTGCAGTCCATTCCCTCGTTACTTCAAAACAAATGAAGCAGATAAAAGGTCTAGAGTTGATATCAGGTATTTAGTTGGCATTTGGCAGCTGTTCAACTGAAGCTACCAATATGAAGTCCAAGGTGAGCTCAATGCAAATGAAGGAGGCCATCATTAGGATGAAAAAAACAACATAAATCTATTAAGAGAGATAGCAAACACCTTAGGTGTGACCAAATCAACAGTTGCATACATTGTTAAAAAGAAAGAAAGCACTGGTGAGCTCAACAACATCGAAACGCCTAGAAGACTATGCAAGACAGCTAAAGTGGATGATCACAGAATTCTTTCCTTGGTGAAGAAAAACCCCTTCACAACATCAACAGAAGTCAAGAATGACTCTGGAGAAGGTAGGTGTATCATTGTCATAATCTACAATCAAGAGATGCCTGAATGTAAATACAGAGGGCTAACAGCAAGGTGCAAACCACTGGTAACATTCAGGAACAGGAAAGCCAGATTAGACTTTGCCAGAAAACATCTAAAAAAGCCTCCCATGTTTCAGAATAAGATTCTTTGGATTGATGAAACCAAGATTAACTTGTACCAGAATGATGGGAAGAGAAAAGTATGGTGAAAGAAAGGAACAGCTCATGATCCAAAGTATACCACATCATGTGTCAAACATGGTGGAGGAAGTGTTATGGCATGGGCATGTATGGCTGCCAATGGAATGGGCTCACTGATGTTTATTGATGATGTGACTGCTGACGGAAGTAGCAAGATGAATTCTGAGGTGTATAGGGCTATAGTCTCTGCTCACATTCAGCCAAATGCTACAAAACTGATAGGACACCGCTTCACAGTGCAGGTGGATAACGAACCTAAACATACTATGAAAGAAATTCAACACTTTGTGAAGGTAAAGAAATAGAATATTCTTCAATGGCCAAGTCAGTCGTCTGATCTCAACCCAATAGAGTATGCTTTTCACTTACTGAAGACAAGACTGAAGGCAGAAAGACCCACAAACAAGCAGCAACTGAAGGTTGCAGTGAAGGCCTGGCAAAGCATCTCCAGGGAGGAAACTCAGAATTTGAGTTTTGAGAACATGGGCTCCAGACTTCAGGCAGTCATTTACTGCAAAGGACTTTCATTCAAGTATTAAAATTATGGTTATATTTACAATTATGTCACTTTGTCCAAATACCTTTGAGCTGCTGAAAATGGAGGTACTTTGTTGAAAATGACTGTAATTCCTAAATGGTAAATGGCATATTTTGTCGAACCTCTTAAAATAAAGCTGACAGTCTACACTTCAATCGCATCTTGATTGTTTTATTTCAAATCCATTGTGGTGGTGTATAAAGGCAAAATCACAAAAACTCTGTCGTTGTCCAAATACTTCCGGACCTGACTGTATCTCTGTATTGCCCAGGCCATGGAACAATTGACTAGCCCTTTATTTTGGACACAGCTTTTAAGGGGTCATGGGAATATGCTTATCCATTTTACATCTGGTTTGTGGATTGAGAGAAGGCCTATGATCATGTGCCTCAACATTTCTTGTCAGAGGTACTGCAGAAGTATGGTGTATGTGGGTCACTACTTCAAGTGATCCATCTCTGTACGAGCAGAGTGAGAGTTCTATCTGCATTCTTGGCATTACGTCGAAACTGTAGGTGTCAGACTTCATCAAGTGTGTGTCTCACCCCATACCTGTTTGTGGTTTTCATGGACAAGTTATCAAGATGCAGAAGCAGAAATAAGGTTTCTCTGCAGGCTTGCTGGGCTTACTCTCCATGATAGGGTGAGGAACTCAACAATATAGGTAAGTCTCCAAGTAGAGCCACTGCTTCTCCCAACTGAGAGAAACCAATTGAGGTGGTTTAGGATTCTTACAAGGATGCTCCCTGCTCGGCCCCTCGTAGAGCTGTATCAGGCATGTCTCAATGGACGGAGACCCAGAAGTAGACCTAGGACCCACTGGAGAGGCTAAATCTCACATTTGGCTTGGGATTGTCTGCGGATCCCCCAGGATGAACTATATGGGTGTGAACAGAGAAGTCTGGATTGATCTTCTCAGCCTTTTTCTGCCATGACCCACACTAGGAAAAGCTTACCATTAATCTAGTTTTTTTTTGACTTCTTAATTACTTCTTTTCTGACTTCTTAATTACTAGATGAAGTTCATCCAGCTTGATGTAATATAATGTAATTTAATGATACAGATGTACTGAAGTGTTTAAACTCATAATTAGATCATCTTTTTTCTTGTACTGCAAAATCAAGGGAAAAAATGTATCTAATTTTTCTCATTATAAGATTATAAAGAAATTTAAATTTATTGAGTGTATTTCTTACAGATACATTTATTTTAACCATTTATTTATAGGAAAAAATCAGAATTATGAATACAATAAGAATAATTTCAGGCTTGAAATTTGTAAAGAAAACACTAGTTTGACTAGTAATACATTATATAATCCTATTTTTGTTTTATAATATCATAATTAAACATATTCATTAGATAATTATTAGATAGATTAGATAAATTCATTTAGATACACAGCGATTTTACTGCTCAGAAAAGTAATGATACACACACACACTCAGTTCTATCCATACTGTGTCTTACACACAGGTCATGTGTAGGTGGTAGATTTTGCTGATGCGCTGTTCTCATTATTCCAGCATATTTTTGATATATGTGTGTGTGTGAGAGTGTGTGTATAAATTTTCCACCCACGGTGGAAATATAGTTACATGCAAAAACTTGCATTCCCCATTCCCAATGATTTTTTTAAAGAAAGAAAGGAAAATGTGCCTCAGTTTACAGTTTATCCACAAAAATGCAATATCAAAAACATAATGACATGAAATGTGTGTAAATGCTGTAGCCAGGCAACAAGCGAAAATGGGAAAAAACACAAGATGATGTTGTTCCCTGAGCTTCTCATTCTTCAGATTAATATTACAGTATTACAAATATTATATATATATATAGTTATATATATGTGTATAATATATATATATATATATATATATATATATACACCAATCAGCCTTAACATTATGACCACCTGCCTAATATTGTGTTGCTCCCCCTTTTGCTGCCAAAACAGCCCTGAACCATCAAGGCATGGACTCCACTAGATCTCTGAAGGCGTGCTGTGGTATCTGGCACAAAGACGTTAACAGCAGATCCTTTAAGTCCTGTAAGTTGCGAGGTGGGGCCTCCATGGATCGGACTTGATGGCTAGCACACCCTACAGATGTTCGATTGGACTGAGTTCTGGGGAATTTGGAGGCCAAGTCAACACCTTGAACTCTTTGTCATGTTCCTCGAACCATTCGTGAACAATTTTTACAGTGTGGCAGGGCACATTATCCTGCCGAAAGAGGTCACTTCTATTAGGGAATACCGTTGCCATGAAGGGGTGTACCTGGTCTGCAACAATGTTTAGGTAGGTGGTATGTGTCAAAATAGCATCCACATGAATGCCAGGACCCAATGTTTCCCAGCAGAACATTGCCCAGAGCATCACACTGCCTCTGCCAGCTTGCATTCTTCCCATAGTTTTTAAAAGAAAATGTGCTTTATCAGACCAGGCCACCTTCTTCCACTGCTCCGTGGTCCAGCTCTGATGCTCAGCTGTCCATTGTAGGCACTTTTGGCAGTGGACAGAGGTCAGCATGGGCACTCTGACAGGTCTGTGGCTACACAGCCCCATACGCAGCAAGCTGTGATGCACTGTGTGTTCTGACACCTTTCTATCATAGCCAGCTTTACCTTTTCAGCAGTTTGTGCTACAATAACTCTTCTGTGGGATCAGACCAGACGGACTACCCTGTTGCTAGTTCACTGGTTGTCCTTCCTTGGACCAATTTTGGTAGGTACTAACCACTGCAAACTGGGAACACCCCACAAGGCCTGCCATTTTAAAGATGCTCTGACCCAGTCATCTAGCCAACAAAGTTTGGCCATTGTCAAAATCTCTCTAATCCTTATGTTTTTCCTGTTTTCAACACATCAACTTCGAGAACCAACTGGTCACTTGCTGTCTAATATATCTCAACCCTTGAGAGGTGCTATTGTAACGAGATAATAATCAATATTTTTCACTTCACCTGTCAGTGGTCATAATGTTATGTTACAGTATATATATATATATATATATAAGAAATAATAAGGTTAATAGTTCTCACATGAATGCTATGAATTGATAAAAAAAATTAAAACTTGAATTAAAAAGTAATATTCAGGTAAATATGTGAACATTTGCAGAGACATTATTCAGTATAATTATTTTCTTTTTCTTTTTTATTACTTAAAAAATATTTATTTTGCATTAAATTAATTTACAAAAAAAGACAAAGACATTTACAAAATTTTATATAGTCTAAAAAAAGAAGCAATAAGAAATAAGTACAGTAATATTCTGGCACATATATAAACAATTGGAGAAATTACTCGCTGAATTTACCTTCTTGATTTTGATTGAAATAATTAATAAATAATACAGTAAAATAATACAGAAAAAAATAATACAGTAAAAGTACGAATTTTAATTGTACAATATAAAAACAAAGAAACAAAGATGGATACCCTAAAGAAATACATTGTAACCTCAGCAAACACCATAAACAAGAAAAAAAGAACTTTCCTAAAGGTTAATCCTATTGGGCTTTATAAACTGGAAAAACATCCTGAACGTCTCCATGTTACGTATGTAACCATGGTTTCCCGGAGGAACGAGACACTGCGTCGAAATGCTATGGGAACACCATCAGCGTGACCATGCTCTGAATCATGTATGTAACCAGTCCAATGGATGGGCGAGACGTCACGGGCGGGGTGATGTGGCAACCTGGAAGCTTAAAAGTGCATGCAGTGGATACAGCGGCAGCTTCGAGAATGAAGCAAGTGCTCGCAGGGATGCAGGGCGAGAGAACAAAAGAGCCCGGAGTGGCTCGCATGTCGAGGCCACAGAACCTGGCGAAAGTCATGGGGCACGGACCAACCCACAGCGTTGTCTGCATAGAGACACCTGCCAGAAAGGCCTGGAGGCCACCACACTTCTGGTGGAGTGAGCCTTGACCCCGAAGGGCGAGGGGAGATCAGAGGACTCATAGGCCAGACAGATGGCATCCACGATCCACCAGCTGAGGGTCTGCTTAGTAGCAGGGAGACCTCACTTAGAGGGACCAAAATACACAAACAATTGGTCCACCCTCCACAGGGCAGCTCTGAGGATGCATACAGTTAAGCCTCTGCTGGTGGGGCTCCCAAAAGGGAGGAGGACAGAAGGCCTGGAGTACAACAGGCCGTGGTGTAGAAGAGGGAACTTTAGGAACATAACCCGCTCGAGAGTAGAGAAACGCTTTGGGCAGACCGGGCGCAAAGTCTAAAAAGAGAGGGCCACTGAGAGGGTCTGTAGATCCCCAACTCCCAAGAGAAGGAGGTTTACCACAGCCAGGTCCCACGGAGGGACACGAGATAGTACCGGAGGCCTCAGCCTCAGCACACTGCGGAGGAAACATGTAACTAGGGTGTGTCTGCCCATAGACTGACCACCAAGAGGGGCATGGTAGGCCGCAAAGACCGCCACGTAGACCTTAAAGGTGGAGTGGGTCAACCCTGTGGAGAATCAGACCTGCAGAAACTCCAGCACTTTACCAACTGGGCAGTTAACTGGGTCGAGCTGGCGGTCTCGAAGAAGTGAAAGGTTTCCACTCAAGGCATACAGTTTCCTCGTTGGGGGAGCTCTGGATTGGAGAATGGTCTCAACAACCTTGGTTGAGAGACCGGAAGCTACGAGTTGTGCCCCCTCAGAGGCCACACTCACAGCTTCCACAACTCCAGGCGGGGGTGTGAGAGGAGGTCCCTCCTGACGGGGGTCTCCCATGGAAGGCCGTCGAGAAGGGAAGTCAGGTCAGAGAAGCATACGGGGCTACTAACACTCTCCGTATCTGCTTCACCACATCGGGGTGAAGCCTCCGCTCCCCGGGCCTCACCCCCTGCCTCAACAGGATGTCTGCTCCCATATTGAGATATCCAGGGATGTAAACTGCTCTAACGGGAGGAGTTTCCCCTGGGACCACACAAGGATCTGGTGCGCCAGCCTGTAATGGGGGCGCTAACGCAGACCTCCCCGGTGGTTGACGTAAGAGACCACCGATTTGTTGTCGGTGCGCACCAAAACATGGCGATCTCTTAGGTCGGGGAGAAAGTGTTTCGATGTTAGAAACACGGCCAGCATCTCCAGACAGTTGATGTGCCACGTGAGATGGTGGCCGCTCCACAGACTGTGGGCTGAGTGGCCACTCATGACCACTCCCCAACCGGTGAGAGATGCGTCCGCCACTAGCATTATGCGGTGACAAGGGGCTCCCAGCACCGGGCCCTGGGACAAGAACCAAGGTTTCCATCATATGTCTAAGGCACGTAGGGATCACCGCGTGACCTTGATCATGCGAAGTGGTTTTCCCCTCGGGGAGAACCCCTTGGTCTTGAGCCACCACTGTAGGGGTCTCATGTACAGCAGGCCAAAGGTATCACATTGTACACAGCTGCCATCAGACCCAGCAGTTTCTGGAACTGCTTTACAGTGAGTGACCGGCCTTCTCCCACTCTCGTGACTGCTGTGAGGATCGACTCGATCCTATCAGGAGACAGACATGCCTGCATCATGGCTGAATCCCACAGCACGCCTGATAAGCGGTTCTCTGTACTGGAGAAACACTTTTCTTGGCGTTTAGTCTCAACCCCAGATCTTTCATGTGGGTGAGAACGACATCTTGATGCCGAACCGCCGCATGGTCCGATTGAGCTAATATCAACCAATCGTCGATATAATTCAGTATGCGGATGCACTGTAGTCACAAAGGAGCCAGAACAGCATCCACACACTTTGTGAGAGTGCGGGGTGAGAGTGACAGGCCGAACGGAAGAACCCGATATTGGTAAGCTTCGCCCCCAAAAGCAAACCTCAGGAACTTCCTGTGTTGGGGAAGGATGGAGATATGGAATATGTGTCTTTTCGATTGATCGTGACAAACCAGTCCTCGGACCTGATCTGAGACATGACCTGTTTGATTGTGAGCATCCCGAACTTCAGTGGAATGACTGAGCGGTTCAAATGACGCAATTCTAAAATGAGACGCAACCCTCCATCCTTCATGGAACGATGAAGCCTTTAAGCTTCCTGGTCTCTGCATCACCCCGCCCGTGACGTCTCACCCATGTATTGGACTGGTTACACACGTGATTCAGAGCGTGGTCACGCTGAAGGCGTTCCCATAGTGTTTCGACGCAGTTCGAGTTCCTGAAGGGGAACTGTAGAGTAAAGAAACACTTGAGTTATTGGAATAGTAAGAGGTTATTTTTTAAGTCTTTCTTTACTGTGGAAAATTTCATAAGAGAAAATGAGATAGAGTTTGCTTAACTAATGTTCTTTAGTCTTAGCTAAAAGTTTTTTTAAATAATAAAAATAATAATAATAATTACAAAAACAAATAACTTTATTCTATGTTTTGCTAGCAAGCTATGAACTTATTCAAGATCTGTTAGCTAAAGCTAGCTCAGGTTAGCCTTAACTTGGGAGATTAAGTTTTAATATTGTCAGCATTCTCACACAAGTTCATTGAATGATATTCTCAAACTATCTTAGGTTTAGAGTCTTCTTTGCCTGTAGGATTAGCTCTTAAAAAAAAAGGAAAAAAAGTGTAGATATGCCTCACTAAAAGCTTTTATCTCTGTATGTTTCTGTGTAGCTAGCTAGCTGTAGAATTAACAGGCACCTGTTAACTAAAGTTAGCTTTCCTGGCTAGCTAGCTAACACAGGTTAACATCAACTCGTGGGTTTCAGCTTTATTTTTGTTTCTGTGTGAGAGAAAACCTGAAATATCACACTGTGAAGTTCTCAACTGCTTACGACTCAAGTGATGAGATGCTAGTTTACCTCAACACACGAATAAAGGCCTGGTAGTGATGTCACCAGAACTCTGCAATGTGATTGGATGAGGATCCGCTGGACATGGACATTTATTTTTTTTTGCATAAAATAATATTAAGAAAAAATGTGTAATGTTGATGAACATTCTTTTATATTTAATGTCATCATGGTGATATAATGTAGGTTTGAGGTTTACATTTTATTTACATTTTACATCAGTCTCTCTCTGTCTCTCTCTGTCTGTATCTCACTCTCCCTTTCTCTGTTTCTGTCTTGTGCTCTCTCTCTACCTCAGTCTTCCTCAGTGTCTCTCATCCCCTGTGAGAGAGCTGTAATGAATTGCTTTGCAGATGAGGGAGAACACAATCTTTCTCCACTTCATTATTGAATAACTTATAAGTCTGTAGAAGGGATGGAGGGACGGAGGGATGAGTCAGCGACTCTTTGTGTGTTTTACTGATGAATGACAAAGGGAAAAAATAATGGTCAGAAAGAAAGACACTTTAATAAAGTCAGACATCAATCAACTCATACATCTCAGAGATAGATAGATAGATAGAATACACAATACACACAACACAGTACAATTCAATATATACATATTGTAACACAGAATGCAATGATGCACACACAAAATCCAATACAAACAATGCAGTATGCACCTCGTGACACACACCACAATACACACTATTGGGCATAAAACACACACTACACAATACTCACTAGACAATACATACAAAACACACAATACAATACACACAGCACAATGCACATTATGCAGCATACAATATAACATACAACACAATACATACAGTGTGTAATATGCAATACACACTATACAATACACACAATGCACTATTGGACATTTGGCATTTCACAGCTCAACAGCCAACCTATGGAAACATGTGCAAATAACCATAATTGAGCTTGACTAGCTAACCAGATATTTTGTGTATGTGTGTGTATGAAAGCTCTGTTTTAAACTTAAGATTTCACTTCAGTACCCATTAGCGGTTGCTTGATGTGTTAAATATTTCTAAGTGCTGCTACTAGGATAAAGTTTAATGGACATAATTGCTAAACAGCTAACTACGCAGCTAGACATATGCATGAATGAACTAGCTGGCCAGCTAACAAACCTACTGAAACCCCAACAGCATTTGGCTAAGTTAGCTATAGTTAGCTACTGTTACCTTTCTTGTTAACAACTCATTTTCTCTTACATGGGCCATTTCCTTGATCACTCTAACATTAACTCAAATGGATTATTACAACATTAACAGTACTTTTACTCAGGTCAGTGTGTTTTATACTATTTCTACCACTGGTAAGAAGTGTGTGTGTGTGTGTGTGTGTGTGTGTGTGTGTGTGTGTGTGTGTGTTTAAACACTATGTAGTGGTTTTAATCGGCTGATCTGTACATCCCTGATGTGTAAATACTGGGTTGCAGGTTCAGAAAGGCCGTTGCCTCATTCAGGGTAATGGACGTCTTATTTACTCCTGCAGTGGCACGATCAATGCCTCTTTGTGTGTGTGTGTGTGTGTGTGTGTGTGTGTGTCTGCACATACAGAAGTAGAGCAACAGTTATCTGCAATCACTGTGTGTGTGTGTGTGTGTGTGTGAGAGAGAGAGAGAGAGAGAGAGAGAGTGTGGCTGCACATAGCAAAGCAGAGCAACAGTTAGATGCAGTAAGTGTGTGTGTGTGTGAGAATCGTCAGCATGCCAACATTACACTGCACAACCGAGTCGGCCTTCAGAAGGCCGTAGCCATGGCAACCCTCACGCACGTTCCTATTAGCCGCTGGCAGCTGGACTAGGCTCTAGCGCAAATCCAAGGAAACAGGAGAAGCCTGCTGTCCAATCTCTCTCTCTCTCTCTCTCTCTGTCTCTTTCACGCACACACAATATATATAACATAACCCATATTAACACACACTGCTCCCATATTAATGACATTTCAGAGATAGCCTGCGTTGTGCAGATTACTCAAAGCATGTAGGAGTGGGAGATTTTACCATCTACCCCACGTCTCTCAGCTTCTGTGCACTCTTACTGAGAAACTTTACATCTAAGTCTGCAGTGTGTTGGAGAAGAATAGTCGTGTCTCACTCCGTGCTCCTGTAGTGCTTTGTGGAGTAATATCTGATACTGAGTATTTCTGATACTGATACTGAATATACTGAGTGTTTCAGTGATAATGGATATTAGTCAGTGCTACGAGTGCTAGGCCCACCCCTTAATCCAACCATAACCAATCAGAAGACTCAAATGGCACACTATGCACTAAACTTGTACTTGTACTTTAAGTGAAGTTCTAGTGCCTGTGTGTCGCAACATTTTTGTATTCAGTACATTTGGAAAATTAAAACTGGGAATAAATGGATTTATTTTATGTGATTTTGAGAAGAACCAGTCTTAAAGAAATTAAGAAAGTGATGTTTTTGAAGAAAAAAAATTTGGGAAATAAATTTTGGGAAATAAAAAAAAGACAAGGAATAATGTTATTTCCAATTTACCACAAAATTTAATCCTTAATGTATTTAACAAATAATTAATTATGAATTTTGGATGAATTTTCACGGTGGATTTGGATTATTTTTTAAGTCAATACTTTAACAAAACAACAGCAGAATAATTAATGCTTTAATGTTAAAAATTAAATCATTAAAGAGTTTGTTAGCTGTGAATAAAGGGACTTTAAGAAAAAAAAGGAATAGAATTAAAAAAAAAGTGAGAAATAGAAGGTATAGGTGTGTTGGTCATTTCTATCATTTCTGGGGTTTTTTTGTTTGTTTTTTGTTTTTTTCTGTTACTGTTGTGGTGAATGTCATTTATTTAGTTGTTGGTGTTATTATGGGCTGAAAGGATAATGGAAAATATAGAAAATGTGCCACTTTTGTGGTGGAATGTTATAAACATGTCTAAAATATTGAATTTCTCAGCATGGCCATGCTACAGTTAGTAAAACTGTGTTTCGAGAAAAGTGTTTTGAGGAGCGATGTTTGACTAAGCACAAAAAACTCTCAAAAACCCCTCGTTCTGAACACTAATCTTCCCAAATAAAGAGATTATTGTCTGCTTTTGTACCTGCGGGGCAACATGGGGACGTTTTTCATCTCAGCATTTTCTTTTATTGAACCATTGAGTAATGGCATAGACACAAAACGCTGGAGGAGCTTCATAAGCTTTCATAACACCATGTATCTATGCTGTGGCTTCTCAATCTGTAATATAATCTATATATAATATCTGTATGAAGGTCATTTTGTGCCCTATTTAAAAACCAGAATGCATGCAAGCAAAATTTTAAGAAATAAATAAAATAAAGAAATGTTAAAAATTAAATAAATAATTAAATGGAAGAAAATCTAGATATAGATGCTGGTTATAAAATAGTATTCAAACTTAGGTTTTCCTTTCAGGTCTAAAGTTAAAAAAAAAAAAAAAACAAATGCATAATTGAGTGGAAAAACTTCTGGAAATATAAGCCTGGGTAAGAAAGGGTGGCGGAGTGAAAAATGTGTAGATTTAATGTTTTTTTTTTTTTCTTTCTGATTTTATAATAATATAATTATTCATTAATTTGCCTGATTTTTTTTTATTTTTATAAAAAAAAAACATTTTTATTTATTTATTCCATTTAAATTAAAATGCTTTCTAATCTCTTTTTTGTTTTCTTATTGCAAATTTATCTAATCTAATTTATCGTTCAGGTCTTAGGAGACAAAAAAGTGCGAGAAACAATTAAAACAAAAAGACCAGAAGAATTTGCATTAAAAAGGATAATCAGCAGAGAACCTATGACTAGTAAAGTGTTGTATTATTATTATTTTTCTTTTACTTTTCCTCTTTTTGAAAAAAAAAAAATATTTTTTTTAATTTATTTGTAACTTTTATTTAATACACATTAGCATTTTTTTTTTTTTTTGGTAAAAATATTATTTATATATTATTAATTTTATTAAGAACCAAAAAAAAAAGAAAAAAAGAAAAGAAAAACCTACACACAGTAAAGACGAACACTGTCTGGTAGCAACCTGATTTGTTACATTTCTTTTATAAAGGATTATTTTTGTTCAATTCAAATCTAAAGAAATATTCATTTGTAATGCTTTATAACGACGTCTTCGGGGCTGCTTTAAAATCTTTCATCGTGCTGCTGTTCAGCTGTCTTTTTTTTTGTTGCCCCCCCCCCAATGACTGAATTACACCTGTTTTATTCGAACGCTTTCATTCAGAATTTATTGCGACACCCCTTCCCTGGTCCTAAAATCGCTTAATGCTTTCAGCACCTTCATGCATCTCTGAATGTCTGAGCAGCTGTGTTCTAAATCCGCCCCTGCTTTTTTACAAAGCGCAGGAAAAGTGAACAGTGTGAAAATGTGTCGTTTCTGTCGCCCTCAGTGATTTCACTATGAGTGTGTGGTTTTGTGTACTAGCGTGTCACGCTACACCCTGTTAGCAGACGAGGAGCGTCTCTCCTCCTACACATTCCTTTCCAAGCTTGAAGCGCTGAAAACTCTCAGCAACCCTCATTCTAAACACTAATCTTCCCAAATAAACGGATTATCCTCTGCTTTCTGTCGTCTGTGTCGTAGCTGCAGGGTGGCACGCCATGATTTTTTCATTTTGTCTGCGCTCACAGCTGAGAAATGGCACCAAAACACCACACTGTCTGTTTATACTGTATATAGCTATACATATATAGATATAGCAACAATATAAAGTGCATAAGATGTGTATTTTTTTTTTAATCATTTCAGTATTAGCGTTAATTAGTATTAGCCTAATTGTAATATTAGTGTTTCTAAGGTAGGCTTGCTACTCACATTTACAGTACAACGTGACCGCAGTCCTGTTCTTCATACTCACATGCTTACCAAGTCTGAGATAAAACATTCCTTCAGTTTACGTTAACATCAAACATCAGAACAGGGAACATGGCGGAGTTGTTGGTGCCAGACAAAACAATCTCTAGAGTTTACACAGTTCGGTGGGCAGAAACACCTTGCTGATGAGACAATAACACAGTAACACAAATAAGCACGTTTTGCAACCACGATGAACAGAAAAGCATCTCAGAACGCACAACACATTGGACCTTGAGGCAGAAGTGCTACAAAAGCTGAAATTTGTAAGTAGTGTATGAAAACCGAGATCATAGTGGGGGGAAAAAAATATACCATAAATTCTGGATTAGCAGATCTACCGTAACTTCACTAATAGTGCAATTCAACCAGTGCAGAAATGACAGCGTACATGTTATAGTCTAGAAAATACACATCTTAAAGTAAAACTGCTATAAGAACAGTTATAAAGACTGTTTATAAGGATTCTTATAAGAACTGTTACAAGGATTTTGACAAAGAGTGCTGCAAGGACTTCTTTAAGGAATGTTATAATGTCTGTTATAAGACAATTTATAAAGACTATTATAATGATATATACACTGCCCTCCAAAAGTTTGGAAACGCCTGAACAAAATAGGGTTTTTGGGCAATATCAGCATAAATCCTCTTTAGTTAGTGACCATTTTGCATTGATAATAAGGGA
>CM041000.1:3745822-3759295 GCA_022985145.1 Pangasius djambal | reverse complement strand
TTGAGTATTTTTCTATGTTATGTTCATGTTTATGTTCATAAACTTTTTATTTAATAAAATATGTTTTCATAGTTTGTGTTGTCCCTTATTATCAATGCAAAATGGTCACTAACTAAAGAGGATTTATGCTGATATTGCCCAAAAACCCTATTTTGTTCAGGTGTTTCCAAACTTTTGGAGGGCAGTGTATATATATATAAGATCTGTTACACAGAATGTTACATCTGTTATACAGGATGTTATAAGTTCTGTTATTAGAACTGTTCTAAGTACCTTTACAAATAGTTATAAAGACCATTTTAAAGATGGTTATTAGGATTGTTATAAAGATTGTTATAAAGACTATTATAATGACTATTATAAGGACCATTATATAGACTGTTATAAAGATCATTTTCAAGGTATATATAGATTTTTAAGTACTGCTGTAAGGATTGTTTTAAGGATGCTCATAAGGACAGTTATAAATATTGTTATAAAGACTGCTATAAGAACTGTTATATGGACCATTATATGAAGTAAAATTATAACACTTGTTATAAGGACTGCTATAAAGACACACACTTTAGTGGAGGGAGTGTCTAGAGAAGAACAAAGCAAACGATTCTCACACTGACTCACGCTGACACAGAATCACACTTTGCTCAGCAGAGAAACACACAGTGACTGCGAGAGAAAAGAAATCTCCGTGCCATTATGTCTAAGTGCTTATTTCATGAATTTGATAGAATAATTAATAAATTTGTGCCTGACAGAGAGCATTTTTTTATTAGTGAAAATGTTTCATTAAGAGCAGTAATTTTCTTATTAAACACCACTACACTCACTCAACCTTGTTCCATTACAGAAAAAAAAAAAAAAAGAAATTATATAGATGCTTTCTACATGATGATTTAATAATAATATATATTTTTTTTTTCAATTTCAGCCTTTTATCAGGGATGTAAAAAGCAAGAAATAATATCATTTCATAACTAAGGAATGTGCATATTTAATTAAAAAAAAAATTACTTTTAGTCAATTTATGTAAATGTATTGAAACACATTAAGGCTCCAGATTAAATGTATAATTTATGTTATATTTATTTTTTACATGAGTTCTAACCATGCAAAAACCGGGCTTAAAGATGTTGAATTATCAGCAACTTTCACAGCTGATGTGTAGAAAAGAACTCATTAGGACAAGAGTGTGCGATAAGTGAGAAGAGCGTGTGTTCGTACTCAAGTTCTTTGAAAGTGTTTGTTGTGTGTATTGACGTCTGTAGAGACAGAGGAGGAGAAGGAAAGTGCCTTAGATCTTGCGGCTTCTAACAGAACGCTGCTCATACAATAACCATGCAGGAGCGTTACCATGACAACCAGCATCAATAACATCCATGGTGTGGAAGTTCACACAGGGACCTCAGCCTTCGTAGGTTCGGAGCAGATATAAAACACTCGCGCACATACACACACGCATGGGGTGGACCATGGTGAGCTATTCCTTTAAACTCCACTGGCGAAATGTCCTTCAGTAAGGAGGGAGACTCTGTGAGAACTTGTGAGGGACAAAATGTGACACATCTCAGCTATAGCACTTGGGTTCGCTGTCTCAGCCCACACACTGCTGCTGCGTGTCTAACTCACCTCGACACACACACACACACACGCGCTTATGTTCAGGGTTGATGTGATGTGAGCTGTAACTGTGAGTGAGTTCATGTTTCCACCCGCACATCAGCGGGGTTTTGGTCTCTGTGTGTATATGTGTGTGTGTGCGTGTGCGTGTGTGTGTGTGTGTGTGTGTGTGTGTGTACGCAGACAGCAGCAGTGTGTGGGATGATAGACCAGAGCTGGAGATGCAGCTCAGATAGAGCAGCTAATTGAACACGTGGGAGAAGAACAGAGACGGGAGATGAAAAGAACCCGGGAGGAGAAGAAAAGTGAGGAAAGAACCGAGAGAACCGAAAGGAACGTGGAACATGAGCTATCATGAGGTTTCTCCATCTCAGCAGTGTAAAAAAATGGTTCAGGAATGCATCTCTGCAGCCTTAAGCTCATTAAAAATGGCAGGAGCTACAAATACTCATGAATATGCAAATTAGGAAACACCCTCATGTTGTCCTGCATGAGTGGGATTTCGGCATCAGAGTCTCGATTTCCCTGCTCACTGAATTAATTAACTGTCAAAATATATTTCATCGTCACCATGACAACCACCCTCTGATCCCCGCAAAGGCTTGATAAGTTTGCTGGCTAGCTTAGCATTGAGCTACCATATTGTCTAATCTCAAGCATGACTGGTGCAAAGCTTTGGATCATATTTTCTGACATCAATCTGAGCTCATGAGTAGCCCAGCCCCCAAGCCTATATATTATTTGTATCACCATGTAGGACTTTCTTGCAAATGCAGTGCAAAATTTTGTGCACCCTTAGGACGAAATGTATAGCAACAAGAAATGGTGCATTTCCGAACTTCATAAATTCGCTCAGTTCATGTTGATTAAAAATGAAACCAGTACCTCTTTCTCTGAATGTGATTTAAATATTCTCTAAGCATGACAATTAGCTTAACACTACGCTAAATGATCAATCTTGGCCACAGCTATTTTTTTATACCTGCTTTTTTCCCTCTTTGGTTAGTGAAAAAGGAGCTCAGGAAGATTTATGTATTTTTCTTTTCCTTTTATTACCCCAGAATGTTCACTCTTGATTTATGGCCTTGAAATATCTGATAAAAGCCTGGAATTTGGCTTGTGTCTGACTCTCTGTCTTTTCTCTTCATGTTCTGTCATGATAACGCCAGTGTCGGAAATAAAAGAGACGATAAATAAAAAGTGAGAATTTCAGGTGATGTGGTCACAGCTCATCGGATAAAAAGGAACTGGCAGTGAAGCCAAGGGGAAAACTGGGGAAAAAAGAGAGCGAGGTGGATAAGAAGTGAACTGTAGACAATGGAAGGACAGGAATGTAACAACGTCTCCTTTCCCCAGCGGACACAATGTCACGCATGAGCGAAAGAAAGAAATAAATCGGCCTTCTTTTTGAGCAGATAGAAATCGTAGAAGCCAAAAATAGTCTTCCTGACTGTGAGACAATCTGAGAAACGCGTCCAGTACCAGCTGTGTCCTTATTTCACAGGCAGCAGGAGTTTTTCCAACACAATCCACCAATTCTTTTGTGTTTGTTTTTCTTAACTGTTACTATTTCAGCCTTAAAATAGCCTCCATTTGAGCTCTCACAGTTTTCCGGAGGAGTGGACAGTCATCAAGCAAAACAGACTCGACACTCCTGCTTTCTGCCCTCAGGTTTTTCTCCAAACGAGCATAACTGGTGACATGGTGACAGGAATATATGAATTTTACTGTGTGATATTTCTGAAGAAGGCTGGAAAGTGGCTGGATTTGAATTTAAATGTATCATAGTTTTTAGGTCATGCTAATAGCTGGTACTGCATTACGACAGGGTGGAATTAAATTTAGCACATCAAAATTAGAACGCTGGTTCTCCAATAATCCAAAATATCATCTAAACAATTGTCACAAGTCTTTCAGAGACAGGTTCATAGTCTGAAAGTTTATCGTCTTTAGTTTTGCACTCGAGGTACAAGGTAGCTAGCAAAACAACAAAAGCAAAATATTTAATTTTTGTGTTCTTTTCTAGTTTGTTTTCTGAGATTTAATTAAAAACAAACAACAAAATACCCAATTGACTAAATAATAATAATAATAATAATAATAATAATAATAATAATAAATATAAATATAGCTGCAAGCAGCAATTATGGGGCCAAGCACTGCTGAGGCAAAGTAAGGAGCTAAGCAAACATCAGAGCATGGTCATGATTTTACATATCAAGTTTCAGTACACTAGGCAGTAGGCTTGCCAAGATATTGCATAAAACACTTTGTGGCTCTTTGAAGATGCATTATATGGAAAATTTGGTGAAGTTTGGATAAATGGTCTAGGAGGCCTTTTTTTACATGACTCAAAATGGCAGACAGAAAAAATATCCTACTGTGTAAAAATGTATGTCACTGGTTTCGGGTCGACAGTTCAGTTTTGTCTATCAACATGAAATCCATAACTTATTGGTGGCATAGACTGAAGATGATCTGAGTCAAATTTGGTGAAAAGCAAAAATATGTTTTTACATATCTGTTGAGCACGAGGCAGCGCTGTTCTGAAACCGTGCTCAAGTCATGATGGCTACGACATATACTAAGTTTGGTCTGAATACGCTAAAGTGTCACGGAGATATAGCCTCACATCCATTTCAGTGTTCTCGTTGTCGAATTAATTTGCACGTTATTCTTTCTAAACTTTTTGTTTAGATGTTCGTAAAATACAGCATTTTAAGTCAAAATCAAAATGGCTGACACACAAAATGGTCAACATAGGAAAATTTGACATCAATCGACTCGGTATGCCACACAGAATCTAAGGAGACCAGTTTCATAATTTTATGATAAATCGTTCCGAATTTATAAGTAAAAAAATTAATATATTATCTCGTAAGTGCTAGGTGGCGGTGTTCCGAAATGGTGCAGATACCCTCAATCATGATGGCTATGAGATATTGGTCTGAATAAGCTAAAGTGTTACATAGATATAGCCTCACTTCCATTTTGGCGTGCTACTCTTCAAATTTGTTTGAGCATTATTTGAGAACGGTTTGACTAATCAACTTGAATTCCATAAATTTATGTCCACATGGTCTGAAGATGATGCGATTCTATTTTAGTGAAAATCGGACAAACGGTCTAGGAGGAGTACGAAAAAGTAGGTTTTCCAGAAAATTCAAAATGGTGGAAAATCTATTTGGTGGAAATTGAAACCATGGTGTGCACAAGACAAAGAAAAAAAAATATTTTGTTTCTAGCCCTTACAGTTCAAAGGTTATTATCATAAACATGAGTGAAATTTTGACCTGTTGGTGGCACTAGAGGGCTTGAAATAGCACCTCCAAATTTGCTATAACATTACTGTATCATTTCAGACTGTGTTCTGTCTGTGTGCCAAATTTCATAACTTTCTGCTGTATGGTTCTATGGGCTGCCATAGACTCAATAGCGGAAGAAGAAGCAGTATAATAGTAAACTTTATAAGTGAGCCACACATTCACAGACATGCTACAATTGTTGCCTAAGCAATCACAGGAAAGCAGAGCCATAATTTTAAGCAAAGGGATTCAAGAGTGACTTGTAGTTTCAATCACGATGTGTATGTTTTGACCATGGACAGTGGTAGAATTCTCTGACTGTAGGAGGAAAGGTCTAGATGAACAAGTGGGCAGCAGAGTGGCATTGCTGCAGCATTGTTTAGACAGGTGTCAGGATGATGTGAGCCAAATGTAGTGAATATTGGACAAATTTTGGAGAGGAGTAGCAAAAATGGCAGTGAGGTGTAAGGATTTTCGGCATGTTATTGTAACTTTTGACCAGAAGGTGATACTATCACGAAATTTGATAGTAGTTGCATAGCCTCAGGTCATGGTCCTGAAGATGCCTACCAAGTTTTGTGTCAATGCACAAAGTCCTTCCTGAGATACAGCCTCACTTCCTGTTCCTGTTCCCTCAGATTTGTTGGCCTATTACAGGCAAACCCTTTGGACTATTTAATTTTTTTATCTTTTATTTTTTATTTTAACTTTTGTGAGGCTTATACTGATGATCATGTTTGCCAAATTTGGTGATGATTGGACAAAATTTTTAGGAGGACGAATAGCAAAAAAACTGTAATTGCCAAAACAAATCCAAGATGGCAGAAAATCTCATTGCGTGGAAATGGACATCATAGAGTGCACTGAACTCGTCTAGGGAATCCAGGAAATCTTGGCTTTTAATTTTTGGACACACGGTTCAAAAGTTATGACTATGAAATTAGGCCCAAATTTGACCCACTGGTGACCCTAAAGGGTCAGCAGCACTTGGCCCAAATTTGGTCAGAATGTTCCTTAGACCCTTCCCAATCAGTGTGCCAAATTTCACAAATTTTTACCTGACGGTTCTATGGGCTGCCATAGACACCCTAGCCAGAAGAAGAAGAAGAAGAAAACATAGAATAACAATAGGGTGCCTATGCACCTCTGGTACTTGGCCCCTAATAATAATAATAATAATAATAATAATAATAATAATAATAATAATAAAGTACATAAACACACAAAACAAGTCACAACAAAACAGCATGAAACTTCTACAAGGTTCTACAGGGGTTCCTTAGATAATTAAGGGTTCTTAAATCCTTAAACCCCAGAATCCATAAGGGTTTCAAATGAATAAAAATCACAGTTGTAACTGAGTTACAATAAAATATGAAATTAATAAAATAACAAAGCTTCATGTTCATAAGAATTTAAGCCCATGTTTGGCTTTTTTTAATTTTTTTTTTTTATTATGAAATAGCTTTTTTTAATTTTATTTGTATTATTATTTCATCTTTTCTTGGCACACACGAACATAATTAATTCTTTTTTTGTAATAGTACAAAAAATTATGTGTAGTTCTTTAGTAGTTTCTGCATAAAAAAGGGGAAGGGAAAATTTATATGAGAGCTTTTTGTAACATTTTGTAATATTGTTTAAAACATCTTATTTGCTTTATTTTTTTCATTAAAAAAAAAACAAATAAATGCAGTGAACACAGACCTACCATAAACTCTTGAATCTCTCTGATTGTTTTGATACTTGAAACAAATCGTCTGATTAAAAAAATAAATAAATAAATAGAGGCATTAAGGAGGACAGAAATTATTTTTTTTAATATAGCAGGAAAGAAAGTGTCATGTTTTTCTTTTTTTTTAATTTTAAGGTTTGTCAGTAAAAAAATCCCCAATATCCTCATCATCCAAAATGTATACCTTTAAGAAGAAATACATCTCTTCTATTTTATGAAGATCAGATTCAGTGATGTACAAAAGTTTGTTCACACTTCGCTCTCAAAACAGCTTCAGTTCTTCATGGCATGGAGTCTACAGGATTTTGGAAACATTCTTTTGAGTTTCTGGTCCATGTTGACATGATTGCATCACACAGTTGGTGCAGATTTTTCAGGTGCACTTTCATGCTGCGAATCTCCCGTTCTACCACATCCCAAAGGTGTTCTATTAGATTCGGATCTGGTGACTGGGAAGGCCACTGAAGAACATTGAGCTCATTAAGATGTTCATGAAACCAGTCTGAGATGACTTTTGCTTTGTGACATGGTGCATTATCATGCTGGAGGTAGCCATTAGAAGATGGGTGAATTGTGGCCATGAAGGAATGCTTATGGTCAGACAAATTCTGACTCCAGAATTCAACAGAACTTGAGATTCATCAGAACAGGCTACCTTTTTCCAGTCTTCAACTGTCCAGTTTTGGTGAGTCTGTGCCCACTGCAGCCTCACCTTTTAGTTCTTGGTTGACAAAAATAGACCCTGATGTGGTCTTCTGCTGTTGTAGTTCATCCACCTCAAGGTTCGACATGTTGTGCATTCTGACATGCTTTTCTTCGTTGACCTCTCTCATCAACAAGTTGTTTCCATCTGCAGAACTGCCGCTTACTGGATGTTTTTTCTTTATTACACCATTCTGAGTAAACTCTAGAGACTGTCGTGTGTGAAAATTCCAGGAGATCAGCAGCCCATCTGGCACCAACAATCATGCCATGGGAAAAATCACAGAGATCACATTTTTTCCCCATTCTGATGTTTGAACATTACACAAAGCTTCTGGCCATTGTCTGCTCGATTTTGTGCATTGCACTGCTGCCACACGATTGGCTGATTAGATATTTGCATGAATGAGTAGGTGTAATTATATTCCTAATAAAGTGAGTGTGCAGGGTATATCCACTCAAACCCACAGTTCTCTTGCAAAGTATCTGATCAGTGTATTCTTGCCAGACGTTATATCCTGTTTGTTGCTATTCTGGTTTTTGATCTGGGTTCCCGTTTTCTGGTCTTCGTTACTCATGCCTTGCCTGATTTAAGCAGGTTTTACACTGTGCGATTCCAGCTGCCTTTTACAATGACTATTTGTCACACCGTAGGAGATGATCCCAGTGGGAATTCTGTAACAGACTGTGTGATAACGTGTTCTTCATGTCAGATTAAACAATGAAAATAGTTACCAAGTTCTGCCATAATGGGTGCACAGCTATGCAGCACAGGTTTTCAACTGTAGGGCATAAAAATTGTTTCACATTGTCATAATAGTAAATAAATTCTATGAATAGAGCATATGCATGCTAATTTTTTGTCCTGTCATGATATAAAGTGTGATGAGACATTATAGAGACATTCCGTCTGCTGCCACAATTCAAAAAAGCACTATTCTTTGAAATCCAAAACCGAATATTGTAAACTGACCTAAACTTGGCCAAAACTTTTGCGCACAGCCGTGTAAGACGCAAATCGGTTCTTTATATCCAGTGTGTGTGAGAATATGAATTCAAATGTCTCCTCCCCAGAACTATTCCACATTTTGTATTGCTACAAACTGAAACTGAAATGGACATAATTGGGATTATATGTCTAAGAGGCCAAAGGTAATTCTCAACATGATGCTGCCAACATGATGCTGCCAACACCATGCTTCAAAGTGGGGATGTTTTCTCTGTGTGTTGAGCACTGTTCATTTTCAATCAAACATATAGTGCTTTGCCTAAAAAGCAAAATTTTAGCCTAATCAGACAAGGGAACCCTTTTCTACAGTTTTGATGAGTCTCCAACATGCCTTCTGGCAAACCCCAATATGGCTTGGCTGTGGCTTTATGGCTTCCATAAAGTCATGCATTGTGGAATATCTGGGCTATGTTTGTTTAGGTATGTTCTCTAACAAACTCTGGGTCTTCCAGGAGTAGGTTATTTATAGTAAGGTCATGTGACCCTTTAATTACACATACATTGACTATTCAACAACAATTTATTTGATTTCTGCTGAAAATTGGTTGCACCAGAACTAATTTCCGGGTTTCACTGCAAAGGGGGTGAACACTTATGCAATCATTAACTTCTTTATTTGTGAATAATTTTGCAAACTCTATTGATTTTTCCTCAATCTTCAGTATTATGAGCTATTTTGTGTAGATTCATGATATACCATGACCATTGTAATCAATAATAATAAGTTGATACAGCATCATAACTTTAAAACTGAATCATAAAATCAATGTTTTAGAGAAAAAAATGGTCATTAGAGGAAAATATTCTTCACCTACTTCACTGTGGGATTTTATTATTTGCCATTATTTCTGTCCAACCTTGGCCTAGTTGAGACAAGGCTAATTATAAGCTGGAGGAAAATGAGCCTCCTGTAGTGTGCACTACTTAGCAATGTTCTATCCCGATGCCCTGTTTGTGTCTCAGGGGTTTACAGCGATGTTTATTTGAAATAGTTAACAAAGTCTTTTATTTATCTCAATAATGAACGCATGGGGGTGGGGGGGTCGGTTTCAAGTTGGGATGGACCCGTAGCAGAACTCGAGTGAACCCTTGATTTGAAAAATTCTGATCTCACTAACAAGAGGTAGGAAATTGGTTCTTTAGATGCTTCTAGCTTTCTAAATACTGATTAGGATGTCTTAAAACCACCATGGCACATTTACACTCTTGGAAAAATGAGCTCATCAGGGTTTCGTTGAAGATGTTGGGGCTGATATGTACTAGAACTGGCTTGGTATACCCACACTTTCAGGAAAAAAAAAGTTTCTAGTCAAGGCTTCTAGTGCTCTAAACAGCTATTTATAAAATGTTAGAATTGGCATGCTCTACCTACATCTTTACAAAAAGGGATTTGTTCAAGGTTCTTTGGATAGCTAACAGTCCTCATTTTTAAGCAGCCATCCAGGAGAACTGCCATGGCATACATACACTCTTGGAAAAATTGGTTTATCATGGCTTCTTTGGATAGTTAACAGTTCTACGAGATGTTAAAATTGGCACTGTACTTTACACTATTACAGAATACGGTTCCTTAAGGCGTATATGGATAGTTAAAGCTTTCTGAACAGCCATGTAGGAGATCCTAGATCTCCTAAATCAAAGGAAAAATATTGTTCTTCAGAGTGTTCTTGGATGGTTGACTAGCCTTCTAAACAGCCATTTAATGTATTCATAGAACCACTATGCCATGTCTACAATATTAGGGGGAAAAAAAGGTTCCTCAAAGGTTCTTTGGATAGGTAATGGTTATAATTTACTAAAGTGCCATTTAGGATATGTTGGTATCAGGCATGCCATGCCTACACTCTAGAAAAAAGGGTTCCTCAAGGGTTCTTTTGAGAGTTAAAGGTTTGCTAGTTTTTTTAAAAGAAATTATTACAATTATTTCTAAAACAATTTAATTTAATAGATGTATTGAAGTGGTTTAATATAAGGGCAATGAGAATGAAGTTAATAAAGTTAAAGATGCCAGTAACAACACTACCATGATGCTGCATTTTTATTATAAATAGATATTGTAATATATCCCGACCAAAAATAAACGCATGGTTAATATTTAGTATAGAACATTAATCATGTGATCAGGTCAACATACTGAGTTATTCAGCAACAGTACTAAACCCTTTTATATGTGATGAAAATAGGAATTGTTCTTTAGTCCTATTTTTACCTTGTGATATAAGCATGAGATATTCAGGGATAGAGATGCTGCTCTACAGCTCAAACCTCCTCAGAAGCCTCAATGGAATTTTCTGTGACCCTGCATGAACTTTCACATTTCAGAGCACAATGAATCTGAACCCAAGAACAGAGCTTGGGGGAAACATTGTGTTCTGTCTGTCTTGTTTTTTTCAAAAGAGTAACTAAATATATTCTTTAACATGGAGAAATTCCAACGGGGACACATTGATAATTTCATATATTCTTTAAAATATTTAAAATATTCATATATTAAAAGTTCCTTATTAACCTTAGTAAAATTCTGCAATACAAAATGCAATATACAGTGTATAAACCACATATATAAAACCAACAGCCTAATATTGCTTAGGTTCCCCTTGTGCCACCAAAACAGCTCTGAACCGCTGAGGCATAGATTCCACAAGACCTCTGAAGGTGTGCTGTGATTTCTGGCACCAAGACTTTAGCAGCAGATCCTTTAAGTCCTGTAAGTTGCGAGGTGGGGCCTCCATGGATCGGAATTGTTTGTTCAGCACATCCCACAGATGCTCAGGCAGACTGAGATCTGGGGAATTTGGAGGCCAAATCAACACCTTGAACTCTTTGTCATGTTTCTCAAACCATTCCTGAACAATTTTTGTGTGGCAGGGCGCATTATTCTGCTTCAAGGGGCTACTGCCATTAGAGAATACCACTGCCATGAAGGCATGTACTTGGCCTGCAGCAATGTTTAGGTAGGTGGTACGTGTCAAAGTAACATCCACGTGAATGCCAGGACCCAAGGATTCCCAGCAGAACATTGCCCAGAGCATCACACTGCCTCTGCTGGCTTGCCTTCTTCTCATAGTGCATCCTGGTGCCATCTGTTCCCCAGGTTAGCGATGCACACACACTGGGCCGTCCACATGTGTCCATTGTAGATGCTTTCGGTGGTGGAAAGGGGTCAGCATGGGCACTCTGACAGGTCTGTGGCTATGCAGCCCCATATGCAGCAAGCTGTGATGCACTGTGTGTTCTGACACCTTTCTATCATAGTCAGTATTAACTTTTTCAGCAATTTGTGCTATAGTAGCTCTTCTGTGGGATTGGACCAGATGGGCTAGCCTAAGCTCCCCACGTGCATTAATGAGTCTTGGGTAACCCTGTTGCCAGCTCACTGGTTGTCCTTCCTTGGACCACTTTTGGTAGGTAGTAACCACTGCATACCAGGGCCGCCCCACAAGACCTGCTGTTTTGGAGATGCTCTGACCCAGTCATTTAGTCATTGCAATCATGCCCTTGTCAAAGTCACTCAGATCCTTACGCTTCCCCATCTTTTCTGCTTCCAACATATTAACTTTGAGAACTTACTCTTCACTTGCTGCCTAATATATCCCACCCCATGACAGGTGCCATTGTAATGAGATAATCAGTGTTATTCATTTCACCTTTCAGTGGTTTTAATATAATGGCTGATCAGTGTATGTGCCTCATCATCGATGTATACATCATCGAGTATGCAGATGATACCATGGTGTTAGGTCACATAAGCAACAATGATAAGTCAGGCTGCAGGGAGGAGATCTAAAGCCTAGCAGCATGGTGTTCATGGTGCCAACATCCTCACCCTCATCACCAAGAAGAACAAAGAGCTCATTGTGGACTTCCAGAAATCTAAAACAGACACTCTCCCATCTACATCAATGGGACCGAAGTAGAGCACACCTCCAGCTTCAAGTTCCTGGGTTCCACATCTCTGAGGATCTGTCCTGGCAACATAATATTTCAGTGTTTGTTAAGAAGACACAACAGCATCTTTACTGTCTGAGGAAACTGAAGAAAGTTCAACTGTCTCCCCAGATCTTCACAAGATTCTATTGCTGACCAACTCTGTCACATTGTGGTATGGCAGCTCCACGGTGTATGAAAGAAGGCCCCGCAAAGGGTGGTGAAAACCGTCCAAAACATCATGCATGCCACTGAACATCTTCACTATCCACTTTATTAGGAACACCTGCACACCTGCATGTTCATGTAGTTATGTAATCAGCCAATCATGTGGCAGCAGAGCAATGCATAAAATCATGCATATACAGGTCAAGAGCTTCAGTTAATGTTCATATCAGATATAAGAATGGGGAAAACATGTGATCTCAGTGACTTTAACCATGGCATCGTTGTTGGTACCAGATGGGCTGGTTTGAGCATTTCAGGAACTACTGATTTCCTTGAATTTTCACATACAACAGTCTCTAGCATTTACACAGAACAAACAACAACAAAAACTCCTGTTTGCAGAGGATCTGCAGGCTGAAACACCTTGGTGATGAGAAAGATCAGAGGAAAATGACCAGACAATATTCAAAATACTCAAAATGACAATACTCAAACCAGCCCATCCGGTACTAGCAAACCTGTCATGGTTAACGTTACTGAAATCACATTTTTTTTCCATTCTCCATTCTTTGATGTGAATATTAACTGACTCTTTTGACCTGTATCTGCATGATTTTATGCATTGCACTACTGCCACACGATTAGATAACTGCATAATGTGCAGGTGTACGTGTTCCTACTGGACAGTGAGTGCACAGTGACTCTCTCAGTGACTCTCTGCTCACATTCAGCCACATGAACTGATAGGACGCCCCTTCACAGTGCAGGTGGATAATAACTAAACATACTGCGAAAGCAACTCAAGACTTTATGAAGGCAAAGAAATGGAATATTCTTCAATGGCCAAGTCAGTCGCCTGATCTCAACCCAATAGAGCTGCTTTTCACTTACTGAAGACAAGACTGAAGGCAGAAAGACCCACAAACAAGCAGCAACTGAAGGTGGCTGCAGTGAAGGCCTGGCAAAGCATCTCCAGGGAGGAAACTCAGAATTTGAGTTTTGAGAACATG
>CM041000.1:3735759-3737528 GCA_022985145.1 Pangasius djambal | reverse complement strand
TATATATATATATATATATATATATATATATATATATATATATATATATATATATATATATATATATATATATATATATATATATATATATATATATATATATATATATATATATATAAGTTATCATCAAAGGACTGTGGAGTCAGCGTGTTGTGGTCTGGTTCCCGGTGCACGGGAGTCGAAACCATGCGAATTGGATCATGCAGATATGTTACAAGTCACTATTTACATTACATTCATGCGCTCCTCATCCCATCGTGCACCATTTCCACTTCCTCAGGTTTGCAGTCGAACGATTGCGGCACCAAAGACAGAGAGGCAGACAGAGAGAGAGAGAGAGAGAGAGAGGGGGGGGGGGGTAAAGGAAAAGAAAGAGGTACATATTTTACAACAGCATCCATAACGGTGGCTCATGAATATTTATAGTGAACTGAAGCGAAGAAAAATAGGGTATTTCCCAACAGAGCGAGTAAGAAAGCGCCACCAGGATGCATCTTTCTTTCTTTCTTTCTTTTTTTTTTTTTTCTTTTTTTTTTGCGCTCAAGTGCTTTGATTAATGTCTAAGTGCCTTATTTATCAGACAGCGAGTGAGCGCCGCAGTCGTAGCTCCTGTGATCAGCATGATAAGCAGCGCCGTGCCAATAAGATGAGTCACAAACTGTCTGCAAAGAGTTGATCTCGGATGCCGAGGAGTTCCCGTCTCTCCGTTTGGACCTTTTTCGGTGGCGCAGGACGAAAACGAGCATCCCGACAACAGTGAAAGCAGAAGTGACAAACACAAGCAGCAATCCGGGCACCAGAACTGAAATTGAGACTCGGCTCGGCTCTGGGTATGATCCAGGACGTGTTCCTGAGTCGGAATCCATACCAGTGGTGCTGTTTTTGGACAACGAAGTCGGCGAGGCCTGGTCATAAAGCTCCGGGCATATCAGGTCGATCCGAATGCGGCGGAAATCTTGCTTCCAGAACTCCTCTGGTGACTCACATTTTAGGTCACTCACGATTACGTCAGGCGCCATTTTTTCTGCCCACTGTTTCAGTGGCACGATGGTGCACGTGCAATCCCATGGGTTCCCATGCAGATCGATTTGGATGATCGAGATGAGCTGATCAAGGACACCATTTAAGGGAAGATGGGTGAAATAATTGTTATGCAGACTTATTTTGGACAAGGAGACACCCATAAAGGTATCCGCGGGCAGCGTCTTTAACAAATTGTTGTTTAGGAACAGCACCCGCAGGTTAGGCATCGGACTAAAGGCTCCTGCTATGATGAGCTGGATGTCATTATATTCCAAACTGAGATATTCAAGGTTCTGGAGTCCCACAAACATATCCGCCATGACAGTATCCAGATAGTTCTTGTCCATGTAAAGCCACCGCAACTCGCTCAAGTTTTGAAAAGTGCCGTTCTCGATTGTTTTTATGTTGTTCCCACCTAAATCGAGCAAGTTCAGATTTGTGTAACCCCGAAACTGGTTCCTTTTCACTGCATGTATATTGTTATCGCGTAGATTTAGCTCATGTGCCCCGAGAGGTTTGGGTCTCAGATTGAGCACGCTCTCCATTTTTTTACCTTCGCAGTTCACCCCAAGTCCTTGACTAGCGCCAATTGGCTTGCACACGCACGTCTGGGGACACGTGATATCACTCGTGCCTGATGCTATTGCTGTCGGGGTTTTTAGCTGCCAGTTTTCTCTTGCTTTGGGACGGCCCTTGTTGTTCTGAGCACTTTTCTCTGTCACTCCGGCCATTTTGGAGGTTGTGGA
>CM041000.1:3673259-3733259 GCA_022985145.1 Pangasius djambal | reverse complement strand
TTTCCTCTCTGATGTTTGAAGTGTGAATATGAGCTCTGATTTGGACTCGGATGCCACAAACATCCGTCATTAGCTGTGCATCAATATGCGGGACTGATGGGTGACATCCGGTTTCACTCGTTCACCGCAGTGCCGTTCAAACTTCATCAATCACTTTAATTAGGGGAAGAAGAGAGGAAAGGGCGGGAAGCAGGAAATTGGGGAGGGGAGGGATACAGGAACTGGTTCCTAAAATAAAACATCTCTCTGTTTGATTAAAGAGAATCCTACTGAAGCCGTTGATTTCATAATCCAAAGAGTGGAAACCAAAGAGCAGCTGACCTCTATTACACTGAAGGGATGGGTAGACAAGTGAGCGAACAAATAAATAAATGAATAACGGTATAAATATTTAAGTGAATAAACGACTAAATGAATAAATCAGGAAGTGAATACATGAGTAAATGCATATTGAAATAAATGTAATGATTGGGTGAATAAATTCGCAATTTAAAGTGTGAACGGATAAATGCACGATTGAATAAATGGAGTGAGCGAATGAGTGAGTGAGAGAATAAATATCTAATTGAGTAAATGGAATGAATGAGTGACTGAATAAGTGCCTTTTGATAAACATGATAAATGAGTGAGTGAACGGATAAATTACTATGAAGATGAATGTGTGGGTAAATAAATGAAAGGATGGATGAATGTGCTAATAAATGAATGGGCGAATGAAGATGTGACTAGAAAATCAGAGCATAGATGGTCAGTGAAAAATGAATGGATGAATGGTGGAGATATTAATGCACGAATGAAGGAGTGAGAGCAAAAAAAAGGTAAAAGAGGCTATTAATAAGTAGATATGGTGGAAGAAAAGGCTGAGTGAGTGGATTAAGTTATAAATGTGTGAATGAAAAAAGTGAGTGAATTGTTGATTAAATGAACGAATGAGTGAACAAATATATTATATGGGTAAAATAATAGGTGAATTGAGAACAAATTTGCAGATGAATGGTCAGCACGTACATGCACGAATGAATGGATAGACGCATGGATGGACAAACAAATAAGTTATGTGGGAATAAGTAAACGGATGAATGAAAAAAAAAATGAATAAATGAGAACCTGGTTGAAAAGGTGGGAAAGAAGAGTGAGAAGAATGGATGGGTGAGTGAATAATTAAATGAGCAAATGAAAGATTGAATTGGCTTTGCATCAATGAGTGAATGAGGGAGTGAATGGATGGATAGATGGAAAAGAGGATGAATAACATGATATAACCATGGACAGGTGAAGTGAATAACACTGATTATCTCATTACAATGGCATCTGTCAAGGGGTGGGATGTATTAGGCAGCGCATGAACCGTCCGTTCCCGAAGTTGATGTGCTGGAAGCAGGAAAAATGGGCAAGCGTAAGAATCTGAGTGACTTTGACAAGGGGCACATTGTGATGGCTAGACGACTGGGTCAGAGCGTCTCCAAAACAGCAGGTCTTGTGAGACCAAGGAAATACAACTGAACAGAACTGGGCCATGGAGCAATGGAAGAAAGTGGCCTGGTCTGATGAATCACATGTTCTTTTACATCATATGGACGGCCAGGTCCAGGTGCATGTGCGTCGCTTACCTGGAAAAGACATGGCACCAGGATGCACTATGGGAAGAAGGCAAACCCTGTGGAGGCAGTGTGATGCTCTGAGCAACGTTCTGCTGGGAAACCTTGGGTCTTGGCATTCATATGGTACATTCTTGGCATTCGGCATATGGGACTGTGTAGCCACAGACCGGTCAGAGTGCCCATGCTGACCTCTGTCCACTGCCTAATAGGCACATGAGCATCAGAACTGGACCATGAAGCTATGAAAGAAGGTAGCCTGGTCTGATGAATCACGTTTTGTTTACATTACGTGGACAGGTGGGGAAGAGGCAAGCAGCGGAGGCAGTGTGATGCTCTGGGCAATGTTCTGCTGGGAAACCTTGGGTTCTGTCATTCATGTGGATGTTACTTTGACACGTACCACCTACCTAAACATTGCTGCAGGCCAAGTACACCTCTTCATCTTTCAGCAAGATAATGCACCCTGCCACATTGCAAAAATTGTTCAGGAATGGTTTGAGGAACATGACAGAGAGTTCAAGGTGTTGACTTGGCCTCCAAATTCCTCAGATCTCAATCTGATTGAGCATCTGTGGGACGTGCTGGACAAACAAGTCCTATCCGTGGAGGCCCCACCTCGCAACTTACAGGACTTAAAGGATCTGCTAACGTCTTGGTGCCAGGTACCACGGCACACCTTCAGAGGTCTTGTGGAGTCCACGCCTTGACGGGTCAGAGCTGCTCTGGCAGCACGAGGGAGACCTACACAATATTAGGCAGGTGGTTTTAATGTTATGATCGATGTATAGTTTTATATTCATTGTATGGATGGAATTTGTGTATATGTCAAGTTCTTGTAAATAAAAAATCACGAATGAATGAATGATATACTGTATAATAAAAGTATATAATGTTTTTTAATTAATAAGAGAGTACAGGGCGGTGTATACACACATCTTTAATGCGTGTACTAGTTGTTTAAAACAGAATTTTTTATTTTTATTTTTATTTTTTTCAGGTGTTTTTATAAACAGTTTATTGAAACCGGTGCCTATGATGCCATACATGTTAATGTACTATCAACCTATTGGCTATAGATCATTACATTCTTTCAGTTTTAGCAGACATAATGTGAATTAATAAATAAACTGCTGCAGAATAAGTGCTCTTTAAACCCCGACATTGGAAAGCAAGGACTATGAAATGTCAGAAGCAACAGGAAATGACTCATGTATTCTTTCTCCCTCCCTCTCTCTCTCTCTCTCTCTCTCTATTGAGGTTTGTTATCGATACTGAACTTGTTTTGGAAACAACTTTTGATTTTTCCAATGTTGTTTTCTTATTCTGACCTTCAACAGCAAAACACTATTACAGGATTTAAAAAAAATCAGCTCAAAAACAAAATTACATTTATTCAGAATTATATTTATTTGATGATTATTGTAACAAGTTAAGGTATGTACCTTATACATTGAGCTATTAGCTATTTCTTCCTCTTATGGTTGTTTATATTTTAAACACACTGTAAACGTATGAAATGTGATTAAAAAAGAAGAATCAGAATATTAAGGCTTCTGATTTGGTTAGCCCCAGTCTTTAGAGCTCTAACTCTTAATTAGTCCCAGTTTTAGGGCTCTCAGCCTTGATTAGTCCCATTCTTTACAACTCTTGGGTAGTCTCAGTCTTTAGAGCTCTGTCTCTTGGTTAGTGCTGATATGTAAAGCTCTGATTCTTGGTTCGTCCCAGTTTTTAAGGTTGCATCTCTTGGTAAGGCCCAGTTATTCAGACTCTGACTTTTGGCTAGTCCCAGTATTTAGAGCTCTGTCTGTTGGTTAGTCTTCGATTTAGGGTTCTAACTTTTGGTTGATCCCAGTATTTAAGAGGTCTGATTCTTAGTTAGTCTCAGATTTTTTAGGGCTCTGACTCTTGGTTAATCCTGATATTAAGGGCTCTGATTCTTGGTCAATCCCAGTCTTTAGAGCTCTGACAATTGGTTAGACCCAATTTTTCAGACTCTGATTTTGGTTAGTCCCAGTCTTGAGAGCTCTGACTCTTAATTAGTCCCAGTTTTAGAGCTTTCACTCTTGGTTTTTCATGGTCTTTAGAGTTGTGAGTCTTGATTAACCACAATATTTAGAGGTCTGACTCTTGTTTGTCCCACTATTTAAAGCTCTTACTTGGTTAGTCCTGATATTTCATTGGTATTTGCTGATATTTCTTGGTATTTGCTGAGAGGAGAAGTAGCGCAAGAGCGAGGGGCTGGGATGGTTGAGGTTGGTCATGATTTTTCTTGTTCTGTTCATCATCCTGACAAGCACGGTTCAGTGCAAGAAGGCAGCGGTAGCCAGTAAATTTCTTCGCACAAGCACAATATGGTGTAATTTCAAGAGTGCAATGATTTAGAGACAAACCAGAAAGTAAGATTTTTTTATAATGGCTTGTTAGAGTCAGACCAGCAGAACTGCTTAAAACTTCATAAGCTGGTGCATGAAATTGTGCCTTCTTTATTATTTTGGCGATGTAATCTATTATCTATTAGCCCTATTATCGGATAACCCTTCCTAGAAATTTGTGCACCAATACACAGTAGTTCCCTCCATAGCTTTTCTGTGTTCACCTGCATATGGTACCAACCACACTAATGTTATATTCAAATTTAGGAAGTGATTATAGGTCGCTAAGTCACTGATGTAAAGGAAGAGATGACATATGCTTATCTGTGTAGTGCAAATGCTGAGATTCATCCTAAACAAATGAAGTTAATATTTTATTATTATTATCATCATCATCATCATCATCATCATCATCGCAAAACTTCACCACCTCCTGGTTATCTATGAGGGAAGTCCTAAGACTTTTGATACACTCCCACACAAATATATGTACAAAAAAAAGACATAGCGACAATGCTCAAAATAATGGCTGCCTGTTTTTTGTTTCAGATCAAACACACAGCAGGCTAAACAAAACAGCCGCTTGTCGATTCAGCCTTGGATCAATTGGACACCCTCATTAGAGACAACATGCACACGGTCACACAGCGGGGAAGCTGACCTTCATATCTACAAGCTTCTAGACATTGTGTGGTGCACCACAGGTTGTAAATGTACAGATAGATTACACAATTTAGCCTTTAAATTATTTTTATTTCATTGCATTGCTTGTCTCACAAAGCAGGTGTTTTACAAATGGCACCATTTCAAATGAAAAAGCTGTGGAAGAAAATTGTCTGAGGTTAGAGTGCAAATAGGAGTTCACACACTATAGTCACTTTACTACCAAACCCAGTATCTACCATTAGCTAATTAAAAAGTATGAGTGAATGAACATATGCATTTTAAAATATAACAAAGATTGTTAACCTTAAGGCCAAGCAGAACACCACCCTGATCAGCCACAACACTAAACCCATCTCCCTAATACTGTGTAGGCCCCCCTTGTGCCACCAAAACAGCTCTGACTCGTCAAGCCATTGACTCAAGACCTCTGAAGGTGTGCTTGTCGCACCAAGACGTTAGCAGCAGACGTTAGCAGCTTTAAATCCTGTAAGTACGAGGTGGGGCCTCCATGAATTGGACTTGTTTGTTCAGCACATCCCACAAATGCTTGATCGGATTCAGATCTGGGGGAGGCCAAGTCAACACCTTCAACACATTGTCATGTTCCTCTAACCATTCCTGAACAATTTTTGCAATGTGGCAGGGCGCACTAATCAGACTAGGATACCTTCTTCCATTGTTTCATGGTCCTGATGCTCACGTGCCTATTGTATGTGCTTTCGGCAGTAGACAGAGGTCAGCATGGGCACTCTGACTGGGCTATGGCCACACAACCCCATACGCAGCAATACTTATAACTGAATAACACTGATATCTTGTTACAGAGACACCTCTCAAGGGTTAGGGTTTAGGCAGCAAGTGAACAGTCAGTTCTTGAAGTTGATGTGTTGGAAGCAGGAAAAATGGGCAAGCGTAAAGATCTGAGTGACTTTGACAAGGGCCAAATTGTGATGGAATCTCCAAAACAGCATCTCTTGTGGGGTGTTCCCAGTACGCAGTGGTTAGTACCTACCAAAAGTGGTCCAAGGAAGGACAACCCAGTTGGCAAAGGGGTCATGGGCACCCAAGGGTCACTGATATGTGTGTGGGGAGTGAAGGCTAGCCCGTCTGCTCTCATCCCACATAAGAGCTACTGTAGAACAAATTGCTGAAAAAGTTAATGCTGGCTATATGGACGTATATATTTTGCGCAAATATTCGAAGGATAGCATTTCTAGGTATTTTTATTGTCTTCAGTTTTGGAGTTGAACTTCAACATGAAGTCATGAGCACAACCAGTAATAACTCAGTGTCATGTCATATAAGCACCTAATAATAGTGATGAGTAATATAAAAGCAGGTAAAGATTGAATAAATGGCCTTAGATCTGCTTTATTCACCATAACCCAATGTCAAAACACTCTGAACAATTGGCACTGCAATGAAGATGGAATAAATTTTCAAGAATTTGAAGTTTAATATTTTTTCTCCAGAGTACAACCCATCATTAATCTGTCCTGTGGATGGAATAATTGGAGCTTTCGTATCAGGGCGATGTGGGAAGGCACTCAGCACAGTGAATGCTGCTGTTGTAAAGGTTTTTAAAATAAATGTAACTTTGTTTTTTAGATCAGGATAAAAAAGGGTTTGTGCTTGTGCCAGGTGTAACCTACTTAGAGGAAAACTTAGTGTACATTGTTCTTCTGTCCCGGGACACCAGAGCTCTATATTAATAAATAATGCTCACATTTTCTTACAGTACCCAATAGATCTGAAAATGCAACAATATAACATCAGACTTAAAAGAACAGAAATCACTACATATACAATTATTATTTTACGCAAAAACCATTAAAGTTTGGTCTATACCAAAATGATACTATCAGTTAAAATTTATTATAAACATTTAATAACTGTTTTTGCAGCCAAATACAGCCAACATTTAAATAAACATAAATTAAATCGTCAACAGGGCTAAACTATAAAAACACAACAAACAGCCTAAAAACGTTTTTTTTTTTTTTTCAAAAAAATATTGAAGGCTATGATGTTCCTGTGGCCAACATTTTATTTTAATTTCACCCTATATATAAGGGAGTTTCTCTGGTCTGATGAAAGCAAACTTAAGATTTCTGGCCTTATCATTCTGAGAACACCATCTACACTGTGAAGCATAGTGGTGGTAGCACCTGGTTCAGTGTTACCCTTGGCCTCTTGGTTGCTTCTCTACCTAACGTCCTCTTTACACAGTCATTGACTTTTTGTGGACAGCTTCCATCAGGGTTGCAGTTGTGCCATATTCTTTCCATGTTTTATTAAAGGATTTAATGAATATTTTTTATAACCAGACTTGTTTTGATAGCTCATTGGTCTTCCTGATGCTGTTTGTTTAGTTATATTCTGGGACCCTCCATGAACAGGTGTAGCACTTTAACTGCACATATAGTAGATGGACATTAAACTATTGATATGAATTCTGATGGCAACTGGTTGCACCAGAACTAACCAGAACTATCACATAGCAATGGGGATGAATAATTATGCAGTCATAACATTCATTATGGGGCGGCTGTGGCTCAAGTGGTAGCATGGGTTGTCCACTACTTGCAAGGTTGGTAGTTCGATCCCTGGCTGCTCCACATGCCAAAGGGTCCTTTGGCAAGACACTGATCCCCAAGTTGCTCCTGACGCCATTGCTTCTTAGTAAATTGATCAAATCACTCCACACCCCATGCCATTTTAATCCACTTCAGCAGCACTTAATAACCTTAAGTTTCTTAAACTCAAAAGACAGCCCGTGCTTGAAGAACTGTTTCTCTTGACCAGCCCACCATCTCATTAACCCCAGCCTCACCTTTATCTACCTTACATCTAGGAAGTGTGCAGTGAACGGTATGCCCACTAGAGGTAAGTAATTGGTCATATAGATTCATCCTGTCTTTTTCTATTTTCTGCAACAGTATAGCCAAACATTTCCTAGCTCATTCTGGCTAGCAAACCATGCTCCTGGTTTTAATTACACAATAGTTTAATTTATGTTAGCTAACAACTTGGGTCCAGGTTTAAATTCCAAAATGCAATATTTAGCTTAAAATTAGCTAGCATGCAATGAACCTAATTCTGATTTTAATTAGCTAATATATTGTTTAATCTCATGTTAGATAGCTCACTAGCATACATGCTCCTGGTTTAAAATACATCTAACATTAGCATTTTAGTAAGAAATGTGATTGTTAGCCTACTTAGCAAGCTTACTAGTTTGAATTGTTAACTGCTTTTACTTACACAATAAAATAGTTAACTTAATGTTAACTAGCAATATGAGCTCCTTGTTTCCTCATGCTAATTAATCCACTAGCACATTGAACCATTTCCATTTTCTTAAATTAGCTTATAGCATCATCATCTCTTGGTATTCGAAACACATGGTTTTCTTCTGTTTAGCCATTTGAAGTGTGAGTAAAGGCACTGATTGCATTCCACTTTGTTCCAATACATGCGTAATTGAGTTTTTAAGGAAAAAACTGAGCAGAGCATGTCAGGTAATCTGCATTAGCAGCGTTCCAGTTTCAGGACAAATGAGTTTTGGTGTGAAAGAGTGCGAGGGTAGAGAGGGGAGTTGAAAGAGGAAGTGCAACATAAAACGAACCGCATGCTGGGGCTGAGAGACACCCTGCCACTTTAAACAAATAAAAAAAAAACAGACAAAGCGAACAAGAGGCTTTCAGCTCACTCTGGAATCAGACCGTCAGTTTCTTTTGAAATTTGACTGACCGCATTGTAGATGACCCAGATCTCCACTGAAATACACACCCTGATGGTTTTATTAATAATCTGACACATTCCATCTGCTGGTTCACACTTGTAAAATTTCCAATTTTTCTCTGGTGCCCCAGTTTGCTGGTGATATCAAAGCCATTATCAAACCCATTACAACCACCAGGGACGAGATGATCAACTCAGTCTCTAGAAAGAGGACAATGCTAAATGCAGTACAACACACACACACACTAAATTTTAAAATGCTTGACAGGTTCTAGGTAGGAAAAAAGTGAAGCGTTCTTGAAAGGGTTCATTCTTTTCCCTCTAAAAAGATTCTACTTAGACCTTTTTCTGACTACACCGAACCTTTAAGGATTCCCCTAGAACGATAACTGAAGACCCCAAAACCATGAATAAACAATGCAGGTCACTTCAGTTGGTCAGTTTTAAACTCCATATTTCTCTGCTCTTTGAAGAAAGGGTTTTCAAAGGCTTTTTGAATGGTTAAATTTGCTAGCTTCCAAAAAAGTAACCAATGATTGTTCTGCCTCGAGGTCCCTGGTGTCTCAAGTAGGTGGTCGCTTTCATATACACATGCCCTCACATAAGTAGCTAGCAAGATATTAGCTTTGTAAAACAAGATATTAAATATACAACAGAACTAACTAGCCAACTAGCTTGGTAGATAGCTAGCTTTGCTCTATAAAATTAAGTATCAAATAACACAATTTAGGCAGGGTTCCTTTCCATAAGGATGTTATTGGTCTGTCTTTTGGGGTTAACTGCTGGTGCAGGTTGCTTTCCTTATTTGTCAGTTATGTTAATGTGCTCGTTAGCTAATATGCTAATGCGTTAGCAAATTTTGGGCCCCAAATTTTGGTTGAAATAGGACGTCCTTTATATGCGTTGTATGTGTATAGTATAAGTTAGAGCTGCTCCGAGGTTTATATCCCTGGGGTTTATTGTAATCTTAATGATTTCACTGCCACAGCCTCGCTTCACCTCGGTTCGGGTAATATCATTTATTTATTCACATTGATGTGCTGCTTTAAAATGAATGTGAAATGAGTTTTTCCAAAAGAAACGTGGAATGGAAGAGCATATCTGATGCATTAAAGTTTCATTTCAAGATTGCTGTCCATGACGGAATATGTTCCACTTAAAGTTAGACATATATGGTTTATAAAAAGGATTAACAATTCATAAAAAAAGTGTTCTGTTGCTATTTCCTGTAAACACTTCATTTCCTTTGTTACATTCATCTGTTTATGATGCTGATTTGCTGCATTATGGTCTCAAATATATTCTGTATATTTTGCTGAATCCCCAGAATAGCCTTGAATATCGATTATTCTCCAAGGCGTGTGCAATTTTAAAGTCGGTATATATGTGAGATCAAAATTCCATTCCTCTCAGTTGCTGTTATTTCAGAAAATTCATAGCTTGGGGTTATTGATCAAATGCCACGATGAGGCATCCAATTTAGCACAACCCCATGGTTACAGTGTTATCCAAAATGAGATATAAATCAGGCAGGATGGGTAAAAATAAACACGCCAACTAATGAGACTGGGATTAGATCCTATCCGGCTCTCTGTCTTTGGGAAAGAATGATCCAATATCAGCTTCACCCCATCCACATTTATTGACTCAGATCTCCACAGCTGTCCTCACATTACGGACGTGATTGCTAATGAGACGGTGGAACTGATTGTGTCCTCACTGGACTGGTGTCTTGATTGGACTGCATTGATCGTGTTGCTGTTTTGAGAGTGCTGTAGTGGATAATGTTCCTCTCTAATGGGGAACTCATCATGGTTCAGGGAATAAAGTTGCTCTGTCTAAAGATTATGGTTTCTTTGGCCAACATATTTATCCATATCTGACAGTCTTGCTAAATGCACCATGTTTAAAGGTAATATCCTCTGGCCAGTGCTAACTGTATTTATACTGAACACTTGATGAGTTCAACACAATGAGTTCAACATTACTTCCATAATTCTGCATTCACCTATGTGTTCTTGAAATCATTTATTAAAAAACAAACAAACAAAAAAAACCCATCAAATTGTCATTAAATTGTCTGCTTAGTAAGCATGTTTGCTACATTGGCATGGTATGTATGTTCACAATGTTTTCCACTTTGTCTTATTTCACATCTCATGATAATCAGTGTAGACTCAAAAAAATGTGTTGTTGTACCTGGGTAAAACAACGGGTAGAAGTGTTTTCTCATCAGAAATGTCTCCAAGTAGAACCCTTAAATGTACTTGGTACATTCTTAGACATTTTTTTTTATAATTGACAGATCTTTGGTTGTTCCTCTGGGGGACCCTTAAAGATTCTATGTAGAACCCACAATAAATTATTTTCCTACCAGAAAGGTTTCCAAGTAGCACCTCATTTTAAATGCTAGGAACCTTTGATGAGCCATTGAACATTTACTCTCTGTGCAGCACAAGCATCAAATCATTGGTCATTATTTGCTTCTTAATAACTAGAACCTGTCAGTTGTTTAGCTGAACTGTCTTTATACTTGGGGCACTCTTAAACGGTTCTGCAAGGGTTCTGCAAGGTAACTGGATAATTACAGATTCTTCCGTTGCTCCTCTGGGGGAACCCTTAAAGGTCACCATTTTACTAAACTGTCTTGGTAGAAAAAAAGTTTCTTAATGTGTTCACTGGATAATGAAAGGTATTTAGCCTCCTACTGAAAAGATTCTACTTGGAATCACCGTGAACCATTCAACTTCAATTCAGTTAAATTCAATTCAATTTTTTTTATATAGTGCTTTTAACAATGGAATTTTTCACAAAGCAGATTTACAGAAATCCAGATATACTGTAGGTTTAGATTTAGATCCCTAATGAGCAAGCTGAAGGCAACAGTGGCAAGGAAAAAACTCTCGGAAATTGTAACAAGAAGAAACCTTGAGAGGAACCAGACTCAAAAGTGAAGTCATTACTTTTTCACAACTGTATCCTCTAAAGTCAAACAGTAATGTGTTGAAAGGATCTTCAGTACAAGCCACTGACCTTTTTTAATTTCATTAGAGCTATTTTAGCTTTAAATCTATAGTATTCAAGTGAAGTTATCCACTGAATAATGAATGTGACTTGGGCATAAACTGTTTCAGTAGTGCAATCTTTAAATTATCCAAATAAGACCATTCACAGCGATCTTTAGACTATACATGTGGGGCCACCCTGCGCAGCGAGTGATTCTCAGGTGAAGGAAGCTCCAAGAAGTAGAGCATCAGGATGGGCTAGACAGGTCCAGAGGGCATTAGTCAGGGTCACCGGCATCTCATCAGGAAGCAGAACTATCATGTAGCAAGGGAGAGAGAGAGAGAGAGAGAACAAATTATTAGGTTTGCTCTTGTCCTATAGTGGGTTAATGTACATTATGCACAAAGTGCAAGCAGAGACTCCTGCAGGACTAGCTATGACAGCATAACTAAAAGGGAGAGCCAGAAGGTATCAAAGGCATGAGGGCACTCTGGGACATAAAGCAGCTCCCCACTTCACCATCAACAAGCCTGAGTGAATGCATGAGAGCGGTGGATGACAGCATCCATATATACCAGTTTGCCAAAACTCTCTGTGCCCATGAACTCAGATCTGCATTTTGCACTTAAGAGAAATGTTATTAAGAAAAGGCTTGATTTAAGATTGAGTCCTGAACAGTAATTGAAAAGCTGTTCCACAACTGGGGGGCTTTGTAAGAAAAAACTGCTGTAGTCTTCATTATTCTAGGTACCAATAAAAGGCCTGCACCTTTTGATCAAAGCAGGCATGGTGGATCAATAAAGCTTGAGGACTGGGGGGCCCAATTTGAGGTGCCAATTGAGGATTGTTGTTCTAAATAAGAGAAAACCAAATATATGTTTTATCACTAATCTTATTAATTAATAATACGATTTCTGCAGCCCTGCTCCATTTGGGATGGTTTAGGAAATGGCTCGGGATCCACTTTTTGACTCTGCACACTAAAGGACATGGGACAGAACGTTGGCAACATCCAACAATAGGTTTTGTTTATTCAGTCAATGAGAAATGCTAGTCTGAATGCTTCCTTATTGATTTGAGGTTTTACTGCTTGAAGACAGAGCCAGAGAACACATCTTCAAAATTATTTCTGTATGGAAAAGCAGATCTACATGACTAGTACACTGTAGGACTTCTTGTCTGTCCATTGCAGCCCTTCATCACTCCTTTCTTTCTTTAGAATGAAGTCAGACACATAGAGGAAACTATCTCCTTTGCTCTGCTGGATGTTCAAGAATTATATTTCTTACTTTTTTAAATAATACCATTATTTCTAATGCACAATGCGCAAATAAATAGTAGATTTATAGCTTTAAGATTAGAGCTAACAAAGTCTTAGGTCACCTTACATCATAATGTTGTATACCCCATCTGTGGCATCAAAATCATCAAATCGTATCATCACCATAATCTATTTATTAAAAATTTAACATTTTTACTAACCATAAGATTTCAATTAGCAGACATTTATAGTTAGAATTATTCCTGGAAAGAAACAAATTTATCTGACAATACTATTTTACAAAACTATTTATAATTTATAATACAATTATAAATTATATTATATTTTATATTGTAAATTATACTATTGTTATGTATTGTTTTGCTTCATATTGCTATTACTTTATTGCTAAGCCTTGTGGCACCATGTAATCAAAATCATGAGCTGATGTTTGTGATGTCACAGATGTGGGTGGTGCCTTACTGCAAGTTGATGGTTGCAATGTTGGATGTAGGTGGTGCCTTTTGATAGCTGTGAAACTTTGCTTGAATCTCTCACCAACCACCTCTATGACATCACAATGATCAACTTGTACTAAGGCACCACCTACACCTGTGACATCACAACTGTCAACTTGTGATTTTGATCATATGCTGTCACTAATATTATTCCACAGTAATGTCTTGGACCATCGCCTCATCATTCCATCACTCCAGAGGAACACACTGTGCAGGACTCAGAAGAATGATGCTGTTTCATTGGAGATGTATAATTTGGAAACACTCCATTACTGCTGCTGTAATGACACACTCTGAGTAGCATGCTAACGAGGTCAATCCTCTTTCTTCATAATAATAATCAAAACTAGCTCTCTCTCTCTCTCTCTCTCTCTCCATGTCTCACCCTATGTCTGTCTCTCTGGCTCTGGCTCTCAGTCTCTCTCTGGCTCTAATTGACAGGCAGAATATTTTGCTTTTCATCTTGAACACCAACATCTCAATTAGTGTGGACCTGCCTCTGTTGCCGTGGCAACGGTGGTGCGATTTACCTCAACACTACCTTGATGTGTGTGAAAAGAAGTGGTTCTGAAGTCTATGGTTTTTGATTCTCTCTGTGTGTCTGTATGTGTGGTGCTGTGTACACTCTCCCTGCCTAAGTGGAAGGGCCACTGTGGTTTATTCTCGTCATTAGTGCAGTTCGAGTAAAGCGCTAACCCAGTGATTTGGACACTACCCCATCACTGACTGAGGCTTTTGATGCAGAGTGTGTGTGTGTGTGTTAGGGTTTCCATAAACTAGTATTTTGTCTGTTAACCAGGTATTTGTCCGGTAAAAATTCTGCGTTACCAGTAAATTAAGAGCCCTCTAGACACTGTGTTGGGTAAAAATATTCACTTAAAGGACGTATGATTTTCAGTAAATAAAGTACATATACATTTTAAAGTAAGTAAATATCTTTTCTACACCTCCTTTTATTCAATAATGCATGTCTTTTAAAATGAACATAGACGATTTATTGAGGAAAAAAGTCACCGTTTAATGTAGCTGTTTAAATGAGCTGCCACTGGGGGTTGTATCATTACCTGCTGCTAGCCGCTAATTCATATAGCCACTGTTGTGGAATTTCTGTTTTCCTGTAAATCACAGCTACAGTCGAGACAGGAATTAAAATGGGATTCATATAATTTGTTAAATGGTTCCCAATTCTCTTTAATATCCATTCTTATCTGAGGAAATTAGACAGCTAGCAAAGAACACATCTTAGCTAAATAACGCTAACGCTGGCAAATGCTAGAGGCAAATCGCATGGTTGATCACACAATGGGGAAACAGTGAACTCTTAAAAGTTTCTACCTAAAAGCAATCGATTCTGATCAGCCTATTTGAGACAGCCTATTGAGGAACATGTTGAGGTCATGGAGACATATGATCCTGGTCCAGTTGCACAGAAGCAGAAAAGTAACAGTTGTGTGCTTCTTTAAATACTTGTCAATCTAGTTTAAACAAAGATAATTAAAATGTTATTAGCAGCCATGTCATATCAAAAAATTATATTTTTTGTTAGCTGGAAGTTTTCTTGTTTCTTGATTGCTGTTATTTTTTATTTATATATATATATTTTTTTGTTGCTAACATGCATTGGTCAAAACTGAAGTCACATTGTCAAAACTCTTCACATAGTCAGCAAAACAAAAGTCTATGACCCAACTGTGAATCATTTTTCACTGCTTTCACACAAAATGCATTCAATGGCCACATGTTCCAAAATCCATGAACTCTTTTGTTATTCATACTCCACCACCTGCAAAACACTTTTGTGTTAGCACATTTTTCAAATGCTAACACACTGCTTCCAAAACTGTTAAAAACACATTCAAAACAGAATGATGGCAAATTCCATGCATTTCTGCAGTAACCATATTGAAATATATAGAAAATCTTAGCAGAATATTTTCAATAAAATGAATTAATAATCATTCCAAACACGGCTAATTGTAATTTCAGCTGAAAGCCTACCCAGGTGTCTTGTTTTTAGTCTCGTTACCATCGTTTAGTAAAAAGGGGACAGCTTCGGAATGATTTTGCTTGGAAACATGGATCAAGAAAGACAGGTTGGTGGGGAAAGAAGAGTGGCAGAGAGATGGAGAATGTGTGGAGTACAAAGGAGAGGAAGACCAAGAGCAGTGGTCTCTGATGAGATAAGGGCCACAATTATTGACCATGTTGAAAACCATCGTTTCTGTTTGAAAGAGGCCAGTTTATGGATACAACCAAATCTGCAACGTTCAACAGTTGCATCAATAGTACAAATTTTCCAGCAAAACAACAGGTGAGCTGTGCATCCTTCAACTACATATTACAGTGCAATACAGTATGTTTACATTACTGACATTTTGAAATATATTGATTTTTTTGTGTTTTAGGATCCAAAGCTTGCCTTTCACTGGAGGGAGAGGCAGAATCTTGTCAGAAGTGCAGGAAATTGCCAGAGTTGACATGGTAAGTGAAGTGACTTGTGGCCAAGTATGGTGGCCCATACTCAGAATTCGTGCTCTGCATTTAACCTATCCAAGTACACACACCAAGCACACACACCCAGAGCAGTGGGCAGCCTTTTTTTGCTGCAGCGCCTGGGGAGCAGTTGGGGGTTCGGTGCCTTGCTCAAGGGTCTCACATCAGTCGTGGTATTGAGGGTGGACGAGAGCGCTGGTCATTCATTCCCCCGACCTACAATCTCTGCCGGACCTGAGACTCGAACCCACGACTGCAACAATGCAAAAAAAATGTTGGAAATTGGGGCAGAGTTCTGGCAGACAATATCACTTTTGGGAATGTGAATATGGTCAGCACAATGACAATTGCCAGAGTCCTAGAGAAACATAAAATAAGGATGAAGCAGTTGTACACAGTACCCTTTGAGAGAAACAGTGAATGTGTGAAAGAATTCCAGTATCAGTATGTCCAGGTAAGATGTCTGTTCAATAATCAAACAGGGCACATACACAGATATACATAATGTAAAGTACTGTAAAACTGTCTGTATTTTAAAGAGTAATGGAGATGGAAGCCAGGCGAACTGCGCATATGTTCATCTTTGTGGATGAAGCTGGATTCAACCTGGCAAAAACATACCGCAGGGGAAGAAATGTAAAACCAATGTGGATGTCGCAGGTCAGAACGGAGCTACCAAACCACTCACTGGCCCCTACAATTCAGAGAGGCTTATTTCTTTTCTGGATGACCTGCATATAGTAATCGACTTGTGCCAGCAGAGGAGAGAAGTCAAGGGGCAAGAAACTCCTCTACCTTCCTTGTTGTGTGGGATAATGTGGAATTCCACCACTCTGCTGCAGTCACAGACTGGTTTGCTGCACATCCCAGGATGTCAGTACTATTCCTGCCTCCATACTCCCCCTTTCTAAACCCCAGAGAGGAGTTTTCATGACCACCATCCTTATGACCAGATGTCTTTACTGGATGCCATGAATGATAGATGTGGAGACATTTCTCCTGAAGACTGTCAGGATTGGATTAGACATCCCAGAAGATACCTTCCAAGGTGCATCGCCAGAGAAGACATAAGATGTGATGCTGATGAGAACTTGTGGCCAAATTCCCGGAGAGAGGAAGGACCAGAACCCTCACTGTACTGTACATACGGCATGAGCGATTATACTATAAATGTTGTTGTTGTTGTTTGTTGTTTTGTAATTATTATTGCAGCCCTGGAATTTCAGGAATTTGTTCTTGTTTCAACTTTTTTTTTTTTTTCACAAGTAATGATAGTAGAAGTAAGATGTAGAAAAAGTAAGATATAGAAAAAAAACCTTTGAACTATATGCATTTCTGATTCACTCTTGTTAAATATACTTTAGTAGTCAATAAAGGTAAAAGATGTTGGACTTATTCTAGAATGAAATATTGATTTGTGTGAAAAATCCTTCAAACTTCAAAGATAAAATTGCATCATTTATGTAATGCTCTCTGTTGTTAGAGCTTTTTTAGGTAGGTGTGTTATGAGTGACAGTGTATGCTTTCTGAGTGAGAATCGTTGCCAGAGTTATGGTCGAACAAGCTTATTTTGAGACATGTATTTTGGTGGTTTGAGTTTTGGAGGTGATATTAACTGTTTGGCCAAGATTCATGTCGGTAATGCAGATAGTATGAAGAGTTTTCAGTACTGAGTATTCAGTAGCTTCAGTATTGACCAATGCTTGTTAGCAACTGAAAAAACTCTGTAAATGACCGTATGCAAAAAAATGTTAATTAAACATTAATTTTACTTGATGGTGTCATTCTTGTACAGCCCAAAATTTCAGTGATTTCTCACAGCAGTAGTAATTAGTTCATATGACCGGAATTATACTCAATTCTCCGGTAAACTGTATTGTTCCTGGACACCGTGACCAGCACCAAAAATTCCTAGCAGAAACTCTGGTGTGTGTGTGTGTGTGTGTGGGTGTGTGTATGTGTGAGTGATTTAGTAATTTGATGATAACCGAGCACGTTGATTGTAATTACAGTGGTAAAAACTTGAGGAACTTGAGGAACAAAAAGCACTTCAGAATAGATTTATGTCCCACTCAGTGTGGAATAAGATGAAAATCGAACCTTTTTTTTGTGAAATGACTCTGTCTAAGCCATCATTGACTCATAGACAGTCTGATATGTTATAAAAGAAAAAATAAAATGAATAAATAGCCACAGTCTAATTTCTCCTACACTGAAACTAACAGGTACAGGGGCCACATCTCCTTCTTTGAGAGTGTAGACACAGAAGCCACACCTCTTTCTCTGAGACTATAGACACAGGGGTCACACCCCCTTCACTGAGACTGACAGAAACGGAAGCCACACCTCCTTCACCGAGACTGACAGGTGCAGGGGTCACCCATCTTTCAGTATGACTGTAGAGGAAAAGCAGGCACCCCTCCTCCATTAAGACTGTATGGTGCATAAAGACTAACAGGTGCATAGGCCATGCCTCCTACACTGAGACTGACACATACAGAAGCCACACCTCCTTCACTGAGACTGACAGATGCAGAGGCCACACCTCCTTCACTGAGTCTGACAGGTACAGAGGCCACACCTCCTTCACTGAGTCTGACAGGTACAGAGGCCAGGCCCCTGCAAGGGTGTCCCTAAGTCCCCTGGGATAGGCTCCAGGCTACCCTGTGACCCTGTGTAGGATAAGATGGAGGGATGGATGGAGGGATGGACATTTTTAATGGGGAAAAGAGATTTTTGGACTCACCAACTTTGTCAGTCGTAATATGTGCAGTATATTTACATTTTTAAAAAAAGCCTTAGAATAACATAAAACATAAAAACTGTAACAATACTATGAGTTGATTTTTTTTATGTTACCCCATATGTTACATCAGTGAGATACAAGAAAATATTCCACACTTTCCACAGAATTTACTTTATAGGATCTTATACTGAGATGTGCTCTTACGGTGCACTAAGATAGATCTGTACCACCAGAAATTCTGCAAACTGCCCAGCATTCAGAGGACAAGGGCATGACACTCATTGTGTAATGGCAAAATTCCAAAAGAACTTATTTAATTAAAAACATGACTTTTCTGTCTCCCTACAAGAGCAGCAGATCCCATAAACAGGGCAAAACATTAAAATGTCATGTTGTTATTTAATAGTTTAATCAATATTTTCCATTATAGTGAGGAAATATAGGGTTCTGGAAACATATGTTTTTGAGAACATTGGGTTCTGGGAACATGGGGTTCCGGGAGCATAGGGTTTAGTGAACAAGGAGCTAAAGGGACATGGGGTTTTGGGAATAAGGGTGATTTGTGAACATATGCTTTAGGGGTACATATGGCTCTGGGAACATGAGTATTTTTGGAACATAATATTGTAGAGGCTCAGGTTTTGGGAAAACAGGGCTCTGGGAACATATGGTTTTAGGAACATCATTTTCTGGTAACATGGTTTTGGGAGAATATTGATCTAGGAACATAAGGTCCTGGGAAAAGAGGGTTCTGGAAACCTAGTGTTTTGGGAACATATGGTTCAGAGAACATCAGGTTTTGGGAACACAGGGTTTGGGGAATATTGCGTCCTAAACATAGTGGTCTGTGAACATAGGGTTCTGGAAACATAAGGTTCTGGGAACACAGCGTTTTGGGAACATGAGATCTTGGGAATGTAATGTTGTGGAAACATAGGGTTTTGGGAACATAGAGTTCTGGAAACATAGGATTTGGGGAACGTAGGGTTCTGGAAACATAGGGTTTGGGGAATATAGTGACCTGGGAACATTGGGTTTTGGAAAAATAGGGCTCTTTGAACATAGGTTTTTGGGAACATAGGGTTCTGGGAACATATGGTTCTGGGAACACAGCGTTTTGGGAACATGAGATCTTGGGAATGTAGTGTCGTGGAAACATAGGGTTTTGGGAACATAGGGTTCTGGAAACATAGGATTTGGGGAACGTTGGGTTCTGGAAACATAGGGTTTGGGGAACATAGTGACCTGGGAACATTGGGTTTTGGAAAAATAAGGCTCTGAGAACATAGGTTTCTGGGAACATAGGGTTCTGGGAACATAGGGGCCTGGGAACATACTGAATATACTGTAGTTTTGGGAATATAGTGATCTGGAGTATTTTGGGAACATAGAGGTCTGAGAACATAGAGTTCTGGGACCATATATATATATATAAATTTTTTTCCCCCAATGATTGATTAAAGGGTTCTCTCTCTGGAAAAACACCACATTCTGCTCCATCCACATTAAACCCCTGCCTCACAGTTACACCGAGACATTTTCAGGTATCGGTGTTTTCTTCAGTGTCGAATTTTCATTACACCTGTTTTTTTCTGTGTATAATGGCATCTGGATTAAACCTGAGTTCTCTGCTGATTTTAGGGAACTTTGTGGAGAGCAGACAATCCGCTACACAGCCGAGACGAGATTCAGTGTTCCTCAGACGCCAAATAAAGAATCTGGGCACGATTCCAGCGGATCTTTTATTGTGTACTCAGCATAACAACCATAATGAAACACGGAGGGGGAAAAATGATGACATCGGATCCTCCAAGCGTGACTGGGCATGATCAACTTTTTAAACGGAAGAGGCCATGTTTTCTCATTTCTCTCGTAATTTAATGCATTACAGATGGAATATGATGGACTGAGAGACGCGGAGCTCTGAGATTAAATGCATTTTGGGGGGAAAAGGAATTTGTTTTACAAGTAAATGTAGTCGTGATTCAAGAGTGATGTCTTAATTAAAATGCTTTGTGCTAAGCGAATGCCTATGATGGATACAGATTGGGGAAAGAAAGAGATAGGGTTTGGGGTTTAATTTGAGGGTTTTTTTCCCCACATGCTTTTTTTTTTTTGGTAAGCGTGTAATGAGGCAGTCACTGTCCTCTTTGGCTCTGCAGTTCAACGCAACTAATAATTGTCATTAAATACTCATTAAAGTCTTCTCCAATCAATCTAGGCTAATTAAGCTTCCGAAGTTCAGGAGATCATGCCACAATACAGGGAATTTTGATATAGATCCAACCACCTGTTTTGTAATGCAGATTTATGCAGATCTGTGTTAATATAAACACCACAAATTTATAAAACATGGAACACATAACTATAAGACTATGGTCCATGTCTTAGTGTATTTATGGTAGATGTGCTATACTAGCTGTGAGGGCACTTTAAAAAAAAAAAAACACCATCATCAGTCCACTGTGGGCGTGTCCCAAACCACATGCCCTTTTCACTATATAGGCCACTGTGGACATGTCCCAAACCAAAAACCGTATTTACTACATAGTCTGCGTACAGGCCCCTGTGGATGTGTTCCAAACCACACTACCTATTCACTAAGTAGGTCACATAAACCCCATAATCACTGCATTGTATGCGCGTCCCAAACCGCATGCCCTAATCACTGTATAGTCCAGTGTGGACATGTCTCCAGCCACACATCTTATTCACTATACAGGCGACATAAAGACCCTCTGTTCACTATATAGTCCACTGCGATTGTGTCCCAAACCACACACCATAGTCACTATATTATTCAACTTGAAATACTATGCTTTAAAGGATGTAGTATGATAAAATTAGCTTACTAGCTAGCTAGGAAAGAGAGCACTGTGTTAATTATGCTAGCCAGCTAACTACTTACATTGGATAATGCTGACATCATGTTGCTAGCTAAGTCCTCTAGCTGGTGTGTGTTGAAGATGAGCTGAATATGTGACAGGAAAGGCAAATTGTGATGTCACTTGATCTGGTTTGTGATTAGCGGATCACATTTAAGCTGAGCTCTGCCATTTTGACTAAGAGAGCTGGGTCACTTGGTAAATCCCGGATCTGGGTTCCTCGACTTTTTTGGGGCTGTTTATTTTTTTTTTTTTCTAGTTTTTTTTTTCCATTCTTATTTTTGGTGAACTTTTCACTCACTTCCTCTGAAACACAGTAAGCAGCTTGTCCACACACACACACACACACACACACACACACACACACACCGTAAAGAGTCCGTATTCAGAGATGTGAGAGTGTTTACATTCTCAGTCGTGATTAATTCATAGTTTTTTTTGGTTTTTTTTTTTTTTACAGAGGCTGCATTTTCTGAACCATGTATTATTCAACGCCACGGCTCGCAGGACTTTCACTCGACAGATTGCTCACTGAAAAATGCATCGATCCCTGAGCGTAGTCGCATATAAAGCAAACAGGGGCTTTATTCCATCTCACCTTTGCTGGAAAAGTTTGAAAGTCTCACCATCACCTGCACATGATTGAGTCTGAAACTCACTACCAGGAAGTGTTTTTTTTTTTTTTTATCAAGAGACACAGCAGTTGCACGTTAGCCATACTTACAAAGCCTTTCACCACACACAATTCTTCAGAATCGTTGTTTTTTTGTTTTTTTTAATGCAAGATTCAAGCATTCTTCCAGCTTTTCAAATGTTAAAGAAATAGGAATTGAAAGGAGGCTAGTTCTCTAGCTGGCAATATGCTTACTATCAGTTTGTCAGTTATCAAACCTCTGTAGAAAGGATGGCCTTTTGCATTACCGATGAAGTACCATCAGTTTACAAGCGTAGCAATGTACAAGGAAGTATAATTTAAAGTAAAAGCTATGTTAACTGAACCCAGGGCTCCGTAGAGAGTGGTTTCGAGACCCAGCAACAGTGGACTGGTGATGGTGTTTGTGTGGCCTATATAGAATGCGGCTGTGATCTGGAACTAGCATTTAGCATTTCAGCCCCTTGTTGAGGCAGAAGTTTAGTAGGCAGAAAGTGCACTTGTGATTTGTTTTTCGGTCCCTGAAGGCGGATAAAACCAGTTAGTGTCTCTTTAGCTTGCGTCTTCATGACAGCGTTCGCACACGAACGTATCTTGCTGCCGAATCCAAAATTCCCTCATGGTCTAATTATCCCTCCATGTCTCTGTCTCACCAAATCCGACCGTTTTTTTCCTCGGGTCCTGTTTTTGTTTCTCAGCTCCGTGGGGCGTTGATAATCCCACTGCTGCGACTCCACCATGCTCCGGAATGTTCTCCCAGTAGATTAGTCACATGACATGATTTCTGCTAATAACACGACATCAGAAACATTATACTCTCGTGGCGTTTCCCATTAAACTGTCAATGTTGAAGAAGAACTTCGAAGCATTTTAATTCCAACTGGCAGCTGATGATGTCATAAGGGGCGTTACAGTAGCCGGCCAATCAGCTGCTTCGCCTTAACTCAGACTCAGTGGAGCTGCACACTTGTTCTTTTTCTCTTATTTTTTTCTTTCTTTCGAATTTTCTCTTCTTTCCCCTAGTCTAGCTATGCTTCTTTTCCATTCTTAATTTCTTTTTTGTAGTTTGTAATTCATGTGATTAATACAAATCTAAAAATATAATAATAATAATGATGCAACTGTATTATTTTTCATTTCTTTCAAGAATTTAAAGCTTAGGATAAGCATTTCTAACTTAATGCAATGCAATATTAAAGTAAACCGATAGTTAATGCCTGAAAGAAAATTGAAAAGCATTTGTTTTTTTTTCCCAAATGAAATTTTTCGAATATTGTTTCTTATAAAAAAAAAAGCGCGAAAAAGCAGTTTCGACATTTTAACACTAAGATGGTTTATTTCTAGGAATAAATGTTTAAAATAGGCACTTTTAAAATAAGTGTATTTATAAGTGTATTATCATGCAAAATATCTAGTTTTGCTTTTTCAAAAGTAATGCTTGCAAGGATGAAAACTTGACACTATTTCCATATTCTTTGGGATAAAATTGATAAAAAATATTTCTAACAAGGAATCACTTTATTACTGTCTATTATTGTTTATTTTTGTTTATACTTTTTATATAATTTTTGTTTAATACTATTTAATATTTATTATTGTCTAATACTGTGTAGTATTATTGAATATTGTCTCACTAACACTTTTCTTTTACTATTTATGACTATAATTGTTTACCATATTTTCATAGCATTTATTTATTGAATAATACTGTTAATTATACTATAATACTGCTAATTATTGTTTAATAATATTTATTATGGTCTAGTACTATTTATTATTGTTTAATACTTGTCTATTTCTGTGTATTACATTTTGATGTTATTTAATACTGTTTATTATTTTTGAAAATCTTATTTTTATTTGCATAATAGTTATTATTGTTTGTTATTGTTTAATACTGTTTATTATTATGTAACACTATTTATTATTGTCTAAAGCGAGGGAACGGCACACAGAAAGCGAGCGAACGGCGCACAGAAAGCGAGGGAACGCCGCACAGAAAGCGAGGGAACGGCGCACAGAAAGCGAGGGAACGCCGCACAGAAAGCGAGGGAACGCCGCACAGAAAGCGAGGGAACGCCGCACAGAAAGCGAGCGAACGGCACACACAAAGCGAGGGAACGCCGCACAGAAAGCGAGCGAACGGCGCACAGAAAGCGAGGGAACGGCACACAGAAAGCGAGGGAACGCACAGAAAGTGAGCAGGAGGACGCTGATGTAAATTAGCACACACACACACACACTCACTCATTATGTGGAAGTGTTTGGTGTCTCCCACTTGTCTCGGTTGTTTCCATCTGGTGCTGTTATTACGCATTAATCTGCCCATCAGTCACCTAACAATCGACTCGAAGTATAATATCAGTCGTGTGCATTAGCTCTTAAATCTGTTGACTCTGATTGTTTGATGGAACACTGCACTCAAAAACGCTAATGCAATTAGTACTAGGCAAAAGCATTCTTGCTAACCAGGATTTTAGGTCGGCGCTCTTTTGTTGTAGCATGTCAGCATGCAAATTCATTAGTGCAGCTGTCACTTTAATGCTGCGTAGCATTAGCGTGGCCCAGCATTAGCATGGCTCAGCATTAGCAAAACTTACTTCTGCTAAAATGACATTTTTTTTCCCCTAGTATTGTGACACGGTCAGACTTCACAACCCATGTCCTGTCCTACTTGTTTTATGAATTGGGTATTCATGTAGCACTGCTAATGCTAACTTAGCTGCAACCTAGTGCACTATACAGTATATACTGTATGGAAATACTGTTAGTGAACATCTAGTGCATGATAGCCATCTCCAAATGGAGATTTTCTTATTAGCATGTTAACTGAGTATAAGATTACACAAGTGCCACTGCTAAACTTAATCATAGCAAAGAATAGAAAAAGCTGAAAAAAAGCTCTTTCTTTGGCTCCCCAGTGTGTGATTTTCAGATTAGCAAGCTAATATCTCAGTTCTCTAGGTAATTTTTAGCGCCTGTGATGCCTCACTATTTATCTACATTTATTTATATTGAGCTATTACCACTTGACTCCTAATACACTGCACAGGGTGGAAAAGCTTTTTCTAGCACACTATTTATGTAGTAGGAGGTTACTGCAACTCCATTTGTGATTGTTTTTAGGGATTAGCTAACATTCGGCTACTTTAGCTAGCTAGCTAAGGCTACAATGACAACAGTGTTTCCTCTCAGTACAGCATTGCCTTCTGTAATATCTTTTTTTATTCAATACAATACAATGAGTATTAGTGAGATTTATAAATTAACAAGGTAACGCATTGTTAACTTATGTTACAGAATCTTTTAAAGTTTTAACATTAAGCTTAACTAATGAAGTATTCGATTGTCTTTTTTTTTTAGAATGGAAATGTGTGTTAAATCTATTTGTGCCAATTTTTAATTATTTATTTTAATTAATTAATTTGATTTTATGTTGCTTCCATTTAAATTGTTTAACAATTTATTTTATTTTAATTTCTTTTAATAATATAGTATATTATTCATTTTAAATTATAATGATTTTATGTCATTTATTTAAATTATTCAATTAATTTGTTATTTCAATTTATTTTATTAGCTAACAGAAGGGACAGATAGCTAATTCTTAAATTGCATTTTAATTAAATTTAAAGTTTAAATTTAAAGTTAAAAAAATGTTTTGTGCAATCGCTATTAAAGATGGACGTTAACTAGGGCTTCACACTACTCTGTAAATTCACTTTCATTATTAACACTTTATTATTTGGAAATTGTTTTGCATCATCATTCCTCTGGCATTTGAAAAAAAAGGGGAAAATTTAAAAAAAAATTATCAGTTTTATAGTGGAATCAAAAGCCTGGAATCTGGGACATCCCATAATATGTTTGTCATTCATTATGCTATATTTACTGAAGACCAGTGCTTGCTTAGATACAACACAAAACATGCAGCTCTCAGGGGTATAAACAAGCCCTAAAGCCCAAAAAGACTGTTTATTTATAGCAAGACATGCTGGGAAGGTCAGGCTTCAGATACTGATGCAGGTTCCTCTGAGCACCGGACACCATGTTTACCCTGTTTACACTCTGCTCTCATGAGGACTGGAGACATTATTGGGACAAAAGTCCTGTTCTTTGTAAGAGACACAGTGAGACGTAGAGAGAAAGTGAAATGAGGAGCCATGGTGGAGTTAGGCCATCTCTGCTAATGGTTGTTAGAACGTTTTGAAGGTTAAGCTGTAACATTCCAGAAATGACATTCTTGCAATGTTCTAACAAAATCTGTTCTCATGAACTTCCCGGTCTACAGAGTAACGCTGTGGAAGCATTAATGTTCATGCAACTAAAACGCAAGGAAGCGTCATCTCCAGAACATCCACAAGTCCTGACAGATTGAGTTGCTAGAACCTAACGTTCAGAAAACGTTCTGCCAACCTGAAGTTATTAGCTGGGCTGAGTAATGTGAAGATATCCTCCTCCTCCATCTTCTTCTTCTTCTTCTTCTTCCTCTCTCTATGTTTCACTATCTCTTACTTTCTTACTTCTTTTTCTCTCTAATTATTTCTCTTTCCATCTCATTGTCTTTCTTTCTTTCTCTTTCTGTCCACTGTCTGTTTTCATCACACCATCTTCATGTGTTTTTGCTTTCTTTTTCTCTCTCTCTATCTCTTTTTTTTTCTAGCTCTCTAGGGTTTTTGCATAGTTGACATTTCCAAGCTGTCTAAGCAGTCACTTACTTAGACTTACTTACCTACACACTTAGAGAAGGGGTTCCTCAAGGATTATCAGTTCTAGCTTTATAAACAGTCATGTTGACAATATTAGAACCAATATGACATACCTACAGTCTTAGAAACGGTTATTTTTAAAGTGTTTTATTTGGAACTTTTCTTGAAAGAAAAACTCTCTGGTTTAGGGTTCTACATACACCCTTTATGGGTTTTCCCTAAGGTGCTAGATTGAACCTTTTTCCTAAGAGTGTAGTTAATTCACCAAACTCAGGGGTTGCTGGAGGAGGAATGGTGGTTATGGTGGAGGAATGGCTTTTGGATGAGGAGTGGTTTTGGTGATGGTGTAAAAGGGGGTTGTTGGAGGAGGAGTAGTGGTGGTGATGTAGGTGAACGGGAGGGGGTTGTTGGAGGAGGAGTAGTGGTGAGTTTGGTGGAGGAAGGGGTTGTTGGAGGAAAAGTGGTAGTGATGTTGGAGGAGGGGGTTGTTGGTGATGGTGTAGGAGGTGGTTGTTGGAGGAGGAGCAGTGGTGGTGATGTTGGTGGAGGGGAGGCGGTTGTTAGAGGGGGAGTGGTGGTGAGTTTGGTGGAGTAGGGGCTTGTTGGAGGAAGAGTGGTGGTAGTGGTATTGGAGGAGGGGGTTGTTGGAGGAGGAGTGGTGGTGAGTTTCATGGAGTAGGGGGTTGTTGGAGCAGGTTGGAGTTTGGTGGCAGAGGGGCTTGTTGGAGGAAGAGTGGTGGTGGTGTTGTTGGAGGAGGGGGTTGTTGGGGGAGGAGTGGTGGTGGCTTCTAATCAAGCATCCACTTTATGTATATTGAAACACAGGGTTCTCAGATCTGCTTAGAGCTACAGTGTGCAGATTTCTTATAAAGGCGTCAAAGAACTTTGAGATTGAGAGAATCTTTAATGACGTCCCAGGAGGAAATGCGAACCACCTTCTCTCTCTGTCTCTCTTTCTCTTTTACTCTCTCTGTGTTTCTCTTTAACTCTTTCTTTCTTTTATTATTTCTGGCTCTGTCTCTCTCTCTCTCTCTCTCTGTCTTTCTCTGTTTGTCTTTCTCTCTGTCTGTATCTCCCTCTGTCTCTTTCTATCTGTCTCTCTCTGTCAGTTTTGTAACACAGCAGTTTTCACAGCCCGAAGCTACTCATGACTTTGTTTTGAAGTATTTCACATGTAATCATTAATAAACAGATTTATGTCTGACTGTGGTGAGTTTAATAGAAAGTGTAGTTTTAAGGTATTCCGTTCAGGTCACTTCAGGTTACTTTAGCTTTACTTATACCTTTTTGATGTAAGTCTCTGTAAGACATTTTCTTAACATTTTTTTAAGATCAGTATGTAAGGTTGCATTTCTTCAGGTTCTTTATGCACTGTATGCTATCTGCGTATGGGCTTCACTTTGAACAAACTCAAAGACTTGTCGTTACCATGGTAACTGATGCTAAATGGCATTCCATAAATCTCCGATTATCTTCTGGAAGAAAGAAACAAAACAAACAAAAAAAAAACCTGCACATTATTTCTTTTTGTCCTTGTAGTTATATTTGTAAGGTGTAACGGTGTTTATAGAATTTTCCTTTTTCATGAAGAAAGAAATGAGAACAGAAATATAAAACACAAGAGAGGGTGAGATATAAAGACACAGTAATGGATGGAGAGACGTGAAGGAAATTATATGTGTTTTTGTGTATTCTTTTTAAATTATTGTGCCCTGCCCAACCCAGTGAATAATGATCTCAGGATATATCAGTAGTGAGATATACAGAGAGCTGATACTTGCTACAGAGCCAACGCAGATTTATCATTTTATCCAACGCTTAGTTAGCTAGATTAGTTCTGAAACAGTGTAGCAGTAGCGCTGTAGAGAGAGAAATAAGGAAATGAAGGAAGAAGGATAAAGGATGTAGATGAAAGGAATACAGCTGGGGGTCATACGTTTACATATGCCTTGCAGAATCTGCAAAATGTTAATAATTAAAAAAAAAAAAAAGTGATGGATCATAAAAATTGCATTTTGTTTTTTACTGCCCTGAATAAGTTATTTCCCATAGCAGGGGGGGGGGGGGGGGGGGGGGTTAAACTTTTGAACAGGATGAAAATTATTATTATTTTGTCTACTGCGAAAAATGTACATATCTTATGTAGCTTCTGAAGGGCAGTACTAAAAAAGACTTAAAAAAAGATCATTAAACAAAATGATAACTGTTTACTCCAATCATCCTGTCCAAAAGTTTACACCCCCCTGGCTCTTAATGTAGTGTGTTGCCTTCTTGAGCATCAGTGAATGTTTGCACCTTTTGTAATAGTTGTGATAGTAATTATTCACATTTTGCAGATTACGCAAGGCATATGTAAGCTTATGACCCTAACTGTATGAAAAGAAAAATAGAGAAAGGAAGAAAAACTGTGGTTATGAAAAAGAAAGAAAGAACAAAAGAATGAATAAAAGAGACGAGGAACACTCATTTGTGTGCCATTATGTTCGTGTGTGTGTGTGTTTGTGTGTGTCACCTTGGCAGTGTCCAGTCCAGCATGTTGCGCTTCACAGAGCACCAATACAGCCCCATGGCCTGTGTGAGTGTGTGTGTATGTGTGTGTGTGTGTGTGTGTGTGTGTGTGTGTGTTTCTGAGCAGTGTGTCTTAGGAGTGTGTATCTGTCAGTGTGTCTCAGTGGTTAGTGGAGGTGAAGGCTCAGACGGCTCTTGCTTCTTTTCTTTTCTTCGCTTCTCGTTTACTCCCTAGCTCACAGAAACGTGCTGCTTTCCTAAACACAACTAGCTGGAAAGAAAGAAAGAAAGAAAGGAAGAAAGAAAGAAAGAAAGGATTGCCTTTTCTCAAATCCAGTGTTCTTTCTTTCTTTTTTGCCAATAATTTATATAATTTTTCAACCGTTTTATTGTTTTCTTTTTTCTTTTCTTTGGCTTTTTTCCCCTATCATCTCTCCATTCTTCCTTCATCGTTATTTTCCTGTTTCATCTTCATCTGTGGTTCATGAGTGAGACATTAATACTTATTCTGTCAGAGTTAGAGCTCCCTGTGCATTATGGGTAATACACATGGACACTCTGTAAACACCACCACTAGTAATAGGTTTAAGTAGAGTTTTCTATCTTAAGAGAAGAAAAGAGAAATCTAACGATTGTGATGTTATAACAGAAAATGACCCTCCTCACAGCAGCACAGAACTGAATCTGAAATGGAAACATTAGATTATCATCTCAATAATTAATTACCGCAGCCAAGTGGCCTTTTGTTATGAAGAATGTTGGACGCAATTAATCGAGCGGTTGAAATTAATGCGCATCTGCATTCTTGATGTAATTGCGTCCCATCGGCCAAATTGGATCATCTTTTTATGGAAACGTTTATCAGTTATCGGAGACGTAATAATGTCTGTGCTGTGCGAGCTCGTTACGAGGCCCGATTATCTCCCATACGAGGTCAATATGGGGAAGATTGGCTCACTGAATATATTCCACAATGAGTTTCTTCTTCATTTTACTGTTATTCAAGTAGAATCTGGGCTGAACAGGAGCATGTTTTGCTAATATGATGCTAATATGATACTGAGATGAGATGAGGAAGCATAAAAATATCACTGCTGACAAAATACACATTCGAATTCAAAAATGTATGAAAACAAACCAAGATTTCAAATATCGAATTAATTGTTTTTGAATTATGAAAACATAATATTTTATACATATACATATTAAGTGTGTTTCTAGTATATACACATTAATTGGGTATAATATTCACTGTTATTATATTAAGAGCGAAGTCTCCACATTGTTTATATTTATTGTATTTATTGAAAGACCTATTTCCATTAAGTGCTTTTTTTCTCCTACTGTGTGGCTTTAGTTTGAAAATTGCTGGAATAAAGTGTTTTAATGGGCTTTTGGCATGTCAGCGGTCACGGACAGTTGTCATGCCAACAGAAGAGACAGAGTGAACAGAAAAAAAAAAATGCAGAGAGAGATAGCAGAGGAGTGTGTGGGCTTTTTTCAGTCTAACACAAAATCACAGAGCTAGTTTACTTCATATATGTGCTACTTTAGTTCAATCACATGAGCTGGTTTACTTCAAACATGAGCTATTTTACTTCGAACATGATAATTAGCTTATTTACTTCAAATATGTGCTAGTTTATTATACATTTACATGCTAGTTTACTTCAAATACTTCAAAAACACGCACAATAATATATATATGTATATATACACCGATCAGCCATAACATTAAAACCACCTGAAGGTATTCTGTGGTATCTGGAACAAAGACGTTAACAGCAGATCCTTTAAGTCCTGTAAGTTGTGAGGTGGGGCCTCCATGGATCGGACTTGATGGCCAGCACACCCCACAGATGTTCGATTGGATTGAGATCTGGGGAATTTGGAGGCCAAGTCACCTCCTTGAGTTCTTTGTCATGTTCCCCAAACCATTCCTGAACAATTTTTACAGTGTGGCAGGGTGAATTATCCTGCCGAAAGAGGCCACTGCCATTAGGGAATACCGTTGCCATGAAGGGGTGTACCTGGTCTGCAACAATGTTTAGGTAGGTGGTATGTGTCAAAATAGCATCCACATGAATGCCAGGACCCAAAGTTTCCCAGCAGAACATTCCCCAGACCATCATACTGCCTCCACCAGCTTGTGTTCTTCCCATAGTGCATGCTGGTGCCATCTCTTCCCCAGGTAAACGATGCACACGCACCCGGCCTTCCACATGATGTAAAAGAAAATGTGATTTATCGGACCAGGCCACCTTCTTCCACTGCTCCGTGGTCCAGCTCTGATGCTCACCTGTCCATTGTAGGCAGTTGATAGAGGTCAGCATGGGCACTCTGACAGGTCTGGGTCTACACAGCCCTATACGCAGCAAGCTGTGATGCACTGTGTTCTGACACCTTCCTAAAGTTATAGCCAGCTTTAACTTTTCAGCAATTTGTGCTACAATAGCTCTTCTGTGGGATCAGGCCAGACGGACTAGCCTTCACTCCCCACGCGCATCAGTGAGCCTTGGGCGCCCGTGACCCTGTCGCTAGTTCACCGGCTGTCCTTCCTTGGACCACTTTTGGTAGGTACTAACCACTGCATACCGGGAACACCCCACAAGACCTGCCGTTTTAAAGATCCTCTGACCCAGTCATCTAGCCATCACAATTTGGCCGTTGTTTCCAACACATCAACTTCGAGAACTCCCACTCCTTGACAGGTGCTAACGAGATAATCAATATTATTCACTTTACATGTCAGTGGTCATAATGTTATGGCTGATATATATATATATATATATATATATATATATATATATATATATATATATATATATGAAACAGCTGTTTATCACGATGATGCCCACAGAAAAAAATTCATAACAGTTGTGGGAATTTCAAAATTGTTTTGTCTATAAAGGAGAAAATGGAAACAACAACATTACAGTTCAGTGCAAACTATGCCTTCCAGCTGTGAAGATGCCGTCTTTATCAAAGGACACAACAACTAATTTAAAGAAGCATTTAAGCACTGAAATCATATTAGTGTAGCGCCGACGAGTGGCAGGGCGCCAGCGTAGTGGAATTTACTCTAGATTTAATGGACTACGCCACCCTGAGAAATGATTCCCTGGGATATAATAAGGACACAGGTAAGTTACCAAAGGATAGCAAAATGAGATGTGGGTATTCGTACAAAAAATTAACTCCTTTATTGACAATAAAATCACATTAGTTAGAGACATCGACTTGCTCCATCACTGCTGGTTTACCTATAAACAGAACAAAAGCAAAAATACAAAAACGACAATACAGGGTTACGGCTTACCAGAAGCAGGACCAGAAGCAGGGTAGGCTAGCTGACGACTTAGTTGGTCCCCTAGCACCAAGCCACTCCACACAAACACACTCACACACACTGTGAGTAAGTGGCAAAGACATAGCACTCAGTGAGAAAACCACACCAAAGGACAGGGACTGCTAGCCTCCCTACCCCAGGGCCCGTCAGCTCCCGAAAAAGACACACAAACATTAATCAGTGACTCCAAAACAGCACAAAAAAAAAAAAAACCTCAGAACAATTAAACAGACGAAAAGGGATGGCACACAATTAAATGAACTTTGTACCAAGAGCAAAACAAAAACCAATAATGAAAAACTGGCAGATATCAGAGAGAAATATGCCAGCAAAACGAACAAACAAATCAACAAAACAAAACAATCAATAAAAAAAGAAACGAAAGTGAATGGCCAGGTAGCTTAAATGCCCAATACACAAAATACAATTATCAAATACATAATACAAGAACTAGCAGACACTAACAACGAGGGTGTCAAATAAACCAGAACAAGCCCAAAATGGCAAAACATTAAGCTTAACAACAAATCATTGGTCAGGAAATTAGCAAGAATTAAACAAATAGATAAAGTAACTTAGTATGGGATAGCTTTTCCCTTTGATTTCTTTAATTGTTAAGCCTTGTGGGTAAATTACAGACAGCTTTTTACAGAAAGTAAATTATTCAGTGTTAATGTCTTCAAACAGTTCATGAGCAGTTGAAAAATGTTTCCATATTAGTTTGTTTTTAAGACAAAATAGTCTCTATAGAGTTCAAATCTGGACTCTGACCAGGCCAAAAACATGAGCCTGATGGACTTGTTCTCAAGCTGGTCTTTGCAGTGTGGGCAGGAGCATTGTCTTGTTGAAAAATAACATCTGATCATTCCTCTTTAGAAAAAAAACGACTTTTCAATGGTGAGAAGCAATCCTTTCTCCTGCATTCCAAAGCATTAATTGGCTTTTCACAGTGAAGCAGCTCACCGGTACCAGCAGCTGAAAAGGCTCCCCACACCATGACACCTCTTCCTCCATGCTTAACTGTAGTAGAGATGCATTCACTATTGTACTTCTCACCAGATTTTCAAATACACCACTCTGGAGCGTCACCATGCAACTCAAATTGTGATTCATCACTCCACACAACTCTGCTGAGCCACTCTGAATCAGGCTTTCCATATTCTGCCAAAAACTACATTCTGTCTTTGATGGTTTTTTTTCTGAGACAGCAATGGCTTTTTAATATATCTTCTAGACACAAAACTTGCATTAGATAACCATTTAGCCAGTTTTTGTACAGCGTCCTGAATTATAGGGTGTACTTTATATATAATAGTGACTCTCCTAAAGGTTTCTCTTCCTCTTAAATCTCTCTCTCTCTCAGATTAGCGTAGGAGCGTTTCAGACACAGGTGGACTGTTAAAATTAACCGCCTGTCTCAAATGTCTGACAAATGCTTTGTGCAACCCTGATAATCATCACTGCTGCACCTTCGGCGCCGCTCACTTTGTTGCTGAGTCACTGAACGACTTCCTCATCAAGCATTTGTCACCTGAATATTGCTAATCAGATAGCACATGCACACATTAGATCTCTCTAATACAGACAAGCTTAATAATTGCATCAGGAAATTTGTGTTATTCAGGATGTCTCAGTCTTACACCTCAGAGAGTCATTTCCACAGTCGAATTAATTTGCCTAAAAGGATTTAATCGTTACAGATATACTGTATTAAGTTAAGAAGGACTTTAAGGAAAATTATCGGCTTCAAGGAAAATATACTGCTTGCTTATTCAGTTCAATTCAATTTTATTTGTATAGCGCTTTTAACAATGGACATTGTCACAAAGCAGCTTTACAGAAATAAACGGATTCAAAAAAATATATTGTAAATATGTGAAATTTATCCTAATGAGCAAGCCAGAGGCGACGGTGGCAAGGAAAAACTCCCTGAGACAACATGAGGAAGAAACCTTTAGAGGAACCAGGCTCAAAAGGGAACCCATCCTCATCTGGGTGCAACGGATAGTGCAATTATAGATAAATCCCTTCTATTATTGTGTACTATACAAATAGTGCAAATGTGCAACCAGTAAATTCATCGCAGTTTTCGCGAGAAGTCCGGTTGGTTAAAATCTATCCACTGTCTATTCACGTACTTGGGACAAATTACTTCATACTTCAGGTGACTTATTTCAGCCGTTTTTTTCATACTAAATTCACTTTATAGCTGAGTAGATTTAGTTCACTCCACTAGTTTGGCTAATTAATTTCATATATTGGCTAATTCACTTAATATTTTTGCTAATTCATTTCTGATATGGTCCAGTTCACTTCATAGATGGACTGGTTTCCATTGTCCTTGGACTGTCATTTGAGTTTTAAGTTATTTGGCTTCATATGTGGGCAATTGATTGTGCTTGGGCTAGTTCATTAAAAATGTGTGTCAGTTTATTCTCAAGCCAATGCACTTTATACTTGGAAAGATTTAAACTTAGGCTGATTCATTTCACTTTTGGTCTAGTCCAATTAAAACTTGAGAAGATTTACACATGGGTTAGTTCACTGGTCCAGTTCACTTTATTCAGGAAGCTTATTATTATTATTCATTTATTTTTGCTTCTCCTGCATTGACAGGTGATTAATATACAACACATAGTCTTAGTATGAGCATGTGTTGGCTGATCACGCACTCCCTCCCCTTTTTTTCTGAGAATGCACTGCCACATTCGCAGAATTATAAAAATTTATTTATGAATCAGTGAGCTGCTGATATAAGGCTGTAATCTGGGAACCAAGGGAAATCTGCTATAATGAGCAGCACACGCTATGAAGTACCTTCATATTTATATTCATCTCACTTCAGAAATCATGTCTGAGCTCTCACAGAGGGGCTTTACCTTCTTTATTTCTTTCTCTTCTCTTCACTTCATACCCGGCTAGTTCGGTAGTTTACTTCAGACTCTGAATAGCTCGCTAGATCCAGCTGAGGTTTAATTATCTTTGATCAGCGGCCATGTCTCAGGGCCAAATAGTACCTTATGTGGTCAAAAGTATGTGAACAGTCAACTGCCCATTGAACGTCCCATTCCAAATCCATGGGCATTAATATGTAGTTGGTCCTCCCTTTGCTGCTGTAACTGAAAGAGTGCTTACGTGGGTGACTGTCCTTGCTCAGACAATGTTCCATTAGAATTTCACAGAGTTTGAGAAGGAGTTTTGGGAAGTTTTTAATCATCCCACTTCAAAAAAAATGTGCAGATGAGTGACTGCTTTCCCCAAAAGTAAGGCTTAAAGTCAGCTGCAGATTATGTTCTGATGTTTTGCGCACTCAAGGTAGAAAGTGGGTGGAATGAACTAGCACTAAAACCTGTGTTTCGCCAAGGCCTATATTAAGCACTTTAACTCATATTGGCATGTCGCAATCATTAGTTCTCACTTGACCTTGTTTTTTTTGCCCAGAACCTAGTCTAAGCCAGTTAAGGTTGTGTCTGTGGCAGAAAGCATGGAAAACAGACTTGTAGAGCTTTTACTGGAGGAAAAGGAATGCCAGGGATTAGAGGGAGTATGTCTGTATTTAATTGGAAATGGACATTTCAGAGCAAATTGAGACCCAGAGATTAGTTGCTGTGCCAGGTAAGCCTTCCTGTTCCACTCATGGCTGAGAACAAGAAAAGTATTGTTCCTGTGTATATTTCTTGGTGTTCATGCTCTGAGTACTTTCCAGTGATTATTGATTTCAGTGAAGCCAAGGACATTCTGGATGAGGAAATGGTCCTTTTGTACAGATTAGTCAGTGTACATGCTCTAGATGGCTCACCTCTAAGAAGAGGGAAAATAACCATGTGCACCATTCTCATACAGATGTACTGGAATCCTCTGAAAGTATTTCCTTCATAATTACACAGCCACTGCAGACTCCCCTTGTACTCACCCTGGCTCACCACTTCCAAGAAAAACTGAAATAAATGCCAGGAGTTCATGTTGTTTTAATGCCTGTCTCTCTCACTCCCATACCTCACTATGCAGATTGAAAGCCCTGAAGTCCAAAATTGTGTTAAAATTCTTGATCCATACCTCAATCTGACAAAGGTGTTTAGTAAAGCTTACTTCAGACTAAGGTTACTTCACTTCATACTTCGAGCAGGTGTATTTTATACTTGAGCCAGTTCCCTTCAATATAATAAACAAGGAGAAAAGTGACACTTTTATTGCTCCCATCTTTCTCTGTCACTGTTTTGAGACTGGTCACATCAAAAGCAGATAAAGGTCAGCTTAATTTTATTCATCTGTTTGCACTACATCCCTCTCTCTCCCTCTCTCTCTCTCTCTCTCTCTCTCTCTCCCTCCCTCCCTCAGAATGCCTGGTGGCCTGAATTTAACCATGACATTTTTAAACGGTTCCTGAATTCCTGAGTTTGTCCAAAAGGCCAAAGGGCTTTTTTTATTTAGCACACAACTCTGAGTCATGACCCATCCTAAAACAGACAACAGGGTCCAAAAGTCTGATGCACTACAGAACAGAGAACTATTTTCTACAGAGAAATTATTCCATGGGTGAGCTAAGACATGTGCAACATTTGAGTCAACTGACTGAATATGTTACTTAAACGTAAGGTAAAACTCTTCAGTAAGAATTGTGGAATGAGGACAAAATTAAAAAAAATATATCAGGTGCATGGGGACGGGCTGGGACAGAGATCCTGGCATGCTAGGATAGAGCAGGAACGGATTTGGGATGGAACAAAGATGAAGGATGGGGCACTTAAAAATGAGCTGGTGAAGATGGGATGTGTTGTGTTGTGATCTCCCTCTCTCTCCATCTCTCTTTCGAGCTACACATGCTACTACTGAGATGCCACTGATCCTGACCCCTTCTGCTCTCCGGACCTGCCTGACCCATCCTGATGCCCTACTTCTGGTTGGAGTTCTCATCGGTTGAGTTTGCACGCTACTGCTGGGGGTGGCCCCATATGGACGACCTGAAGAACTGTTTGGATTGCTGGGGATGGTTCCACCTGGGGGCTGGGGAGATGGTTTGGGGATCTCATTTGGGGAGCTGTACTGTGATGGCTTGGGATTGTGATTGCTGTGGTGGCTTTGGGGCTGCAGTTGCCACGAGCACCTTCACACTCAGGACTCCATCAGTGGACAGTGGATAGATTTTAACCAACCGGACTTCTTGCGAAAACTGTGATGAATTTACTGGTTGCACATTTGCACTATTTGTCCATATAGTACACAATAATAGAAGAGATTTATTTATAATTGCACTATCCTTTGCACCCAGATGAGGATGGGTTCCCTTTTTAGTCTGGTTCCTCTCAAGGTTTCTTCTTCATATTGTCTCAGGGAGTTTTACCTTGCCACTGTTGCCTCTGGCTTGCTCATTAGGATAAATTTCACATATTTACGATATAATTTTTGAATCTATCCATTTATTTCTGTAAAGCTGCTTTGTGACAATTTCCATTGTTAAAAGCGCTATACAAATAAAATTGAATTGAATTGAATTGGAGTCCCAAGATGCAGACAGATAGGTCCAACTGGTAAAGGTCTTTACTGGGTCATAGGGGCTATATGGGGCTAAAGGGTTTGGATGTTGATGGAGATTGAGGGCACGCAAAGGGGGCATGGGGTGGGAAGATAAGTGGAACCTGCAGGAATGTAGTGGTGACAAAGATGAGGCCTGCATAAATGGGTTGGTGAAGTAGATGAGACCTACAGGTAAGGGTTGGTGATGTAAATGAAGCCTGCAAAGATGGAGTGGTGAAGTAGATGATGCCTGAAGGAATGGGAAGGTGATGGAAATTGATCCCGCATAGAGAGGGGATGCAGCGTTGAAAGAGATGATGCCTGCAGGCATGAGATGATGACATAGATGAGTAGAACCTGTGGCACAGAGGGACAGAGTTAGGACACATGAGATGTAGATGGAGCACAAGAGCATGATGCAGAAATGGGCTGTGGAGACATAGGGATGGGACAGGGATAGGGTGGGAATTGACAATGGGTTGAAGAGAGGGTGGTGTTGGAGATGGGGGCTATAGAGATGGGTGGTGATGGAGATAGAGCCTACTCAGAAAGAACAGTGACAAGGCTTGCAGGTATGGGGTGGTGAAGTAGGTGAGGCCTGGGGTGGTGATAGAGATTGAGCCCACACAGAGAGGGAATGGGATGCTGACAGAGCTGAGGCCTGCATGGATAGGCTGGTGATATTGATAAGCAGAAACTTCAGGGATGGGATGGTATTGGAGATGGTGTAGAGGGGACCCATCTGCCAGAAGGGAGCAGCGTGAGCAGGCTGTGGTTTGGGTGGCTGCGGTCTTTCTTGATCATTGATTTGCTTGGTTGAAGTCCCTGACTGTTGTAAGGGTGGCCTCTGGGTACATGGTTTCCTGTTCATTGATGTCCGATAATATCGTAATATCCTATGTGCAACATTGGTGTTGAGATATAACCTCCCTAGGTAGCCAGAAAGGCCAGCACCTTAATCATGATATATTTCAGATCTGGAAAGCAGAAAGCCTTGAGGGTTTGTACATTCTGATGATCACACCAAGCTTTGTTAAGCATAACTGGTACATGCCAGAGAGGCACGTATTGTTTTTCCTGCTACTCTTTTGCTTTTTCTCTCATCTTCTACCTAATTCGCTTACAGGTGCTGACTCAACCAATGACTGCATCGCTGGCATGCTGCTGTTGCACCAATTGGCACTCTGGTTTTCCCAGACAAGCAGAGACGTGACAGATATATAACAAGAGACAGAGAACTGTGTTGCGTGTGTAAGGTTGTATTGTTCTCACAGAGGTTTGAACTGTACTTTGCGAAAGTGTTATCATAATGTTTATTTTCCCCTTTGCTACCTACACTGTTGTTTATGTTTCTCACTAGCTCTTGTATATTCACCCTCCAACGATCTGCGTGGACAGATAGGTAGGGCACGCCCATATGCTCCACACTAGTAGTATTACTCTGTTCAGACATACTAGGTTAGAGGAGAGTGCCACTCTTTGTAGTTTTATTTAGATTAGCTTTGATTAGGCAGCGTAGGCATTATTTTACTTTCATTCCTTTGGCACCATGTATTAGTCCACCTTTGCTGTTTGGTTGGGTTTTGTAGTATACTTCCATCCTGTTGTATGCTAAATTTAAGTACTCTTACTTTACAAAATCTTCTTTATGTAAATAGTATTCCTTTCGTATTCACCCTTTGTATTGTTATCTATGTTTAGTTCTTGCTTGTTACCTTTGTTGTCCCGTGTAAGGTCACTCTTTCCTTCTTCTGTAATATGCACGAGTGCAAAGAAACAGTTAAAATACTAATTTTGCTACGCTGGCTTCGTCTATGTCCTTCCTTCCAGCCAATCATCACATATCCTCCATATGTTACTCCACTTTACCCCTAGACAAAAAGGAGGCATGCAACAATAACATACTCCCTCTCTTTTGCTCTTCTTTAATTCTGTTTGTGCAGTGTACAAAAAAGCCTTCTGGCTCTAGGGCTCCGTCTGGTATGTCCTCCAAAAGCCAGTTTGCTGTTAGGCAGATTAAATTGTAGTTTCCTTTTGGAAGAGAATTCAAGCACTCAGCTCACAGAGTTTGTTGTCAAGTGACTGGACTTTTGCTAAGAGAATGCTGGGGAGTGCAGGACGGCTAGCTAGTCTCATCAGTCTGACTATGACACCACCTCTCCTTCCTCTTCTTTGGTGGTGTCTCCATGTGGGGATGCCTGGAACAGTGCTGCTGGCTTCAGTTAGTCTTGGTCAGAAGTCCATGTTAAAATCAGCAGTTCCAGGTGAGGCATCATCCTTGATCTAATGTCCAGTTGTGTTTGATGATGCTGAGTACATCGCACACAGCAAGGGTAAAAAAATGTAGCTAGTATAAACAAAGGAGTGCTGAGTTATTTGGGAGCATGCAACACAGAGGCTATGCTCAGTGTCATCATGGATCCCTTGAATCTTGGATGAGGTAGAGATGGAGGTAGCAAGTAAAATCCAGATGAAGTTTGGGGCACATGGGGGTCAGCTGGTGCGGTAGGTTGTGGTAGGGATAGGGATGGGACAGGAAAAAACATTCATTGTCAGAAAAATTGTATTATATAAATGATGTTTATAAAATATGAAAAAGTTCAGACTACTGTTACCCCAATTTATGAGACCCTTAATATTTTTTCCTTTCTTGTTTCTAGCTGGGAGACGTTGCCTTGTTTCCATAGTTATCACACATTGCTGGTTAGAAATAGTACAGAGAAAGGAGACTGTGCAGGTCTCAGGAGAACAAGTGCATGTAGTTCTTTTGTGTTCTGGCATAAAACTAGTGTTTATTATATTATTTGCAATTTCGCATTATATTCCATAAGAGGTGATTAGGCAAGATGTATTGATAATTACATTTTCTTTTGGTCATAGTGTTCCTTAATTAAGGTACCCCAGTAACCTGAAACGACTAATCACCAAAAGAGCAAATTGAACGCCAAATCATTGAAAGCATACAGTCCTGTATTGTATAAAGTTGCGAATGAAGTGATTAGCACTTAACCAATACGTATTTTATACAGACATTTCATTTGAAATTTACCTGAGATTTATCTGTCTGTATCACTTCACCATTAACTCCTGAGCACAGGAAGCGCTGGGAAATCAATATTCCAGGGCTTTCCTTCATTGTCATTTTATTGGTTTCTGTTCGCCGTGTGCAAACAGGGACATTTTTCTTTACACTTCCATTGCCTGAGGGCAAGTACTTTGGCTTAGTAAACCACTTAATTATGCATGAGCCAATCAAGGATGTGACATCGGCCTCGCTAGGACAGGAGATGATGACTGTAAAATCCTGTCCTAGCTGACAGTCTACCCTGGTGTACAGTGCTTGGAACCAAATGCCGTTTTCACCCCTGCTGTGTTTTACTACATGTACTTGTCCCAGAAGTGCATAACACCCACATCACCAGTAGCCATCAAACATATCAATATTGCAGCCCGTGATAGAGGACAGAGTGCACTTAGACTCTAGTTGTTTTGGCAGTACAGTGACCTTCGGTATAAGACAGGCACTGTATGAATTAATATAAATATAAATACAAAATGAAAAGGTTAAAATTAAGAATTTCATTTGTAATTTTTATTGAAATGTTTTAGGTAAAATCCATGCAATTTCTTTTCGATGTGAGCGTGTGATGATTAAGGCTCGCAATTTGCACGCTGCTAAACTGGTGGACTACATTAGCGTAAGACATTTCAGTAGGGTCCATAAAGGTTCATTTATAACAAATGAAGGTTCCATCATCATGGAAAAAGTCTGAATATACAATATAAAAGTATTGCAGTTGACTGCAACAGACCTGTTCCTGGACCTAAAAGTCCATGTCCAGTTGTGTTGCTAACTTTTAGAGGTCTGCATCATATGATTCATGTATACTGTATCATGAAAAGTGAACATCAAAAATGATGCGCCTTTGAAATGCTGCAATGATCAAGCTATATTAATTTTCATATCATTTTCATGCTTTTTTTCTGGAAATGGGTGGAGAAAAAAAAAATTTTTCTTCAAGACTTTCCAGCCCTGCAGAAGAATTCTGTGAAATGAAAGCTGTAAGAAACACAGAGCGCGTTGGATAGCGTGCATTTGTAACAGAAGCGCGTTAGCCATTGAGATCACGATCATCTGCAGCAGTCGAGCATGACTAACGAGATTAGCTGAACGCTTTTGTATCTTCACCTCGAAATCCCCCGCTGGCTGTAATGCGCTGTGTGATTTATTATTATAACACACTCTTCTGACTATAAATGAGGAATACGTGTCGCGGCTGCATCTGGTGCACAACGTTCTGATTGGTTAAACTGAATGAGAGAGGCGGGGTTACTGTTTGCAACTTTTAGTACAACTTAATTCATATCAAATGCAACAAAGTTTATTGCTGCATACATGAATGCGTTGTGCATGAGCTAAAGTGATGCCAAGTGCACTTTGCTGGTTGGAATTGAATGTTACTTAATTGCAGAACTATCTACCATTTAAAAACCAAATTGCGGTAAAATATCTGCAGCCACGGCGTTTAAATAAATCATGGCTTTATCTCCACTGCTAAAGCCTTCGACCTTGAGTCATGTTTCATAAGAAACAAGGTTTCTTATCCTCACACCAAGGCCTGAGGGCTTTTCAGCCTGTAGAACAATAACGATTAAAGGACGCGGATATGTTCAGAGAAAATAAAGTAATTGTTAAAGTTAAACTTTCACCTGCAGTGAAACAATATCCTGGTCAAAGCCAATAACACCTTTTCTCATCTTCTGCTGTTCATAAATGTTCTGGAAAATTCTGTGCGTGTCCATTTTCATCTAAGTGAAAACGCACGACGCACTACAGGAACAAGGACAGGGGACACATGAGGACATTCAACATTTAATCCATTTACAGCAAGAGTAAAGCTCATATACCATAACCAATTCTGTATCTCCAGTCCGTCTGTTCTACCTATCCATCTATCTACCTATTCATTTATCTATACATCTATCCATCCGTCTAAGCATTTATTTGCCCATACTCATCAGCCAATTCCTATTCACCAACCAACACATTCATCAATTTATTCATCCGTTAATCTGTCCATTCCTTTATCTATTTGTGCAGCCACCTGACCATCTGTCTATCCATCCACAGATCTATCCAACCTCTGTCTATCCATTTATTCGTTCATTCACCAGCCCATCCATCCATCAATCCATCCATATGGTCCTATATCACATATCAGTAATAAACACAGGACCTGCAATGAGACATGACATCAAGAAAACCAAAAAACACATTCGAATAATTTGATTGCAGTAACAGACAGATAGGACTGTCTCGCCGTTTTACAAGTGATTTGATGAACATGAGTGGTAACGGTTTCTGAAGTTTTAATTCCAACAGCAGCAGCAGTGAGAAAGAGCAAAACACATGAAAGCTTGTTTATCAGATTTGGTACTACAGGGACAGAGAGAGGCAGGGAGAGAGGATATGGTTCTGCATGCATAACGTAGTAATATATATCGCGTTTACACCGGAGGAAATTACCTAGATAAGAATGTAACAAGGCGAGTATGGGTTTATAAATTAAAACATATAACTCCTGGGCTCAAATAGACATTCTCTCGCGGCTTTATTTTCTATTGCTTTTCCAGTCCTGACAGTTTAGAAGGTGAAAATGTTCTGAAACATTCGGTATGTTTAGAATATTATCTAAGGAAGGAAATCACAATGGGGCTTGATGTTCTAGCAAAATGGTCATGCAGTTAAGTTCGTTTAAAATTAACATGAGGTTGACGGTTAACTGTTATCAAGTCAAATACCTTTGTAGTATATCATTAGTCAGGAAAGTGTGTGTGTGTGTGGGGGGGGGGTGTCCTAGGGGGTGTTCAGAATCCAGAATTCAATAGCACTTTGTGGGATTATAGCTCATATTAGCTTACGATTACATCCTCAGACCAATGGGATTGGGAATGTGTGTTTTCTTATGCGTACAGATTTTGAGCATCCTTTTCCTCACCACCAGCTCGGAAGGTTGTTCAAAAAAATAAGCAGGAGAATTGCCAGAACACAGTGTCACGATTCTCTAGCACTGCATGCACTTGCTTAACTTGTTGTTAATGAGGCAATGTGCACAGCATGTGGCCATCTTAACGTACAGCATGCTTGGCTGTGTTTCATCACTCACTGCCAAAAATCAGGGTTTATTTCAGCTCTACATTTCTGAACTCATACATTATTTTTTTTAATAAAAAGATTTTCTAAAACAGACATTTTGGGGTCATTATGATATGACAGTAGCTGAAGCAAAATGTCTGGTATAGTGTTTGTAAATCGTGGCCAAAGAAGTGATCTTATTTTAAAATTCCAAAGCAGTTTTGGGGAAAAGTTCATATTTTTGTTGCTGCAAGGGTTGACAGAGTGCCTTGCTTATTTCCCCATTTACATAATATGTCTAGCATTTAAAGGTCCAAACTATTTTTTTAATCTGACACAAAGGTTAATTAAACAAAAATGCAGCCATTCGTTGAATAAGTATTCACCCACCAACCCCCGCCCCCCGCTCAATACTTGGTGGAACCACCTTTGGCTGCAATTATAGCCCGAGATCTTCTGGGATTTGTTTCTATCAGCTTTGCACATCTGGATCCTAATATGTTTGCCCAGTCTTCTTTGTAAAATTGCTCCAGCTCTGTCAGATTGGATGGGGGCCACTGGTGAACAGAAAATTTGAAGTCTTTCCACAGATTCTCAATGGGATTGAGGTGTGGGCTTTAACGGAGTCATTCTAACACGTTCCAGGTCTTTGTTGTCTTCTAGGATTGCCCTGTATTTGGCACCATCCATCTTTCCCTCAACCCTGACAAGTGTCCCAGTCTCTGGTGATGAAAAGCATCATGACAACAGGATGCTACCACTACCATGCTTCATAGTGGAGATAGTGTTCTCGGGGTGAGGACCAGTGTTCGGTTTCCTCCAAAGTTAGCATTTTTGTGCCAAGGCCGAAAAGTTCAATTTTGATCTCATCAGACCATCAAAACTTTTCCCACATTTTTTTCCCCCCAAGTCTCCAAGCAGGATTTCATGTGGCTTTTTCAATAAAGGCTTTCTTTTTGCTCAGCTTCATGCCGTGTCCTGGCTATGATTGTCCTGTGAACAGCTTCTACCATCTGACCTATGGGGCTCTCCAGCTCCTTCAGAGTTTCCCTTGGTAATATCATGGGCTATTTTGCATAGATTCATTTATTCCCAATGAAATCCATTTCTGTTCATGGTTGGATAATACAAAATGTGGAGGGTTAGGGTATACTTATGCAAGGGAGCGTATGCAAGAGCTGAATATTTACTGCTTTCTGCGAGATTTCAAAATGAGGTAACAACAAACTAGCATTAGATTAAACAGACTAACCATAAAGTATATAAATATAAAAATACATAGGTGACACTCTCCCACGGTTCTGGCAGAGAATGAGGAAGCTGAAGGCAGGCTTGGAACAACTCAGAAGGTTTATTCTTTATCTTTTGCTTTCGCTTTTCAGCAGTTTTATTTTATAAACACGCACACACACGGACACAGGCGGGTCTGTGCTGGTTGGGTCTCTCTCTCTCCTGCGGCGCTCGTCTCTCCCCTTTTTACCCTCGCCACAGTTCACTGTAACAGAGAACTTCATTAGCCTTATTCCCCGCAGGTGTGCAATCCTTACCACTCACCTTCGTCAGCTCCGCCCTCCATTCACAAACCGCCGCTCGAGCACGTCCCAGCTTCCATGACATATGAATACAAATAATACACAGTCAAATGGTTTTATGTATAGTTGCTGTAAGGTCTCTCAATTCCACACACTCCCAGTTTCCCCGAATGCCGAGTGTGTTTGGGACCAAAGGGGATCATTTACTAATTGGCTGGCAGTCGTATGCTCTGTGTGTGTGTGTGTGTGTGTGTGTGTGTGTGTGCGTGTGTGTGTGATTTATTTTCACCCGCTGTGGTGTCAGCTACAGGGAGGCAATTGGAGGTTAAAAAACTGATACATTACCCATGGTGCATTTTTCCACACAACCAGTCTGTCACATGCTTCAGTAAACACACACATACACACGTTTTTAATTTTAAATGCGTATGACGGAGAGTCAGATACAAAATAGTCAGTCAGTAATTCAGTGTTTCAGGAAGTGATTCATTCAGTGAGTTATTCATTTTGGTAAGTCAGTCAGTGAATCATTCTTTCAATGAGTCAGTCGATTAGTGAGTGACGAAGTCATGAGTAATGAAGTCTGGGATTAATCTTTTATTCACGCAGTAATAACCCATCATCTGCGATTTGTTCAGTCAGCGATTCAGTCTGTGATTCTGTCAGTTAATGATTTATTTAGTCTGGCATTCAGTCAGTCAATCAGATATTCAGTGGGTAACTGAGTCATGAGATTAGCGATTCAGTCAGTCAGTGTTTCAAGAAGTGATTCATTAACTCAGTGAGTTAATCATTTAGTAAACCAGTCAGTGAACCGCGCAAAGATTCGCTCAGTCATTCATCGGTCACTGAGTAGTCAGTCAGTCAGTTATTTGGTTAGTCAATGATTTGGTCAGTCTGCCATTCAGTTAGAGATTCAATCATTCAGTGGGTCACTGACTCAAGAGGTCAGTGATTTAGCGAGTCTGCGAATCACAAGCACTGAGTCAGTTTTACAGTGATTCAGTCATTCGCTGATTCATTTAGTCAGTCAGTGAGTGAATCAGTCAAAAAGAGAAAACGCCTCATCTCTCTCAGCAGGCTGGTAGTAATAATAGATAAGGATATGTGTGTGTGTGTGTGTGTGTGTGTGTGTGTGTGTGTGTGCATGCTGTGGTTAAAATCAAAGAGAAACCACCGGTTATCCCATGCATTATGAAGTTATAAAGAACAGCAGGCATGCAAGGTTCTCCCTCCTCCTATTCCGCATTTAAATGACTGTGTGTGTAAAAGAGTGTGTTTGTGTTTGCACCGGGGTTCATAACCTCTTGTGCTTTACTATGTAATTACATTGTGAAATGTGAAAACTTGAACACAAGACGAGAACTCGGCTTAATCTGAATATAGAACATGATAAAATCAGTTTTTATTTATGTCTCGTTGTAATAAGTGAGCCTACAGAGTGTGATTATACTAAAGTCAACATAAGATACTGTGCTGCAGTGGCACCATGGTACAGTATTTTTACATAGGCGATCACAGCGTATTACTTATCATTTAAAACGTCTTCACTTCAAGAATGTTTCATTATTTTCATGGATTTTTGGAGTGGCAGATATATGGACAGAGACAAGAAATAGATTGGCGGATGGATGGTGGACATAGAGGCTGGGACAGATCTTTGGCCCCTATATAATTGTACTGAAGGTGAAGTTTTTAACTCCAGCATGCATTTTATTTCAGTTGAATATGTCCATGTCCTGAATGATTTGGCTACACTACAAACCTCCCTTTGAGGATAAGGAATGCTGTCAGTGTGAATAGTTCTCAAGTTTGAGTACTTTAGCATCATAGATAAACAGATTACTTACAAATGAGTCATTTCGCTTTGGTGAAATTTGGCTAGGGTTCTGATTAAAGATGTAACAACAGCTCTTTGGCAGTGCTGGGATTTGAACTCACAACTTCTGGTCACTGGCACAGAGCAGCAATTGCTGAGGCACCCCTTTTTCTTTCTTGAAAGATAGCTGCAACTTTAAGAAAATTGTGAGGCAGCAAAACTCCAATATGAGAACTACTTATTGAACCCAGGTCGTGGCGGTGAGAGCGCCGAGGCCTAACCACTAGTCCTCCAGGGACACCTCTGGATGCAATCCATATGATAAAGATAAAATCAGGAATAGACTTCTTATATGGATTCTAAATTAAAACTACCATTAATGTTAGAATGAATGTATGTTATTCACTAGCTAAATGTGACCAAATGAAACATGATTAACTAAACATGCCTTTTTGCCAGCTTTGAAAATTAGTATTGCTGGGCAATACTTGGATGAGAATCACTGTTGCTATAGCAATACCAGCGATACTGTTGGCCATGTTCTATGTGTACTCAACATTTTTTGGTCAGTGACTCCCAACATCCTCATGATCATAACACAATATAACACCAGTACCATACGTTTCTAGTGCCCTATCTCCCCAGTACCTTATGTTTCCCTGGGTCTATGTTCCTAGTATGCTATGTTTCCATGGTCCTATGTCCCCAGTACCCTGTTTCCATGGCCCTATGCCCATTACCCTTGGCATAGGGTTTCCATGACTCTTCCACAGGACTCTATGTTCCAATGGTCCCATGTTTCCATTACCCTGTTTCCATGGCCCTATGTCCCTAGTATCCTATGTTTTAATGGCTCTATGTCCTCAGTATCCTATTACAATGGCCTTGTGTCACCAGTACCACATTTTTCTGTGCTTCTGTGTCTCCAGTTTCCTGTTTCCATGGCCCTATGTCAGCAGTACCCTATGTTTTCCCAGCCCTAGATCCCCAGTACCATATGCTTCCATGGGCCTATTTCCGCAGTACCCTGTTTCAATGGCTCTGTGTCCCCACTGCCCTGTTTCCATGGTCCTATGTCCCCAGTACCCTATGTTTCCATGGGTTTATGCCCCCAATATCATTTATTTCAATGGCCCTGTGTCCACAGTACCTTCACTTTCCATGGCCCTAGGTCCCCAGTACCCCAACATTTCTAAGGCACTAGGTCCCCAGTACCCTATGCTTCCATGGCCCTATGCGACCAGGACTCGATATTTCTAGTGCCCACCTTTATTGGTGTTCCATGTTTCCAGTACTCTGCATTTCAAGTAATATATATTTCTGTGGCAATATACTATCAGGTATTCCTAGTTTGTGACCTAGCAAGCCGGTATCAGGATGTATTTTTGCTAGACTTCAAAGCACTATTGTAAGTCGCTCTGGATAAGGGCGTCTGCCAAATGCCGTAAATGTAAATGTAAATGTAAAGTGAGAAAAGTAGCTGTGTATCAGCTATCAAATCTTTCAGACTATCTTGTTTCTCTCATAAATGCTAACAGCTGATATGGATTAGTGCATTCCTTTGTGTGTTGTGTTATGCAATATCAGCCCTGCTGGTTTCAGCCTATCAGAACACACTTTACTGGATTGATATTAGTGAGGAGTGATGGAGGTTTGGGAAGTGACCTTTGGAGGGTGAATGGATCTGTTTTTGTTTGTGGCTGTAACAGTGATCAATTTAGCTTTGCATGTGTGTGCGTGTGTGTGTGTGTGTGTGTGTGTGTGTCAGGATTAGCCTCAAGGTGACTTGGCTCTTTTTTGCAGCTGGGGATAGACAGATGAATTTTGGGAGGTACATTTGCTGTACTGTTGCATATGTGTGTATGTGTGTGTGTGTGTTCTGGATGGTGGACCACCATCACAGATGCTTCATGGCATCTGTCTCCTTTGATTCTTCACTCAGGTAAGTGTGTGTGTGTGTGTGTGTGTGTGTGTGTGTGGAGGGTGGATTGCTCAATGACCCCCTTAAGTCCACTTCATCTGACGTTTCCAACTGCAGCTATGTAGAAACACGAAGTAATAAGAGCTGATTATGTCTTGCTAGTTCTTGCTAGCAGGTGTCGCTAACAGGAAGTGACATGGCAAACATGGCCTGCTAATTTAAAAACAAAATAAAATCTGATTTCATCTTTGTAATTAAACCATGGAAACGTGTCTGGTATTGTTTGGGTGGACTTTGTCCCAAATAAACAACCCCTGAAGTCGCCTCTAAACAATATAAAAGAAGTTGATTATGTATGTTTTCGTGTCTGCTTCTTGTTAGCTTTCCTTAGTGGGCTTCACTAACAGGAAGTGACACAGTGAACGTGGGCGGCCAATGCTAACGGGATGTTGATAATACGAAATGTCAGCATGTATGAAATGCTGTCCAAAGTGTTGTCATTGTGTCCAAATAATTACCACGCCGACCTAAAACAAACAAACAAACAAACGGATATCAGAACTTGGTGCTAGTTAAAGTAATGCTAGTTAAAACTGCTCACAAACAAACAAAGGAAAAAGACATCACAGTTTTAATATTTGCCTTGCACAACCACACACACACACACACACACACACACACACACACATTTTGAGTCACATACAGAAATAATAGCCCAATCCATCTATAATTCATGGAGAAGAGAGACAATAACAGCGTTATTATTAAAGCACACACTGAATATCGAAGCATCCATTCAGGGAGAAAATAAAAGAGGCAGAGATGCGTGTAAAATGATTCTTTTTTTTTCATGAAATGACTCTTTTAGGAAATACAATATTGGCCATTCTAATGTAACCTGACTCTGGTGACTCCTTGTCACTCCTTTGTGAAGAGTTTTTAATGAATGTTATGCTAGGCAGAGCTTTCACCAGGGTTCCACTGCAATGTCCTGGCCCTAGAGATCTATATCCCCATTCCTAGAGTGCTATGTTCCCAAAACATTATTGTTCCAGGGCTTTATCCTATAGGCCTGTGTGTATCCTGAGCCATATATGTATATCCAGGACCTTACATACCCAGAGCTTTATGTACTTATAACTAGGGATGCATCAATACCAGATTTCTAAGACTTCTTAAAACTTAAGACTTTTAAGAACACTTTTTCTGTAGTACTCACCAATACCGATACCAGTATTTTTAGTTACACACCAGTTCAGTGAGACAGATGATTTGAAGTTTATCCACCTGTTTATACAACAATTTCATTGTCCACAGCATCAATTGTAGGACAATTTGTGAACAGTGCAGCTGAGCACTAAAGACCGCATTTTAACTCATTTTTAGCTGTAAAAATGTTAATCGAACCCAAACCCTCTCTTTTTAATTATTCACCACAGGAAAATATATGTAGTAAATATAATTTTAAATGGAAAACAAATAATATTAAATATCTGGGGGTTAATATACCAAAGAATTTCACTAAAATTTATACTACTAATTATGCTTCTATCGCGAAGGAACTGAAAGCAGACTCGGACAGTTGGATACCCCTAACCTTTAGTTTGTATGATCGAATAGAAATTATAAGGATGAATGTTTTACCTCGATTATTGTTTTTCTTTCAATCATTACCTTTAGAGATACAAAAAAAAAACTATTTAATGACTGGAACCGAACGATCTCAAGATTTATATGGAAAAATCAGAAACCCAGGGTCAGACTTAAAACATTACAATTACCAAAGGAAAAGGGAGGATTGTCTCTTCCCCGTTTGGAGGACTATTATAAAGCAGCACAATTAAAATATCTAGTCTGTTGGTGCATTGACGATTATGAGGCAAAATGGAAAGATTTAGAATTTAACCAACTAGACTTTCCTCTCCCTTCCTTATTAGGGGATAAAAGTGCTAAGATTATGCACTCCAATAAATTAAGCAATTGGACAATGGTTCCTCTTAATATTTGGTTCAAAGAATTCAAAATTTTGAAGCTGGAGAGACAAGCACGGTTGTTAAGATGGGTGGCATATGATAGAGACTTCAAACCTGCACAGATGGATGTGCGGTTTAAACAATGGATATGGAATGGCATTACATCATATTGTACCGTTTCATCCAAGATATGTTTCCAAAGCTTCCAGCATCTCATTGATACCTATAATTTAGAGAGACAAGATTTCTATAGATATTTACAGCTTGGAAATCACTTTAATAAAAATATTAAAAATAAGGAGGGAATTGAATTGAGTCTCATCAACGTTTTTGCTGAAGCATATAAAGGTACTATTCACAAGAAACTGGTATCAAGAATATACTCATGTATCCAGTCCTCTAAGTCTCACTCTACCTTATATGTTAAAGAAAAATGGGAGAAGAAGGCGAATATAATTTTAGCAGAAGAAGATTGGTTAAACATATGTCAATCATAGCATGCTACCTCCAGTTCTGGTCAGTGGAGAGAATTCTCATGGAAAAAATATCATTAGATTTTTTATTACTCCAAAAAGAAAATATTTACAGAATGGTAATTCACTTGTGTGCACTTTGCTGGAGACGATGTAACAACTCGATGGCTGATTATTTTCATATATTCTGGGACTGTCCTGCAATCCAATCTTACTGGTTATTGGTAGTCACGGAAATAGAATTAACACTGGGTTTTGAGATTGATCATAGCTTTGGTACTATATATTTAGGAAACATACCAACTGATTTTAATTCTCAAGACAAGTACCTTCTCAGATTGCTACTGGTTGCTAGTAAAAAAAAAGCAATAACCAAGAAATGGCTGGATGAGAATCCACCAACAAAAGAAGAGTGGATAACGATTGTAAAAGATATGTTTGATATGGAGAAAATGGCCTTCTCTCTAAGACTAAGTATGGACAAATTTTATAAGAACTGGTCAAAGTGGTTAATACATAGGAAAATAGGTAATACATAAGTAGATATGAAGTGCTAAGAACTGTATGTGATGCCTCTGGTGACCTGTTCAGTTCTTTATTTATCTTTTCCTTTTCTTTTTTCTGTTTTGTATTTCATAACTATGTTAAAAGAAATAAAAAATAAAAGTTAAAAAAAAAATGTTAATCGAAAGCTCAAACAATTTCTCAGAAAAGAAATAATTAAATAAAAGAATAACAGCTATAATAATAACAACCTAAAACTGTAACCAAAGCCAAAGAGTGTAGTAACAACAATACCGCAACTGCACGGAAGAGTGTTCATTGGAATTCAGCTAGCAAGGACATTCCACAATTATCCAGAATTTAAGAGGGAATTTAGTGAATTGACAACCATATTTAAATCAGTAAATTATCAATAATAATAATAATAATAATAATAATAATAATAATAATAAATGACCATGAATGCATTTGTCCATTATAATGAATCTAAATGAATTAGAGTGTTCATTGGAATTCAGCTAACATGGACATTCCACAGATTAATTATTTTAAGATGTGGTTCCTAGAATGAAACCTAGAAGTCTGTGCACTAGGAATTCTTTAAAAAATAGTAAGTGGCAGGTTCTTTTTGGTACAGAGCAGCCTCTCTGCATGTTTGGCTGTAAGCCTGTTGCTTGTTTCATTAAGCATGTGTGACACGGAGCTGAACAATCTTTCGCCTTCCACACTCCCGCATGGAGCTGAAAAATATTTTCGTGACATTTGGAACAATACAACTGGAAATCGCATTTTGTTAACTGAGCAGTACTGAAAGGGTTTGTCTGAACAAGGTAGTGTGTTCGCGCCAAGGTATGTTTCCATCTGTAGGGCATCAGCTGCTGGAACATTGCTCAGCAGTACAGATACATGCTCATCTGCAATTTCATCAAACATGCTATCCAGACTGCCGCCTTTTAGTAGGCAGTTCCTCCTGCTCCTCGAGTCTGGCTGCCTCTCCAGCAGACACTTTCTGTAGCTCCAGCATCACCATTGCTTTGGCCTCCTTGGCACTGTTGGTGTTTGAGAAGATCCTATCCTTATATCTATAACAGGAAACACATTTGCTGAGGATATGAACACTAGGCTTTATGTGAAATTATTTTTTTAGTAAATAACAATTACCTAAAACAACCACGAAAAAATGAATTTGTCCATTTTATGATGTTATAATGAATCTAAATGAATTACAGCATACAGACTATCTATTTACCTTAGATCTAATATAGTTGTAATCTCTGTAAAACTGCGACAGCAGGAATTACATCTAAGGCCAATGCATCTGAAGAGTACTTGTTTAGTCAGTTCTTCAAATGGTTAGCGTCTTCTCCAGTAGATTCCATTGGTTAACATTGATGCTGTCATGGAGATTATATTCAGACGTAAATATTCCAAGGATGCGTTTCTGCTCAATTAGAGACTGTAGCAGGTAGAACGTGTTATTCCAATGGCTTTGCACGTCTTGTTGCAGTCTTTTAATAGGTTGGTTTAACTGGAGCTGAATGTCCTCTAAGCAGGACAACTATTTTCAGTCCAGCCACCACAGCATCAGCAATGCTTTGTTGTGATAGACGACGCTCTGTTACTAGCTGGAATATTTGATCGACACACAAAAGGCTTGGCAGTCCAGCATCATCAGCCCTCTTTATCATATTTTTGGCACTATCACGTAGCACAACATGGGCAGAAATTTTTGGAATGGCCTAAGTTTCAAGCATTTCCTCAAATACACTCGCTATTGCCTGGCCTGTATGCGAGCCACGAACCTGCTTTGCTTGCAGCACAGCCCATTTGAGAGTGAAATCCCTGTCTATCCATTGCACAGATAAACTGATGAGAGACATTAGACACACACTACTAGTCCAAATATCAGCAGTAAAACTGACTGCTGTTACACCATGTAACAAGCTCATGATATGCTTTTTCACAAAGTTTTGCATCTTTGGTAACACACATTTCTGTTACATAATAACGAATGGGAATGTCGTACTTGGGCTTTTTTGTACCTCCTCTCGATATTTTGGCAGAACACAGTTTGCAGTCTGCTATGCTTTGATTCATGTCGTTAATCTTGAAGTAGTTCCAAAACACTGACATTTTGTGCTCTGCTGCTGCTGTTTCTTTGTGCAGCAACATCTGCACAATGAACGCTGTACAAATCCTACATTGTGTGGTGTTGCTTTTTGGTATGGAAGCATTTTTACGAGTATAAGTACCGGTATCGGATAGATACCAATACCAGTATCGTTATCGATGCATCCCTACTTATAACCTTTGTGATGACAGGCTGGTAGCCAATAAATCAGCAAGCGTTTCTCACTCTACAGCCACTATGGTGCCGAAAGGACAGTGCCACTTCAGCACCACATGTGTTGTGGACAGCATGGGAGCGAGTGGCTGTCAGGGGAGGAGTAATCAGGCACGGCTGGTAACCAATGAGTGTTGCGGCGGCTCCCTACCCTCCTTGTTAAGATGGGAGAGGATAAAAGGGGCCTGCGGTATGATGACGATGACGACTCTCCCAGCACCCACAGCAGTGCCAACCTGTCCTCCTGCCAACTGCAGAGCCCCTTGGGTCCCACTGCTGCACTGAAACCTCTCCTGTGCCATTGCCCCTTCCAGGGACGACCACAACCCCTTCACCCAGCATCAAGCCTGCACTACCACTTGGCACCCCACTTACCCTTCCTGCACCTGTAAATAAAAGTCACTTGTGCACCTTACCCAAAAACCCAAAAACAACAGTTAGTGACATCACCAACAACCTCGACAGGGCAGAGGTGACGGTATCACAATCCACTGTTCAAAGAAAACTTTGAGAGCAGAAATATAAACGACTCATCAGCAGTAAGAATCAGAAGGCCAGATTGGTAATTGCAAAGAAATGCAGAGATGAGTTACAAAAGTTCTGAAACCAAGATTAACTTCTACTAAAGTGATGGGTAAAGGCCAAAGTGTGGAAGAAGAAAGCATCTGCTCATGATCCAGAACATACAAGTCAATCGGTCAAGCATGGTGGAGACAGTGTCATGGCTTGGGTTTGCATGGCTACTTCTGGAATGGCCTCACTAATTTTTATTGATGATGTAACGCACAATGGTAGAGGCAGAATATCTGCCAATTTACAGAGAAATGCATCCAATCTACTGTAACTGGGAGGAAATTCATCATGCAGTAAGATAATGACCCAAAACACACTACAAAGGACTTCATTAGGGGAAAAAAAGTGAAAGGTTTTAGAGTGACCAAGTCAATCACCAGACTTTAACTCAATTGAGTTTGGTGATACCATTGGGTTGCCTGCTTGATGCTGTTATTGCATGTAAGGGATATGCAACCAAGTATTAAGTTTTATTTACATTAAGATCTATTTCAATACTTTTTCTCACCTAAGATTGGGTGGTTTGGAACCAAAAGTGCTATGTTCTAAGCTGTTTAATACATAGGTGTAAATACCAGGAGATAAAAGCTAAAATTCTGATCTATTGTCTTATATTCATCTTTTGACCTCAAACCCAAATGTCTTCAGTGTATAGCAAAAACAAAAGAATCGGCTTTGCCATTCCAATACTTTCAGAGGAGGCTGTATGTGAGTCTTTCCCAAACTGTTGCCATAATGTTGGAAGCATACAATTTTATACACTGTCTCAGAATGCTGTAGCATTGCAATTTCCCTTCACTGGAACTAAGGGACCCAAATCGGTTCTAGCATGACAATGCCCCTATGCGCAAAGTGAAGTCCATGAAAACATGGTTTGCTAAGGTTGGAGAAGAAGAACTCAAGTGGCCTGCACAGAACCCTGCCCTAAACCCCAGTGAACACGTTTGGAATGAGCTGGAATGCTGACTGCGCCCCAGGCCTCCTCACCCAACCATCAGTGGTGATGGACCCAACTAATGCTTTTGTGGCTGATTGGGCAAATCCCCACAGCCATACTTCAAAAATCTAGTGGAAAGCCTTCAGAAGACTTCAAATCTGGAATGGGATGTTCAAAAATCATGTATGATGTCCACACAATTTTTGAGAAATATAGTGTATACCCAGGAATTTCTATATCTATATATATATATCTATATATCTATATATATATATATATATATATATATATATATATATATATATATATATACACTCAGCCATTTTAAGCAAAGTACTTCCACTTTCAGGGGCTCAAAGGTATTTGGACAGTTGACTGACAACAAGTTAAATCACCAGGTGCGGTCCATTCCCTCATTACTTCAAGACAAATGAAGCAGATAAAAGGTCTGGAGTTGATATCAGGTATTGAGTTGGCATTTGGCAGCTGTTTGACTGGAGCTACCAATATGAAGTCCAAGGAGATTTCAGTGCAAGTGAAGGAGGCCATCATTAGGCAGAAAATACAACATAAATCTATAAGAGAGATAGCAAAAACCTTAGGTGTGGCCAAATCAACAGTGGGGTACATTCTTAAAAAGAAAGAAAGGTGGCTGCAGTGAAGGCCTGGCAAAGCATCTCCAGGGAGGAAACTCAGTGGAAACTTGGTGTTGTCCATGGGCTCCAGACTTCAGGCAGTCATTGAGTGCAAAGGATTTTCATCCAAGTATTAAAATTATGGTTATATTTATAATTATGTCACTTTGTCCAAATACCTCTGAGCCCCTGAAAATGGAGGTACTTTGTTGAAAATGGCTGTAATTCCTAAATGGTAAATGCCATATTTTTGTGGAACCTCTTAAAATAAAGCTGAAAGACTACACTTCGATCACATCTTGATTGTTTTATTTCAAATCCATTGTGGTGGTGTATAAAGGGAAAATCACAAAAACTGTCATTGTCCAACTGTGTGTGTGTATATATATATAAAGAACCTGAGTATATATCTAGGTATCTAAGGGTATATGCCCAGGACCATATACACCCAGGACCTTAGATACCCAGTACTATTTCTCTTAGATTTCTTAGTGAAATTAAGATCAGATTAAGATCAGTTTGCCCTGACTCATTTTCTTGTATATTTATACCCTCAATCTAATGCATCTATCAAGATGTTAGCATTTAGCAGGCAAGCAGACATTAACTCTGCCTCTCTTTTTCTCACATTTGTGTTAACTCATGGGAAAGGGTTATATTTATCCTCACACACACACACACACACACAAATGAGTGAATAAAGAATGCCTGTCAGGGAGGTTGTCAGTTGAGCCCACGCTAATTTGAGCTGATGTGAGTTTTGTCAGCACTGAAAAGCTTTCCTGGTCAAGACGTAAGCCGCAGCCATCATGTCATCACCAAGGGTATGCTTTAAAACCAAAGAGCTAAATGTGATAATCCTATATGTTCAGCATGGACAAAATCTAATCAATCATCGATGCTAACTTTTCAATGTTAGCATTAGTTGTGTTTTGTTAATGCTAATTTTTGGCTCAATTGTCAGTGTCAGTGAATTTCCAACGACGCTAATGTTAGCGTGTTGACATATTTTGGATGCTAACTGTTAGTGACTGTTCAATTATACTCATTTTAGAATGTTGTTAAATATTGAATGTTGATTGTCATTGAATACTAATTACTGAATGCTAATTTAGAATGTACACTCTGTCTTTCCCCACTTTCTCTCATTCTCTCACTCTCTCTCTCTCTCTTTCACACACACACACACACACACACACACACACACACACACACACACACCCGGGTCTCATAAAGAATTATCTGGCAGATTTCTGTGAAGACGCTGCTGTTAAACGTGATGATGCCTTGCTGACCCACAATCACATGGCATGACGATGAAAATATTTCCCTCTCAATCCCTTATTCTCTCACACACACACACAGAGACACACTCTGTAGTGTCCACACACACACACACACTGACGTGTCACTGGTCCAACAGTGCCCCCTAGTGGTGTGGTGTCTCAGTGAAATTTTTTACAAGCACACTACTATTACATGTTTTTAATTTCTGTTAATCACTGAGGTCACATCTGTATCACACACACACACACACACACACACACACACACAAACCTTATAGGCAGTTTGACATTGTATAACAAAACTGACAACAAGTTTAAGCAACAACCTAAAATTGGGAAATAACTGGCACTAACATTAAATTCCTAAACATTTGTAACATACAAAAATTCTGGAGTATTTTACACTTAAAAAGCAAACAGCCAGTGAAATTTATTCTTTCTTCTGTGCTGTTAATCTGTTCTTCTCATCCTCTCTCTACATACCTGTTTATATGCCATAATATAAAGAAATGTTGCCATGGAGACAGCTATCTCTTTTACCACAGTATAGGGGCCATGTGGAAATACTTCCTGTTCTGAAGAGCTGGAAATGATGGAAGGATGGAAGAAATAACAAAGACAATATTTACAAAGGCAATATTTTGAAAGTCTTCAAATGTCATGGAAGTCAGAAATGATATGTGAAAGAAAGAAAGAAAGAAAGAAAGAAAGAAAGAATGAAAAGATGTAGGATAAAATAAATTAATTTAGATGAATGAAATAGGAAAAAGAGATAATGTAGGGGTAAAGAAAAAAGCAAAAATGATGAAAGATGGGATGAAAGAAAGAAAGAAAGAAAGAAAGAACATGGGAAAGAAAGTAATACAGTTAGATAAAAGAAATTACTGGAAGGAAATAATAATAAAGCATGAACGAAAGATAGAAAGAAAAGTAAGACAAAGCCCAAGAATGAGAACAAAATAAGGTATGACATTTCAAGAAAGAAAAAAGAAAGGAAAGAAAAGACTGAATGAATAAAAGAATGAAGGTATGGAAGTAAAAAGAAAGAAGGCAGACAGAAAACAAAGAGAAGAAAAGGTAGAGAAAAACGAAGGCACAAAACAAAGAAATAAAGTAGCAATAAAAAGAAAGAGGCAAGAAAAGAAAAACGGAGAGGAAAAATAATTTTGAAAAAGAAACACAAGCAAAAGAGAAATCGACGAATGGGAAAGCAATAATGAAATAAAAAAAGAAGATGATAAAGAATGTAAAGAGTTGCAGAAAGAAAGAAAGAAAGAAAGAAAGAAAGGATGTGGGAATAGCAGGAAAGAACAACCAAAATAAATAAATAAATAAACTAACAAAAGAAAGTATGAAACAACAGAAGATAAGAAAAGACAAAAGATGGCGGGAGGAGAGTGAGTAGGAAGTGAAGCTGTAGATTGGTTGGCTGCTGTAGGACCCGCTATGGCATCATTAGCCATCCGTTGGAATTTAAACTCTCCATGAGGCTAAGATGGTGGAGGTGTAGGAGGGAGCATGCTGGTTGCTCTGTCAGGAGGGTTTTTTTTTTTGAGGTTTAGGGTCAGCCAACCTAAGAGGTAAAGAAGCGAGTGCAGGCAGGTTGGAATGGGTGGAGAAAGGTGTCGGGAGTTCTGTGTGATAGAAAAATATCAGCGAGAATCAAGGGGAAGGTGTACGAGACAGTGGTGAGAGCGGCCATGTTGTATGGTTTAGAGACAGTGGCACTGAGGAAGAGACAGGAGGCAGAGCTAGAGGTAGCAGAGCTGAAGATGTTGAGGTTCTCTTTGGGAGTGACGAGGTTGGACAGGATTAGAAACGAGTACATCAGAGGGACAGCTCA
>CM041000.1:3656690-3673159 GCA_022985145.1 Pangasius djambal | reverse complement strand
CAGATTAAGATGGTTTGGACATGTTCAGAGGAGGGAGAGTGAGTATATTGGTAGGAGAATGTTGGACATGGAGCTGCCAGGCAGGAGGCGAAGAGGAAGGCCAAAGAGGAGGTATATGGAGGTAATAAATGAGGATATGAAGCTAGTGGGTGCAAGTGTTGAGGATGCAGAAGATAGGGATAGGTGGAGAGTGATGATTAGCTGTGGCGACCCCTGAAGCTAACAGCTAACAGTGTGATGACAGAAAGGAAGTCTCGTGACATTTAAAAATGGAAGGAACTTCTACAGTAGCCGCTTATCTAAACACAGCTCAATGCACTGAGATGGACTGTCTTGATGTTATCGCTTCTCTGCTTCCAAAAAAACACTGAGAAACCTACACCTCCAAAGAAAAGCTCAGGCAACTGATTTTTCTACTGAAAATGACATCCTCGAAGCTACCGCTGCCTTGTCAGCCAAATAGGGTAAAATGTTGAAGAAAATCTCTCACATAGAGAGGTCTACTGAAGCTAACTCTGAAAGTTTTGCAAAACATTTCATTTCCCATGCATTAGCTGGTGGAGGAGGGTAGCCAACCATCAGCTGCATGGAAGCTGAAAGCAAAGAACAAAAAGTTGAAAACGAGTTTGGCAGATCTTCAGTATATCTGAAGATGGTGCATGGTGTAAAGAAGGTAGAGGGTGAGGATGTCAGGACAAATGGTACTGATATATTTGAGAAGACTGCTGAGAAGACTGAATAGCAAACTGATGGAAGCGGTTGATGTTGTTCACCATGTGTATCCCAAAAGCGTATCTCATTCCCATCCAACTATTATCATACAGTTCTCTATGCAAAGCTACCGGAGCGGTATCTGGAAGAAAGCCAAAGGATCAACGTTAGCCTCCAACTCACAGAAGCAGTATCCCCAGCCGACATTGCTGCTAGAAAGAAACGATGGCCTGCTGTCAAAACGGGTAGTGAGGAAGGTAAAGTGGGCCCTTTTTCTTTCATCAGTGGGGAAAAAAAATGGAACTGATCTGGGCCCGTATTCACAAAGCTTCCTAAGCCTAAAATTTGCTCCTAGTGACGAAATTCTAAGAAAATTCTTAGAATTATGACGTTTTCTTCGAATTCTTTCCCCTTAAATTTAGGACTAAATCTTAGTAAAGATAAAAATGATTCACGAAAAACATCTTAGCCCTAAAAACAGCTCCTAAGGTAACAATTGTTAAGAGTAGAGAGGAGGACTTTTAAGAGGCTTAAGAGTTTCTATAGCAGAGGACAAAATGGCGGAAAGAAGAAACATTCTCCAAACACTGCTCTTCTGTCCAATTTGGATTTCTTGTTCTTTTACTTCCTTCCATCTCTCTTGGATTGTTGGCTACATACCATCCAAAAGTGCAACTTAAATAGACTGTCATGTAAACTGGTAAAAGGTGAGCCGTTTTGCTCCCATCAGTCTGAAATGGATTAGTAATAAAATCAGTATGGTAAATAAATGTAAATATAGTAACTACTGCGTGGAAATCGGTTGCTTCAAAAGTAGACACATTTTCAACATTTGGCTGTTTTAATTAACTTTAAGATATTTAGCCTAGAACAGAAACTTTGCATAAAGTAGCCTGTATTCATGATTATACAATTTCTTAATACAAACATTTGATGATTTCACTGTCCGTTCTATTATCATATATTCTATTTTCACAAAGAGCGCATTTTAAGACCTTTACAGATAGTTTTTTATCAAACAATCACAGTCCTTGAATTGCTGCGTCATCCCTAGCAACAGGGTCGACCACACCTCCTCGCTAAGATAAAGGTTTTTGTACTTTCCTTACTCAGAGTTGCTCTGAGAAGTTTCCTAAATCACTTTTAGTCTAGGACTCGCAGCTAGGACTTTTTAGGCTAAGATAGGAGCTCTCTGAGGGAATTCTAAGAAGCTTTGTGAATACGGGCCCTGATTTGTGGATTCAGTTTTCTCGAATATCATGTTATCATGTAGCATTAGACATCCGTGACTTAATCAAAAGGAAAGCTACCTTTTTCAATTCAATTCAATTTTATTCGTATACCAATTTTGACAATAGACATCTTCACAAAGCAGCTTTATACAAATATATAACGTCTGAATGGAAATTTTAAATGTATAAATGTATTGCTAATGAGCAAGAAATGAGAGCAGCACCTTCCCAAGTGGGATGGATACCATCCCGCCCAAACAGGCCAGCCTTGCCCTCAAAACGACTCCAATTATCAATAAAGCTCACATTGTTTTCAGAGCACCACCTGGACATCCAGCATCTCAGCAGCCATAACCTGTAGTAAGCTACATCGCTACGCTACATTGGGATGGGTCCAGAGCATACTACAGCATCAGACATTGCCTTCGCTAATTTACACACCTCAAAAAGTTACTCAAAGGCGTATATCATTAGTTCCTACATGAAAAAAACTATTTTTGAAAACCTGTGCTTGCATAAGATCCTAAGATTACCTGCTATGTCTGGTGCCCTGGCTCCCGGTATACACCTTACTAAAGCTGGTGCCCCTAAAGGCCTAGATAATTTCATGTGCCTTAAAATAGAGTCTCCTATAACCAGAGCTCTTTCAGGTTTCTCAGCGGGTGCTTGACTGAGGAGAGCAAACCTGTTAGACACGCGAAGCGGAGAGGAGTGGTGCTCCTGTGGGCGAGCCTTAGCGTTAGCTTTGGCTTTGCAATTATGCTGTAGAGTCGTCACCGATTCGCCCCGCTCTGAGGGTTCTAATGCCGGAGTTGGTAGATTGCTAACTCCGCCTAAGGCTTCCTACAGTTTCCCCTACAGAAACTATGCTACTCACACTCTCACTAACCCTCTCTAGAGTCTGGATGCGCACCTCTAATGCTGCAATCTTCTCCATCACAGAGCTAGCTAATATACACTCATCACAAATGAAGCTATTACTAACGACGGAGGAAGGGTGACTAAACATCCTGCACTCGACACACGGAACTAGCTGAATGTTAGACATGTTGTTTAACGTACCTTATTTGAGGATCAGTCAATATTATTTTAGACGCCGTGGATCCACCAATGATAGCAGTATACAAGTATACAAGTCATGGGTATACAAGGGCACAGTGGATACGGCAAGGTGAGTCAGTCTGGGTCTTCATCTACCTGCTGATCTATTTTTCTCCCTTTCCCGCAGAGACCATCGACAGCGCTGAAGATTACACTCCCTACCAGCACCGCCCAGCACTTCTCACACCTACACTGCACTGGACTGAATAAAAGAGCACCTCTGTTTGCACTACTCCTGCCTCCTCTGTGTCTGCGTTCAGCCCGCCGCAGCCTCAGGTTACTATACTGATTATGGATTCTCCTTTTGTGATGCTGCCTCCCTGTTTCTCAACATCTGCTGTGGACTAGGATGATGCCTTGCCCCAAATAAAAGCCACGTTAACTATCCGCACTTGTGTCCTGCCGATTTTCTACACGTATAGATTATATTAATAATAACATTCATTCTTAATCTCTTAGACTATTCTGAACTGGTTGAAGAGAATGGTATCCTTCTTCTTTTTTAGAGTTTTAGAAAACATTTGACACAGTGGAGCACTCATTTTTATTTCATAGCAATATTTTGTTTGGGTTTACTGAGACTTTTATTAACACCATTAAAATGTTCTATAATGGCATAAATTCAGTTATACTTAATCCATATACTAGCAAAGGATTAAATATTCGCAGAGGAGTGAGACAGGGATGCCCGATATATCTTTTTCTTTTGCAGTTTCACTGCTGAATTGCTGTTGTTAAGCATTCTTAATTCCTGAGAATTCTAATCTCCAATTTCGGTAAAGAGATTAAAATTTTATTTTTGAAGAATAAAGGTTTTCTGTCAAAAGCCATCAAAATGGTAGGCTTTTTTTTTTTTATTTTTTTTTTTTAAATGCATCTGATCTGCATCTTAATCTGGAATTCTCTGCATACAGTACAGAGTTGTTACATTAAGGACATTGAAAACATTCAGGTGAAAGGTTTAGTTAAAAATCTAGGAATTTATATATGACTAAAACATTCATGCTGACAGCAATGAAATTTCGTCCTAAAATTCATAAAAGCTAAAAAAATATAAGAATAATAAGAAATATCTCTGTTATCCAAAGCTGATGGTTTGTCCTGCTTTGAATTGTTGACATTTTATACAAAAGCAGTTAACAAGGTAAATATCACAAATTTGCTTATTTTTTAATGGGGACGTAGAAATAGTACAAAATCGTTAAAATTGAATATTCAAGATATTGAACATTTACTTTCGTTGTTTTGAATATTTCAAAATTCCAAAACCTTCTGTTTATGTCCAGTTTTAAAGAGAAATGTGTATATGTTTGTGTGTATGTATATATATTTCTGTTAACCAGTAAATACTGGTATTTGACCAGTAAAAACTCTGCATGATCGGCAAACTGTCAGGGATTTGTAGAGGAGTCGGATGCAAGTGCTGAAAACGTGTTGTATAGAAATCATGTTTATTCTATCCAAACACAATAATTAAAACTGCGAACACAAGAACCATAAACATAAACGTTGGATACAAGGCAAAACCATCCAGATTTCAAGCGAGACTATGACACACATAACAACAAATGAACACCACAACAACAAAAGCTTGACGATGGCTACGTTTACATGCACATCAAATTCCGTTTAATTTCCGCTAATTTAATTAGGACTCTAACACTTCTCACTATCACAAATGCCCGACAACACCGATGAGCAATGGAATGGTCGGGTAAGCATGTGATAAGCTGAGCGTCTGTTAGCACCCACAATTCCTTGCGGACTAAGCATGCGCATGCATCTCCTTTCAGTGGATTTTCTGAATAAGGTGTTTACATGCAACAAATTTCTGATTAAATCAGGCATATGCCAGAGGTGGGAATCAGAATTTGAGGAATCTGACTCTCGTCTAATGTGAATCGGGCGATCAGATTGCTGCATTTACGTGACTCCATGCTAATTCGAATATTGCCAAATTCTGATTAATATCGGAATATTGATGAATAGAACTTTATTCATCCAGAGCGAAATCCTTGTGCCAGAGGTTGCTCAAACAGATATATCACAACAATGTAGGAATAAAAGACAATATAGTAATAAATGAAGTAGTAAAAATAACCACAGTGCGTAATAGAATGGTGGGAAAAAATGAGATACTTTAGTACAAAAATAAGTCATTAAAACAGTAAAATTAGTCATTAAAACAGTAAAATTAGTCATTAAAACAGTAAAAATATGTCATTAAAACAGACACAGGTGAGGGTGATGGAGACATGTGACATGCTGGGGCTGATGGGAAGTGAAGTTCAGCACCCGTCTGGCGCTATCGTGACACAAGTTACGTAAAACATATTCACTCAAAGGACATACAAATTTCAAAGTAAATAACGTATATATGTATATTTTTTTTAAAGGAACTGAAGATCTTTTCTACATTTCCTTTTATTCAGTAACGTATTTCTCTTTAAATGAATATAGATGATTAGCTGAGATGACAGATGATAGCTGCTAGCCTCTAATTCATATAGCCACTGCTGTGTTTTCTATCATGACTTCACAACTTGACTATTTTATTTATGGGTTTTTTTTGTTGTTGACTGTATGTCGAAAAATTTTAATTTTACTTGATGCTGTCATTCTTGTATAATGTGTTTCAAATTGTGTTTTCTTGCAGCAGTAGTAATTAAAATATAACCACAATTATGCTCATTCAACCTTTTTCCAGGACATTCCACACATTCCACACAAAAAAAGGGCTTAAAGACTGAGTGAATGTGGATATTGGTAAGTTATTAATTATAAATAATGAATTAGCTGATATTAATGGGGGAAACGGAGAGGAGAAACACAACATGGGCTACCATTTGTTCTGATTAGCATCATCAGCTGCTTTACTGAATGATTTATGACTGTTTTTTTGTTTGTTTTTGTTTTTTTGTTTTTTTTTACTGCAGTTTCTTCCAGCGTATCATATAATAAAAATACATCAATAAATATTGATTGGTAGAGATTTGAGGGTCGTGTCTCAAATTGTTTTAATAAGTGCTTGGATGAGTGCCGATCCATCGTAATTACACTTGTCCCCTAGCCTTCATTAGCGGGAGAGCTTCATGTCCTATAAATCAATATAGACTTGGCCTCCCTAATCCCTACATATTGCACTGTACTGAACATGGAATTTATATATATTTACAACCTATGAAGTTCACAATGCATTAGCTACTGTACACTTCTAAATATTTCCTACAAAATTCTCTATATATTTATTAAAAGAGATCAATTTTATTCTTAATCTCTTTCAGTCTTAATGATCACAACTTCTCTTCTGCTAATCCAAAGCAAAAAAGACGAGTGTGATGCTAGAAAGAAAGAAAGAAAGAAAGAAAGTGAATAAAATAAATGAAAATAAGAAGAACGGACACCATTCCTAACATGCTAGCCACTTTGCTTTTTTTTTTTATTTTAAATTTTTTTTTTTTTATTTAAACTGTATTTATAAACCATTCATTGTTGTATTATTAACATCCTGGTGTGATTATGTTTCTGTGATTGTTGCTTTTGTTTTCACGATTGTGTTTTTGGTTTTCCATCGATTTTTTTTTTCTTTTCAGTTTTATTTTTACTTTCATATGTTTATATATCATATAAAATAAAAATTAAGCTAGGCTGCTGAGAAAATAATAAAATAAAATAATAAGTTAGCCTGCTGAAAATTAAATTAAATTAAATTAAATTAAATTAAATTAAATTAAATTAAATTAAATTAAATTAAATTAAACTGCTGACAAAAAAAACAAGCATACAAACAATAAATAAATAAACTAAAGTAAAATTTAAAAAGATAATATTTAATTAAACTGCTTTTAGATTTTGGCTTGGTTTTAATCTTTATCTATATTACCATCCATGTTACAGTTATTATTATTTTTTTTATTTTTTATTTGTTAGGCTTGTAATAGATCATTATAATCATTCATTCATTATCACTATCATAGCTAGACTCGTTTTTACTTTTATTTATGTTTATTTATGTAGTATTCTCCGGCGTTTCATTTCAATTATTTTGAAGATATTTTTTGCCTCGTTTCACCCTAGTTGTATTAATCATAGCAAGAATGAAATAATTGCATATATTCAAATTGCTCCTCAATCAAATTGCTTAAAGCAGCTTTCGGTTTTCAGACTTTTCTTGCTTCACACACACACACACACACACACACAGATTTCCATTGTGCTGAAGGTCATGGAGGCGTCTCTGACATCCTGCAGCTCTTAATGGATGCTGTTCTGATTTTTTAGACGTGAAAATTGCATCTTGAGACACAAAGACTCGATTTTCATGCCCGACCTTCACTCTGCATTTATTTTCCTTTTGAATCTTGAATTTTTCTTTTTCAGTTTGTATGATCTTGTGTGCTGGCTAATGCTAATCTGAGCTTTTCTCCTGATCTTTTCCTATCCATCCTAATTTCTTTCTGTTTCTCTTTAACATCTAAATACAAGTTCATGTTCCATGAACAGTGACTTTTACATTCTGGATGCACTGTATTTTTTGCTAGCTATTTCATTTTTAAAAAATTGTATATTATTGTATTTTACACATCATCACTTGTCTGTGTCTCAAATTATACACTTCTGTACTTCTCTGGAGTGTACTGAAAAATTAAATGTGGAATAATGGACAATTTGCATGCAGTACTAGACAAAAGGCATGTGATTTATAGCAAATAGCTAACAAAACCAACAGGCCTGCTGCTGATGGTGGTGTGGTATCAAAAATAAAACAATAATTTTATTATAACAAACATATCTCATGCTATCACTGTCTTGTCGTATTTTGTGTCAGATAATATTGTGCTAAAAATGTTAACATGCAGCTAAATCATCGCCCAATCACATTGCAGACTGCCAAGTGATGTCACTGACGAGCTGTTGTTTTCAGTCCATGACACACCAAGATTCCTCTGAAATTCTTAAACTGTTTTTCAGGAAACAGTAAAGTTACATGTGTACTTTTCATGTAAAAAGTCAACAAATCCCACGAGTTTTCAGTAAAATCCACCTGAAGATTCCAAGGAGAAGAAATTTTGCTATATAGAATAGAATGAGTTATTTTCCGAATAACACGATCGGTGATCGGTGAAGAAATGGAGCCAAAAGTCAGTGGATCACAGAGCAAATTGATTCCAGCTAAGCGAGTTTTCCAAATAGAGCTAGGAAAATTTTCTTAATAGAGCTTAGTCAGGCTTCTCAAAGGAATCAGATGTCTCTGGATCACTAAGCAGGTTTTCCAAATAAATTGAGATCATTCAGTTTTGTAAAAGAGAAAAAAAATAACCCTATCCCTAGGAGCTCAATTTCAAGGGAAATCATGTAAGTTTTCCCAGTGGATTGAGTCAAATTTCACTCGACAACTCAACAGTTCTCCAGGCAATTATGGATGAACTTCACTGGCTTACTGAGACATTTTCCCCCAAAAAAACAGATTCATTTTTCCAAATAAATCCAAATTTTATCAGATCACTGATCACCCTTCTTCTGAAATGGAGCCAAGTGAGTTTTCCCAATAGACCGAGTGTCATATAATTCCCCTTTCAGATTGCGCAAATCAGCACTTCTGCGCTTTTTGTTTTGTTTTATGCTTTTGTCTCTGTCCATGTGCGTTTTGTTTTGATTCATGTCTTGTCTCCAGCCCTGTCCTGTCATTGGGTTATTGCCCTATTTTACATAGATTGTACTCACCTTTTCCGTATTAGTTTCTGAGCATTTTTCCTATTTATATCTTTGCGTCCTTGTTTCAGTGTGAGTGCTTATTACGTCGTAAGTCTGAACCCTTGTTTCCAAGTATTTCCTGGTTTCCGTGTTGTATGTTTTCTGGTTTTGACCCTCAGGTGTTTTCCTGGTTGATATTTGGACTGCCCTAAATAAAATCAGTGCTGATCTCACATGATTGCATCCTTCCTCTTCACCTCCACCATGCAAGTTACAGTAAGACAGCTCTTCCAGTACAGCCAGGCAAGTTTTCCAAAAGGAGGCTAATGCCAGTGGATAACCAAAGTGAGTTTTCCCAATAGAGCCAAGCGTGTTCTTCCAATTGAGTCAAAGTGGTTCTCCCAATACAGCTGAATGTGTTTTCCCAAAGGAGTGAAAGGCTAGTGGATCACTAGGTTCCTGAACAGGTTTTCCAAATAGAGCCAAGCAAGTTTACCAAAAAGGACTCACTGGATCATTGAGTGAGTTTTGTAATGATTAGAGCCAAATTTCAATGGAAGCAAGTTGTCCCAATGGATTGCACTGAGTTTCACTAGATCTCTAAACAAACAGGGCTGAACCTCACTGGATCAAGGAATGGGTTTTCCCAATGAATTGCCTGAGTTTTCCAAATACATGGAGCTGAATTTCAGTGGACTGCTGAGCGAGTTTGGAAAGAAATGTATTATTGTGTATTGTCAGTGGATCACTGAGGATGATGTCTAGTGAAAAGACCTGGATTTCCCTGGAGCACAAACTGTCAAAATATTTGATAGCAAATTGAACTGAACTGAATTTAATTGAGTTTGTAAGCCAAAAGGGAAAGCTATCAGTCACAGACTATATATATATATATATATAACACATTTATGTTAAAATGAACACATTATTACTTGGATAAATATGAAGACAGATGTTTTTCAAATAAATTTTGTTGAATTGTTAATGACCTCTACATAAAAATGAAAAAAAAAAAAAAAAAACGCCTAACTCTTTTAACAAACAGAGCCGGTTAGCATGTTAATATCAGCTAGCACTGAGCACTAACATTGTTTTTTTAACAAATTTAACAAATCTCTTCATATACAAACGCATATACATGTATCTTATACATTACTGTATAGTGAATGCTTTTCATAGTGATGCTTGGAGTTTATCCTTATATTAGCAAACTGGTTTTATTGATCATAGAGAGATCAGATCATTTTATGATAGCAAATCTAATCAGGGCATGACTCGAGGCATGATATAAGAATGAAAATTTTTTTTAAAAAAAAACTTGGGATTTATTACTGTTTCCAGGCCATCATAGAGAATTTATCATTTTTTTCAGTAACATCTCTGAAAGTGACTCGCTTTCATCAACTTCAACTGAAAACTTTCATTTTTTTTTTTTATTTTCTCCTCATTTCTCAGAGGAAATCCCTGACCGACCATGTATGTGTGTGTGTGTGTGTGTGTGTGTGTGTGTGTGTTTTCCCTCTGGAGGTGCTAATGTGCTAAATTTGGCTCTGCATAACAGCTGTGCGATCAGTGAGACGAGACGAGACGAGACGAGACGAGACAAAACGTGGTGTGTGTCTGAGAAATCGAGACTAAAGCCACAGGAGGAAGTTTCATCTGTTCACTCCTCTGTTTTCTGATGACTTCACAGCTTCTCGGCACATTAGTCTGAGTGTTTCCCAACTGGACGATAATCTACTAGGAAAATATTTCACTGCATTTTAACAAGTGAAGACATCTAGAATATGTAATTCCTCATGATGAGATTAGCATAAAAATACAGTGAAGGGAAATAAGTATTAGGACACTATGTACTCATAACCATAAAAAACAATATGTAAAAAGATAAGATTGATAGGGAAATTCAGAGACATATATACACACACACACACACACACACACACACACACACACGTATATATATATATATATATATACAGTACTGTGAAAAAGTCTTAGGCACCCTATTTTTTTAGTACAAACTTTGTTATAGATTTTTATTTTATGACTTAAATTGATTATTGATTCAGTACAAAACCTTTTTAGATTTCCAAACATTAGTTTTCCAGCACAAAATTAAGTCTTACAGAAAAATGTTTGTATGTCAGTAAAGAAAGCAGCAGATTCCACAGACAACTTTTCAGACAAAGTCATAATAGAGGCTGCTGGGTTTTGTTGCAAAACAAACAAACAACAAAAAAAGTGCTATAGTCTGACAGTTACTGTTTACTGCTCTATGCAGGTGGAAAGATCATGGAACAACAACTAATCGTCCCCAGACAGGTGTGCCACGCAAGATTTCACAATGTGCCCTCGGACTAATCGTAAGGAACTTAAAGAAAAAAAGACAGCCGTCACTCGAAAAGAGTTGTAAGATGAGCTGAAAGCAGCAGGAACATCAGTTACAAAAAGTTAATTCAGCTCATCATGGTTGGAGATACAAGGGTTGCATATATGATGCCAAGAACAAAAGCAAAGTATGGAGGTAAGGGCATCAGGATACGGGGCCACATCTCTGCAAATGGTACCGGGGCATTACAAGTCATTGAAGGAAACATGAATGGAGGGATGTACCAGGAAGTATTAGAGGAGAATTTAATCTCATTGGCCGAGAAGATAAATGTGAGGAGAACATCAACAAGACAACAGCCCCAAACATGCAGCCAAAGAAAGTAAGTCAGGAATGCCTCGAATGGCCTGGCCAATCTCCTGACTTAAATCCCACTGAAAATTGTGAATCCATCAGAGCAAATGCTTGTAACTTTGGGAAATTGAAGACAATCTGGCAAGAGGAATGTGCCAAAATTGAACCACAATGCTACGAAAAATATCTAACTACTTATTAGGATGTCGAATTCTCAAAGCTATAACTGAAAAAAAAGCTTTGCGAAAAAAAAGTGCTAATCTTTGTTCATTTCTGGTGTCTGAATGACTTTTCCTTATCAATTTCTTTTTTAAACATATCCTTGTTTACGCTTTTGAATATACAGTCAGGTCCGGAAGTATTTGGACAATGACGTACATTTTGGGATTTTGCCTTTATACACCACCACAATGGATTTGAAATAAAACAATCAAGATGTGATCGAAGTGTAGACTTTCAGCTTTATTTTAAGAGGTTCCACAAAAATATGGCGTTTACCATTTAGGAATTACAGCCATTTTCAACAAAGTACCTCCATTTTCAGGGGCTCAAAGGTAGTTGGACGAAGTGACATAATTGTAAATATAACCATAATTTTAATGCTTGGATGAAAATCCTTTGCAGTCAGTGACTGCCTGAAGTCTGGAGCCCATGTTCTCAAAACTCAAATTCTGAGTTTCCTCCCTGGAGATGCTTTGCCAGGCCTTCACTGCAGCCACCTTCCGTTGCTGCTTGTTTGTGGGACCTGCCTGTATACTTGTTTGCTCATATTTGCAGTACAATGCACAAAGTCAAAAGAGATTATGTGCGTAAATTTGAAGAATATGCACTGGATCTTTATTAAATAACAAAAACAATAGTGTCTGAATATTTATTTTCTCTCACTGCAATCAAAAGCTGTTTCTAAAGTATTCCAAGTATTTCTAAACATTTTTTAGCTGTTTTAATTAGTAAATTTAATGAGTCTGTAAATGGTCTGCACATATATCACTCTCTAAAAAGCCTGTAAATATTCTATAAATATGAATCTATAAATTAGTAAACTAAACGAACCTATAAATTCAATTAAAGTCAATTAAATTAGTCTATAATTTAATTTAATTGAATTATTCTATACAAAGTCTATAAATAATAATCTATACATTATTAAATGAAATGATGATTTTTCTATTGGCAGATTATTTTGCTTATTTCAACCCCTTATTTCTAGAAAGGTCCCAATTAAACCTCAGTGAAGCACACATGGTGGGACAGGAATAAAGAGGTAACTGATGTCCTAATTTTTTTTTTTCCCTGTCCTGGCCGATTTATCCAGCCACATATAGATGGTTTTAAAGGTCAAGATTTTCTCCTTCAGCCTTGTTTACCTCACAAAAGTCCTACATAAGAACCAGGACAGAAAGTTCCAGGATTTCCAGATAACAGCAATTAAGTAACTGGAATAGAAGCAAAAGATGAAAAAATTTACATATATGGAAAAAAAATAACACCACGATGTAGAGTTTAATTCATTAAATAAGAAGTTCGTTACATTCTGATACCAGGACACTTCAGTAGCAATAAATACTTTAAACCATGGTCACGATACAGAATTATTTTGAGCTGTTTCGAAAAAAAAAAAAAAAAAAAAAAAGGTATAGATGGTACTTGGTAATTTGGGTTGTAATATCAAGCATCGGCCACCAGATGAAGCTAAAAGCATGTGTTTGAATTTGGTGCACTCTGGATAACTGAATGACGCGCTCACACACACACACACACACACACACACACACACACACACACACACACACACAGAGGAAGTGCTTAAAATCACATCCTTCTTAACACCAGTGTGTAATTAACCCTGACAGAATGGGAGGACAAAATCACGCAATGTTTCGTGTTTTTTTGTTTATACATTATAATTTTCTCTTTATCTCATTTCTAGCTGGAACTGTAATTCTGATCACTTGCTGAGAAAACTGGAGAGAAGAACAGAGAAAAGCAAAAGTGTTAACCCAGGATTGGATTACACACACACACACATACACACACACACTGGATTGCAGATTAAACAATCCCAGCACTGGAAACTCTGTCTTTTATTATCTCCACAGATTTACACCAGAGAGAGAAAAAAACAAAAAAAAAACAAGACGCCAGCATGCCAAGGTGTAGAGCCTAGGAAAGTGGATAAATAATAAACACGAATAAGTTTTGAACAATGTTTTTGCTACCAGGTAAAGTAGCTACCAGGTGAAGGAGGTCTGTGTCACCCAAAATCACCAAAATCAATCATTCATTTAACCACACTCTCTAAATGTGAAAGTGTCATTTTAGTAGAAAGTTGGAACGAGGACTATTACTGATATTTAAAACAATCATATATTTGAAAACTGAGATTACAGACCTTAACAAGTCTTTCACTGCTCATTAGATACATTAGCCTCATAGCTCCAAATACAAGATTTGAGACGCCAACACAGCATCCTACCCAGATAGTGATAGAGTAATATACACAAAATCGGTGGAGAGAACATGATATTGTGATACGTCTAATCATTCTGGAGACAAGCGACATTAGATGGCTATGGCCACAACGTTCCAGCCTTCGGCGACGTGATGAAGACGGTAATTACAGTTGCATTGCACTTTCTTACAAAACTTTCAGTCACACAAAACTTTCACTTGTATTGCGAAGTAGTGCAGGCAACAGGACAGAAGTGTGAAGATCCTCATGATGAGATCAGACAGGTGTAGGGGACAGAGGGTGATGTGATCAGACTGGACATTGTCCGTTATTTTGAATACCTGCTTTGTTTGCTAAACTGTCCATCTGTAGTTTATCTGTCTATCCAGCATGGTGAGATGTCTCAACATCTCAGCATCACTCTTAGATTTGTCCATCTGCTGTAGAGGAAACAGGAAGGTCTAATTTTCTCTTTATCCATCAGAAAAGCGCCTTCAGACGATCAACATAGGATTGGACTTAGATGGGTGTATCAGCAGTGAATCAGTACAGCATCAGCTAGGGATCAGCAGTGGATAAACAGTGGATCACCAGTAGTTCAAAAGTGGATAAGCAGAGGACCAGCAGGGTTTAGGTGGTGAATCGGCAGAGGATCAGTGGTGGATCAGCTGAAGATTAGCTGTGGATCAGTAGAGGATCGGCTGTGGATCAACAGTAGATCCACAGTGGATGGGCAAAAGATCAGCAGAGGATCAGCTATGGATCAGCAGAGGATCAGCAGTGGATCACCGATGGATCAGCATATGATCTGCAGTGGCTCTGTTGTGATTCAGCAACAGATCAACAGAGTATCAGCTGTGGATCAGTAAAGGATCAGTGTGGATCAGCAGAGGATCCACAGTGGATGAATTTATGTATTTAGAATTATTTCATTTTTGATCAGCAGAGGATCAGCTGTGGATTATTAACAGAAGATCAGTTGTGTCTCAGCAAATCATCTGCAAAGAATCAGCTGTGTATCAGAAAAGGATCAGCGTGGATCAGCAGACGATCTCCAAAGAACTGGCTGCGGATCCACAGAGGATCAGCTGTGGACCAGCAGTAAATCCACAGTGGATGAGCAAAGGATCAACAGGGGATCAGTGGTGGAACAGCATTGAATCAGCAGATTATCAGCAGTGTATCAATGATGGATCAGCAGATGATCTGCAGTGGCGATGTTGTGATTCAGCAACAGATCAACAGAGTATCAGCTGTGGATCAGTAAAGGATCAGTGTGGATCAGCAGAGGATCCACAGTGGATCAGCATCTGCTGATCTTTAGATGAGCAGAAGATTAACAATGGATCAAAAGAGAATCAGCCATGGATCACAGAGAGATCCACAGTGGATGAGCAAAGGATCAACAGAAGATCAGTGGAGGATTAGTATTGGATCAGCAGAGGATCAGCATTGGATCACTGATGGATCAGCAGAGGATCAGCTGTGGATCAGCAATAGACCTGCAGTGAATGAACACTGGATCAGCAGAGGATCAGTTGTGGATCAGATCTATATAAGATTGGGAGTGGATTTTATGTGGTTCAATCACCACCTTGCCACTAAAGTTACATGTAAATTGAATATGTGTTCAATAACATTTTTATGTAATAGTTTACTGGCTAATATTATGAATTTAGAATTATTTCATTTTTTATTAGTGTTCTGAATTCAATGGATTTAATTAAAATGCTGATGTAATATAACTTTCAAATGCATCGCCAGGTACAAACATGGCTTCCGTCTTTTCCGGCTGCACAAACAAATGAAATGTGTGTGTGTGTGTGTGTGTGTGTGTGTGTGTGTGTGTGTGTTATTGCATGCTCTCAGCAACCATTTTCGAACACTTTGAACTAGCAGATCAATTTCACTGTTTCTGCCATCGCATTCCTGTTAAGCCATGTGCTGAAATTACATTTCTACAATGTGATAACTGTCTAACCTTTTATCACAATTTATGACTGAAATAAAAAAAAATAATGAGCACACTATGGAAATATTTTATCTCTTAAGCTTTTGAGCATTACAGTGTGTTAGCTAAACCCAAACGGCTAATTAGGTAATAAAATAAAGCATTAATTAGGACATTACATATGTGTGTGCATGCATCTTTTAGCTTATTCGTAAAAAGCTTAATTACTTTTACTAATGATTGACCATACTGCCATTCTTACCTGCAGGTGGTTTTAACACTGGCATTACACACACACACACACGTACGCACGCACACACACCCGTGCTCCTGTTCTCTCAGCATGCCACCGGGGTTCATCTAAAACACCATCGGGTTCCTCACTAATTAACATCAGGCTAAATTTTCTCACATTTTTTTTCACATTAATTCCCCTGCAAAGTGGTTTATAAAGTGCTTTTAGCCAAATGACTGATAAAGGTGTACGTGTGTGTGTGTGTGTGTGTGTGTGTTTAATTAGAGACTTTACGAGTTTGTTAATAGAGTAATCAAAATGTAGCATGCTCTCACTGGATTACTGGGTAGAAATTAAATTAAAATAAACTCATGTGTGTGCTAGAAAATGTTCTGTACGTCAGAATT
>CM041000.1:3650420-3656590 GCA_022985145.1 Pangasius djambal | reverse complement strand
TTTTTTTGTAGTGTAGAGAAACATTTAGTTTCATTACTTTTGAAGGCATCTTTTCTCTACGGCACTTCTTCGCATGTGCCTAAGATTTTGAATAGTACTGTACCGTAGTACTGCATAGTACTGTATATATATATATATATATATATATATATATATATATATATATATATATATATATATATATATACTATTATGCAGTATTTGTTTTTTTTTTTTATTTCTTTATCTTTTTTATGAGTGGTTTTACAGCACCATTAAAGACACTGCTATTGTTCTCGTAGTGAAGCCTCTAAAGATTGATTTCTTTCGCAAACAGCTTTATCTTCTCGTGCAATATCATTCCCCCCCCCCAAATAAAAATAAAGAAATAAAGAAATAAAGAATGGAATTCCTCTGAGGCTTTAGCAGCGTGTAGCCTCTCCTGTCTCAGTGACAGCAAGCAGCAGATGACTCACTCACCGCGCTCCTGGTTTTGTGCCAGAATGAGCGTGTTATCTCCGAAAAGTCGTGAATATTTAATGCACCTGCAGCTGGCTTTATTGCCCAACTCGGCTACACGCATATTTCACAGGGAGCGCAAGTGGAACGATAATAGTAAAGGAGAGGTAATGAAAAACGCAGGGCTGCGTGTTTCTGTGTGCAGGATTACGTCATCAGCTCTCGAAGTCTTAACGATGCTCAGACTGAATTATTTTCACGAGAAGCTTTGCGAGCGAGGTCGGGATGTCATTCAACAGCGAGACACTTCTGAGATTTCGGAATGATTTGAGGTGGATGGGCCTGAAAAACTTGCCGCTGATCTTTTACTTTAACCTCTAAACCTCACGCCCTCCTCCCCCTCCCCCCGCATGTGATCAATACTAATTATTCTATTGTAAATGATATTCCCTGCTTAGAATGCTTGATGAGCAATTTCCTGTTTAAGCAGCTCGCCAGGACACACGTACGCACACCTACATTAGTGTGTAAATGCAGCAAATATACAAATGTGAGTTTTTTGTTTGGTTTTTTTTTTGCATTAAATGTAAAGTTTCACCTTCAGACTTTAGGCCACACGCCTTATCTGAGTATGATGCTGAGAGTCAGTGTTTGAATCATTTTAAACAAGCTGACTTGGAAAATCCGTCATCACTGAGGCCTTCTCCTCTCTCATTCAACGGGTCGGTGCATCCTTTGGTTACGACTGAGATCCATCCTCTTCCATTCAGCCAGTCCGGGTTTGAATCGTTTGGTCATCATTTGCATTTCGCTCCTCTCTCATTCAACAGGTCAGTGTCTGAATCAGGTCATTTTTGGAATCAGCAAGTCTTTCAGTCATTACTGACAATCATTCCTCTCTCAGTGGGTCACTGAATCTTTCTGTCATGAGTGAGATTCGCTCCTCTCTCATTCAGCAGGCGAGTGAATCAGTGAATCTTTCTGTCATTCGCTCCTCTCTCATTCAGGAGGTGAGTGAATCAGTGAATCTTTCTGTCATTCGCTCCTCTCTCATTCAGTGGTTCAATGTCTGAATCAGTGAATCTTCCCACTCCATTAAAGCTGATTTGGTCAGAGCTGGAGATTTCCACTGTTTCCAACGATTCAACCATAAGGAATCATTTACGTGCATGGATTCAAATGACTCAAATCATTTGAAACATTAAAAAAAAAAACATTCAAAAACTTCATCTGTAGCTTACACTGTAAAATGAAAATGAAAATGATAAGCCTATTAGATTGTTGCACCTGACCTTAATACCAAAATATGACTAAATATACATTAATAATAACAAAACAAAGGATTACTAAACAATAAATTGTTCAATAATAAGGTTAAATCAGGACTTTGTGTTTGTATTGTTCATGGTGTTTATGAGAAGTCAATAATCACTGTTTGCTATTGACTAAAGAAGATTAATTAAACCTCATCGGGCTCGTCTAACCTGCAAGGTTGAATGTTTTTTTTTTTTTTTTTTTTTTTTTTGCTGAAGCTGTGTGTGTGTGTGGGGGGGGTGTGTGATGTTCTGTTGTTCAGTTCAGTTTTTTATTGTCCACGTGGGAAATCTGTTTTGCAGCAACAGAAGCAACAAAACAACCCCAGCAAAACCAGCTCCAAAAAAGATTTATAAGCACATGGATTATTCCCTTTACCATTTGTTAAAATAATATCTTTACGCATAGTCAGTAATTTAAATTGGGAAATAGTACAAATGCTGGGTTGTTATAATGACCTTTCCTTTATCAAAACTAAACTAAAATACATTCATATTATCTGCTTGGTTGTAAACACTAAATCTTAGCGGCATCCGATGCGGCCACATAAGTGTTTCAACATACACTGTATGACCAAAAGTATGTGCACCATCACACCAATATGAGCTTGTTCAACATCCAGTTCCAAAACCATGGGCATTAAAATAGAGTTGTTATAACAGCACACCCGTTTCAATCTAGCTAGGTTTGGGCCACTGAAGGGAAACTGTAATGCTACAACATACAAAGCCATTCTAGGCAATTGTGTGCTTCCAACTTTGTGGCAACAGGTTGGGGAAACCCCACATATGGGTGTGACGGTCACATATTTTTGTCTATATACAGTCTCCTCTGAAAGTATTGGAACAGCAAGGCCAATTCTTTTGTTTTTGCTATACACTGATGACATTTGTGTTTCAGATCAAAAGACGAATACAAGACAATAAGTCCGAATTTCAGTTTCAATTTCCTGATATTTAAATCTAGATGTGTTACACAACTTAGAACATAGCAGCTTTTGCTTGAACCCAAAAACATTGGAACATGTGACTGACAGGGGTTTCTTGTTGCCCAGATGTACCCTGTTAGACTGATTGTTTATAGAATTAATAGCTCTGAATATCTACTCTTGGTTTGAGCCCTGGGTTTCGCCTGTGAAGACTGTATTTGTTGTTAAAAAGGATAAACCAACATGAAGACCAGAGAGCTGTCTATGGGAGAAAAGCAAGCCATTTTGAAGCTGAGAAAAGAGGGAAAACTGATCAGAGCCATTGCACAAGAATTGGACATAGCCAATACAACAATTTGGGGTGTTCTGAAAAAAAGAAGCCACTGGTGTACTAACAACCTGACATGGAACAGGTCAGGTCTGCCAAGGAAAACAACAGCAGTTGAGAACAGAAACAGTGTGAGATCTGTGAAGAAAAAACCCAAAAACAACAGTCAGTGACATCACCAACAACCACCAAAGGGAAGAGGTGAAGGATCACAATCTACCAATCAAAGAAGATGTTGGGAGCAGAAATATAGAGGCCATACCACAAGATGCAAACCACTCATCAGCAATAAGAATCAGAAGGTCACACTGGAATTCACAAAGAAATACAGAGAGCCACAAAAGCTCTGGAATCAAGATTCTACCAAAGTGATGGAAAGGCCAAAGTGTGGAGAAAGAATGGATTTGCTCATGATCCAAAACATAAGAGCTCATCAGTCAAGCATGGTGGAGGTAGTGTCATGGCTTGGGCTTGCATGGATGCTTCTGGAACTGGCTCATTAATCTTTATTGATGATGCAACTCATGATGGTAGCAGCAGAAACATTCTGCCTAGAAATTTACTTAGAAATGCATCCAATCTAATTAGCAGGAACTTCATCATGCAGTAAGACAATGACCCAAAACACACTGCCAACACAACAAAGGAGTTCATCAGGGGAAAAAGTGGAAGGATTTAGACTGGCCAAATCAATCACCAGACCTTAACCCAATCAAGCATGCATTTCACCTCCTGAAGAGGAGATTCGAGGGAGAAAACCCCCAGAGCAAACAACAACTGAAAGAACCTGAATGCAACAGTTTGTCATTTTGGTCGCCGTCTTGATGCAGTTACTGCAAACAAGGGATAGGCAACCAAATATTAAGTGTTATTTACTTTAATTCACTATTTGTTTCAATACTTTTGCTCACCTAAAAATTGGGTGCTCTGCCACCAAAGGTGCCATTAGAAAATGAAAGCTGACATTCTGATCTATCTCAAACCCAAATATCTTCTAAATATCTATCTAAAGCAAACACAAAGAATTGGCCTCGCCATTCCAACGCTTTCAGAGGAGACTGTAGTGTACTGATATCAGTTGATTTTAAGTAAAACATGTTCGCGTTTTTTGTTCGTGAGACATTCAAGTAGTCATCATAAACAGTTATTTACTAAACCTTCGCCCTTGTGGAGAAGGCGTAAGGGACAATCTCGAAAACGTCTCAAAAGAATCCACTTCATTACGATCAAACCAAGATTAAAAAACAAGATACAGTAGACTGCTTGTATAAAAGAGAGGGCTTTCTTATCTGAAGATAAGTCTGTAAATTAGAGTCTTTCATGAGCTTCTGCTTCCTTTTTTCTCTAGAGGCAAAACTGCAAAAGGTCAAGCAGCTTCTTTATTCTGCTCATTACATCATTTGGTACTTTTTCTTGCCACAAGCGCTATGAGAAATTCCTTCCAGAGTCATGGAGTCTTCTTGGTGTATCAAAGATTTCGTTGTATTGATCATGCAATTGTGTCTGTTCCCGGACTTTTCCCAACCTGTATCTAAAAAAAAAAAATGTCTAGGACGTGACAAAACCGTCTGTCATAAACTGCATCATCAGTGTCTTTAGTCAAGACTTAATGTCTGGAGATCTCACAGCTGAGGGAGTAATATAAATTAATTAATTAAAATAATTACAAACATTTCTTATATAATATTTACCAATTTTATGTATTATAATATATAGTATTTATTTATTTATTTTATTTATTATATGTTATTTTTATATAAATTTCATTTACCACTTGTACATTGGTGGACATATAAAGATTATTTACTTACTATTGAACTATTAATTAACTATTTGTTTATTTTTATATAATTTATTTTATTTAGTTTACTGGGTTTTTTTTTTACATTTTATATTTGACAGTGTACACCTGCATTTCGAGAGATTCATTTACAAAGTTTAATTCAGTTTAAAATCATTTTTTATTCATTTTTATTTATTCTGTTTTATTTAATATTTGCAAATTGTTAACTGAAAAACGTTTTTTTTTTTTCGTTTTGACAACTTCTAATGTAACCATATAAAGATTTTATTTATTTTTCTATTTGTTTACTAAGTTATTTCAGCTGTGTAACGTTTGATATTCCATTTCTATATAATTAATTTATTTGCTTCATTGGCTGTAAATATTTTGTATTTTCACCTATTAAATATCTTATAAATCTCTGTGAGAACTGTGTGAAAATTTGAATTAGAAATTTGATTTAAATATTCAGCCTTATCGATGTCTGATTTTTTAAAAAATTATTTAATTAATGGAATGTTTTATTTATTTTTATTTAAAGTATATATTATTATTGTGTATTTATTTGTTTGTTTGTTTATTCATTGATTATTTGTTTCTGTAAGCAAGATCTATCTATCTATCTATCTATCTATCTATCTATCTATCTATCCACTTTTTTATCAACAAAAAAATTAAAAATTTAAATTAAATTAAAAATGTAATTTAAATATTCAGCCTTATCGATGGATGATTTTTTAAAATTACTTAATTATGTTTTATTTATTTTTATTTTAAATATGTATTTATTTGTTTGTTTATTTATTCATTGATTATTTGTTTCTGTAAGCAAGATCTATCTATCTATCTATCTATCTATCTATCTATCTATCTATCCACTTTTTTATCAACAAAAAATTTAAATTTAATTAAACATTTTATTAAAAATTTGATTTCAATATTCAGCCTTATCGATGTATGATTTTTAAATAATTATTTAATTAATGGAATGTTTTATTTATTTTTATTTTAAATATATATTTATTCTGTATTTATTTGTTTGTTTGTTTAGTCATTGATTATATGTTTCTGTACGCAAGATCTATCTATCTATCTATCTATCTATCTATCTATCTATCTATCTATCTACTTTTTTATCAACAAAAAAAAAAAATCAAAAGTGAAATTTTACCTCTCAAGTTAAGTTCAACTGAGTTGAAAAGTCCGTGAGGGTCATTTTTGTTTTGTTGTTTTTATTTACAGAGTTTGTGTTCAACTCACACACACACACACACACACTCACACTGCACTCTTCACTTTAATATTTAATGTGTATGTGTCCTGGTTAATATTTAATGTGTCACTGTTTCTCACACTCAGTGTTCTATAGCTGTTCCTCT
>CM041000.1:3627920-3647920 GCA_022985145.1 Pangasius djambal | reverse complement strand
AGGTTTACCTCAGCGGCTTTAGTGCAGTTTTCTCCTCTCAGCTCTAATAAACATGCCTCCTGTGTTGTTTTTCCTTTCTCATTGTCATCACCACATCACTCTTCTTCATCTCTTCCCTTTCCGTTTCTTTCTCTTCTTCCTCCAGTCTTCATTTGTTCCACTCTCTTCTTCATCTCTCCCCTTCTCCTTCTTTTTCTTCTTCCTCCAGCTTTCATTTTCGTTTCTTATCCTCATTTTCTGTTTTCTTTATTGCTTTGATTTAATGTTCTCTTTCTTTCTTCCTTTCTTTTTGGTGCTTCTTTGTGTTTCGCTTACCTCGTTCATTCGTTCTTTCGAAAATTCTTTTTTTTTTTCTCTCACTTTTAAACCTGGTGTCCCTACCTCTCTTAATTCTTTGTTTGTTTCTTTCTTTCTTTCTTTCTTGCTTTCTTTGTTTCTTTGTGTCTCCCTCCATCACTTTGGTCTTTTGCTTTCATTTTTTCACTTTCCTAAATTTTTTCCTATTTCACTTCCTCCCTTGCTTTCTTTTTCTGTTATTGTTTGTCTCTTCTTTCTCTCTTTTTCTTTATTTCTACTTTTTCTAATTTCTTTTGCTTTCTTCAAAACTTTATTTCATTATTTTTTTCTTTCATTTCTTGTTCTTTTTTTGTCATTTAATTACTTGTGTACTATGTTGTTCTTCCTCCCTCTGTTTTTCTTTTTTTCTTTTGGTTTCTTTTGTTTTGTTGCTATATTCTTTTTTTTCTTTCTTACTTTCTTTTTGGCTTCTTTTTTTCTCCTACCTTTCCTCCTTTTCTTTCTTTCTCCCTCCCTCAACTTTCTTTTTTCTTCCTCCATTTCTTTTTGTCATTTTTACTCTCTATTCCGTTTCAGTCACTTTTATTTATTCCTATTTCTGATTTTTCCAATATTTTTTTTCTCCCATGCTTAATTATTTCAGCTTTCTTTCTTTCTTTCTTTCTTTCTTTCTTTCTTTCTTTCTTTCTTTCATCCTCATCCTCAATCACATTTTTCTGTCCCTCCCACAACCTTCTTTTTTTTCTTTCTTTCACTGCTTGCTCCATTGCTTTCTTCTCGTTTTTATTTTTCTTTGTGTTCATTCTTCTTGTTTTTGCATTTTCTATTCTTTTTCTTTCAGGTTTATCTTTTTTTTGTTTTTTCACAGTTTTCTCTGTCCCACTCTTTCTTTCTTTCTTTCTTTCTTTCTTTCTTTCTTTCTTTCTTTCTTTCTTTCTCATCACTTCAGTCACATTTTTTTCTGTCCCTCCTGCAACCTTCTTTTTTTTTCTTTCTTTCACTGCTTGCTCCATTGCTTTCTTTTCGTTTTTATTCCCCTCTATGTTCATTCTTCTTGTTTTTTGCATTTTCTGTTCTTTTTCTTTCAGGTTTGTTTTTTTGTTGTTTTTCTCAATTTTCTCTGTCCCACTCTTTCTCTCTTTCTTTTGTTTTTTTTTTCTTTCTTTCACTGCTTGGTCCATTGCTTTCTTTTCACTTTTATTTCTCTCTATGTTCATTCTTCTTGTTTTTTGCATTTTCTGTTCTTTTTCTTTCAGGTTTGTTTGTTTGTTTGTTTTGCTCCGTTTTCTCTCTCCTTCTCTTAATTCTTTCTTTCTTTCTTTCATATTTGCACATTTTAACATTTTATATCTTCAGTGCACTTCTGCATTATTATGAGTGGTGTACACGCAGCTTGTCCAGAGCAACAGCTGAGGCATGTTTCTGTGCTTTCTTTCCCGTTACGATGTTCCGTTGAAATTAAAACCGCTGTTTTTTTGGGAGTGTTTTGCAGATTTCTGGCCCCGGCTGTATAACCCTGTATTTCGGTGGGCAAACTGCGAGGCTTGCTAGTGTAAAGCTTCAGTCTGGACTCTTTGTGTTTTTCTCTTTGTGCTTGCTTAAAGGAAGGAATACGATCCGTGCTGCTTTATGACTAAGTGCACTTGCTCAGGTTTCTGTTTCCCCCTCAGTCCAAGCTTAGATCACATTTCTGACCAGCGACACATACAATTATATGATCCAAATTAAACCACTGAAAGATGACCTGCAGAGGATAAAAGGCTGAATATATTCCTGCTGCGGTAATCATCCAACTCCGTACTACTTTTATTATATCACATAGGGAGCACAGGGATGTGCTGTAGGGAAAGATTTACATTGAGACTGACTCAGTTTTGGAGGTGAAGCCATAATCGGATTAAGTGTCTTTGTAAACGCATCCTCGTCTAATCAGATTGTGGGAAAAAAAAGACTTGTTTTAGTCAATAAAAAAAAATAAAATTAAAAATCATATGGGACCCAACATCATACCCTGAGGGATGCCAAACATCTACGTAAGAAATAGAGTAACTAAACACCAATACAATCCCCTAAATGTGAAGGTATAAACTCCAATTTAAGTTTCATTGTATAAACATGGGGTATTGTACATGCTTTTTTTTTTTTTATTTTTTTTTTTTTAAAAAATGACAGTTGGTTTGAAATGAAGAGATCCTTTTAAGAAACCCATGAATTATAATTCAAATATTGATTCAAATACCAGAATCTAATTTTGCTAATCTGTTAATTCAAAAGGTCTGGAAAAGATGTCTGAAAAAAAAAAAAAAGATATTTCAAGCGTGTGTTTTATTATGTATACGTGTACATGATATAATTAGCATATTAATTATGTAGGCTTTAGGGTTGTTGTTACGATTGCGTTTCTAATAGTGCTCTTTTCTTGCTCTGTCACTTTTAATTAGAAACCTTTTCACTCTTACTTAACTACATTACAATTATGAGTTAAACTGTGATGACAAAGTGTAATTATATTTTAGTTGTCATGGTTACATGTGACATAGTTACTGTACGAACATACATAGTACAGCGCTTTTGAGTTCTGGATTCTGATTGGTCCGAGGCCGTGTAAGAGCACGGCTTGGACGGTAGTTCCAGTGTAATATGAATGATAGGTTAATATTAATGTGCTCATTCTAATATGTTAACGTTTCTATGGTAACAGCTCATACATAGGGACTTGAACAGGAGATACTCCATATAGTCTAAGACTAATAATAAACACCCCCCCCCCAAAAAAAAACAAAAAAAAAACACTCATTCTAATAGGTTATACTGTAATTTCCAAAGTAACAGCTCATTCACATCATTCACATCAGCATTATTTGTTTTCTGTTAAAAAAAAAAGAAAAGATGTTTAATAATAAGCAGCAGTGGTATAAGAGGAATAAATCACTTGCGGACATGCTGTTACGGGAAAATAATCAACAGTAACGCCACTAATTCGTTTTGTTCCTAACTAAAGTGAGATGAACGTACTGCTTTGTATGCGTATGTGTTGAATCATCCGCTTCACCCACGGCATTAGAGCAGTGACGGCACACTTCAAAGCGAGAAAGGGAGAAAGAGATCGAGATAGAATGATGTGGAGAGATGAAGAACAAGCGTATCTGCAGGATCTGGAATGCGAGTCAGCTCCGAGACGTGCACAGACCCAGCGTCTGGCCCAAGGGTGATGTAGCGTACGCTGCTGTGGGATTTTCTCCTGAAATCCGAGTGCATGTGTTTCAGCTCTCAGCCACTCCATCAGGAGCTTTACATCAGCAACTACAGCCCAGAGAATCACACACAAGAAACCCGGCTCTCTTTTCTCCAAAGACCCCCACGTGCTTCTGTCTTTCTTTTTATTCCTCGTATTACTTCTTCTTCTTTATCTCTCTCTCTCTCTCCCTCAGTTCTTTCTTTCATTGATTCTTTCTTTCTTTAATTCTCTCTTTTCACTTCTAGCATTCTTCTTGCATTAGTTCTCTCCTCTCCCTCCCTCCCTCCCTCAAGTCTTTCTTTCTTCCCTTCTTTCTTACTTGTTACTTTTTCATTTGCCTCAATTTTTTTTTCTTCTCCACATTTTTCTGCTTTCTTTATTATTTTGCTTTTTTTTTTTGCTTTTTCATTGACTTTTTTATATTTCTGTTTGTTACTCATTTTCTTTCTCTCCATCCTTCATTTCTTTCTTTCTTTCTTTCTTTCTTGTTACTTTTTCATTTGCCTCATTTTTTTTCTTTTCTTCTCCACATTTTTCTGCTTTCTTTATTATTTTGCTTTGTTTTTGCTTTTTCAATGTTTATTTTTATATTTCTGTTTTTTACTCATTTTCTTTCTCTCCATCCTTCATTCATTTCTTTCTTTCTTTCTTTCTTTCTTTCTTGCTTTCTTTCTTACTTGTTACTTTTTCATTTGCCTAAATTTTTTTTCTTCTCCACATTTTTCTGCTTTCTTTATCATTTTGCTTTTTTTGCTTTTTCATTGTCTTTTTTATATTTCTGTTTGTTACTCATTTTCTTTCTCTCCATCCTTCATTCACTTCTTTCTTTCTTGTTACTTTTTCATTTGCCTCAATTTTTTTCTGTTCTTCTCCACATTTTTCTGCTTTCTTTATTATTTTGCTTTTTTTGCTTTTTCAATGTTTTTTTTATATTTCTGTTTTTTACTCATTTTCTTTCTCTCCATCCTTCATTCATTTCTTTCTTTCTTTCTTTCTTTCTTGTTACTTTTTCATTTGCCTAAATTTTTTTCTTTTCTTCTCCACATTTTTCTGCTTTCTTTATTATTTTGCTTTTTTTTTTTTTTTTTTTTTTTTTTTTTTTTTTTTTTTTTTTTTTTTTTTTTTTTTTTTTTTTTTTTTTTTTTTTTTTTTCTTTTTCTTTGTTTTTTTATATTTCCATTTGTTACTCATTTTCTTTCCCTCCATCCTTCATTTCTTTCTTTCTTTCAATTAAATTCCTCAATCCTTCCTCAGAGCCATTTCTTGCTTTATTCGTTCATTTCTTGTTACAGAGTTCAGGCCATGGTGTGAGCAGAAGCTCAGTTTAGGGCCTGTTTGTCCCCAAAAGGGGACGTCGTATGGTGCGAGTTTGGGGTGGATGAAAAAGTCAACACTGGCCACCAAACAGCTCAAAACAAAAACAGAGCACTTTCACCGTAGCAAGGCACAAATCAAGAATTTTTTGTATGCTGCTCTGTAACGCTAGCCACCGAGCCACGGAGCTGATAATGGGAGCAGTGCACGTAAGGGTGTTTGGGGGTAATGGTGCTTGTGTGAGACAATGAATAGTCAGGAAGGTGGGAGTTTCAGAATATTAGGTTCAACACACAGAGTATATCAGTGAGGTGGGAAATGACGACCCAAAAATGGCCTTCTTGAATCTTTATCTCAAAATAAAACTTCTCTTTCTGTCTTTCTCTTTAGTTTTACATTCTTTTTCTTTCCTTTCTTAATATATTTTTCTTTTTAATTCCGTGCTCCTTTTCTTTTTTTCCCTTAACCTACCTACCTACCTACCCACCCACCCACCTACCTTCCTTCCGTCCTTCCTTCCTTCCTTCGTTACTTAGCAGTATTAAGCTTCTCTATTAAACGCACAGATCTATGCCCACATGGAGTGATGCATTCAGAGGGCTTACAAAGATGCGCAGCCAGGTGCACCGCTTTTAGGCTGATTACCTGCATGAGGTCTTCGTGTAGCAACCGTCGCCAGGCTGCCATTTCTTTCATTCTTAATTCTTATTTGTTTCTCTCACCTTTCTCTCCCGACATCCCTCAGTTCTTCCTTCCTTCCTCATATATTCTCTCCTAAAGCCCCAGTATGGGACTGTAAAAATTAAGTGCTAAATCTTTCAAACCAAATTCTATTAAAGTGTTCTCTTTAAACTCATTTTATTTTATAGATATTTTCATGTGAGAAATTATGACGGTATAAGGATATGGAAAGGGGGTGGGGATAATGATTTTCATATCAAAATCAACCCAGATTTGATTTGATTTGTCTGATTATTATTTTAGGTTCTCACTGGCTGGCAACCCATGACCTACAGATTTTGTGGAAACAAGATGAGCTCATTGCCTGCAATTTGCATTTTTTTGATAACTCTCTCTCTCTCCTATAACTCCACTCACACAGAGTGCCCTAAGGCCCAATGAGAGGTAAAGATTAAAAGACCTAGCCAATATTTTTAGTAGAGCTCAAGCCGCCAATCTGCCACCACACCGTCCCCTGAGACTGTGCGATTGACCTTCTGGCAGGTGTAATGCCCCCCTGGTGGACATGCACATCCAAGGTCCCTTCCTGAAAGTAAAGCTGTGGAAGAATAAATCTTGGAAGCACTAGCTCAATGTTACATCTGACCATCCACATCGCCCGCAGCAGCAGTTTCTTCTTTGTGGAGACAAAAGATGGTGGAATTTGTCCTTGCATTGATTACCAGGGTTTGAACTCTGTCACCAATAAGTATTGTTACCCTCTCCCACTGCTCACATCTGCCCTCAAGCAGGTAAGAGGAGCAAAGATTTTTACCAAAATAGACTTATAAAGTGCCTACCATGCCTACCATTCCTAGGTGACAAGTGGAAGATGGCCTTCAAGTGAAAGACGGCCTTCATTCTGAATTCTAACCACTGCAAATATTTTGTAATCCCATATAGCCTCATAAGCACATCTTTCTTCCCAGCCTTCATGAATGAAATCCTCTGAGAGTGCATGAATTGCTCTGTTTTCGTCTATATTAATGACATTCTTCTCGACCTCCGAAGAAGAACACATTTAACAGGCGCAAACAGCTCTCCAAAAACTATCTATATGCAAAGCTGGAGAAATGTGAATTTCACAATAGGTTCAGTTAAGTATCTGGGCTATGTCCTAGATGAGAGGGGAGTAGAAATGGACCAGAGCAAGTTGGAGGCAGTCATGTCCCGGTCACAACCCAAAACCCCAAAGGTGTTGCAACGATTTTTTATCAGTTTTATCAGTGATTCATTTGAGGTTTCGGCTCTGTGGCAGCAGCTTTGGCTTCTCCCCTCAAGGGAAAGCCCAAATGGACAGAAGAAGCAGAGCAAGCCTTTATAACATTCAAAGACCAGTTTACCACTGCACCCATCCACCATCTCCCTGATCCCTCTCTCCAAGTTCAAGCCTGCTGCCTAGTTTCATTAACCAAACTCCCCACCTTTTGCACATGCCTCAATATCAGTCTATCTTCAGGTGATCACCCCCCGTCTAAAGGACAAATGGAACCTCTGAAACAAGAAACTGGGAGGTTCCTACGAGCATCCTGCACCAATCACCAGCAATATTGATGCTGGTACCTACCCCGGGGGCAAATGCTCAGAACTCCCTGATCGATTCATCCACAGGTCTCACTCCCTTTCAGTGTGTGTTAGGGTACCAGCCTCCTCTCCACCCATAGTCCAACATCCAAGCCATAGACAACTAGATAAAGAGAAGTAAGCGGACATGGGAAGCCACACATGTGAGACTACCAATGGCCTTTGACAGATGGAAGAGATAGGCAGACCATCATCACCACCCCTAAGCCCATTTAACTAGTTGAACAATTCAACCCTTTATCTTGCAAACTATAACTCCGAACCTTTTACTAAATTGCATGCTCAATATTTCCCCACTTCCCTAAAACTACACCCTATTGTCACGACTCTTACAGACAATTCACAGCCAAGCCACCAGTGGGCAATCCCCCCCCAATGTATTTAAAGCACAAGGACATGCAATCTAAGTGTGAAGCCTTGCCAATTTCCAGTTCAATTGTGTGAGTTCTGAGCAAAACAATATTGATTTATCTTGCATGCTATACAGTGTATGACTCTATTAATACTGTCTTGATACTTCTTTTGATTGCCTTTTGAATTTATTTAGATTATATCTGATCACCTGTGTATTGACCGTGTCTGTGTTTGTGACTTCACCTCTTGGAATCTGTTTCTCTTTCCCTTTCAACTCCAAATCAATGTGAGATCCCAAGATTAGCTTCGTGAATAAAACAACGAGGCAGCCATTTTCAGTGAGATAAAGAGGAGCTCGTTAGGGATTTAGATCATGCTGGCGTTTGGTGGATGTGTGTTATTAAATATTCAGAGCCATTGGAGATAAAACCAGACCAAATTGGACATGTCCTGTGTGTTTAATAATTAAGCAGAATCCTTCCATTGATGTATTATTGCCTCGTTAAGCTGTACACTTTTCTCTTCACACATCCCAGTGGATGCTGTTCTGTGAAGCTCCGCCCACCTTCTTTAAGGATAGGTATGTAGGAAAAGAAAGGATAAAGGGCTTGTTATAAAACTAAATGTAGCTGTGGCCTAAATATTTCATTCTGATTGGTTGGCGAGAGGCGATATGGATTTGCTTTTTATATAAACATTACACATTTTCAGAGTTAAAATGTTAAAGTGTGACGCAGTGTTGGAGAATTTAAATTCCAGCTGACATCTGATGATGTCATAATGGGTGTTACAGCAGCCGACCAATCAGCAGCTTCATTTTTTTTATATTTAACACACACTCATTCACAGTTTCTTCTTGATTCTGCTGAAGATTCTTGATTCTTCACTTCAATTTTATTCGTCATAGTGCTATGCCATTATTCCTCACATTTTGTCTTTATTTTCTTCATCTCTCCCCATTTCAGTCCTTTCCTTTTTTCTCAATATTTTCTCTATTTCTTTTCTTCTCTTATTGTTTCTGCCTTCTTTATTACTCTCCTTTTTGCTTTTTCTATTTTATTGAATTTTTTTTTTCTGTTTCTGTTACTGTCTCATTTTCTCTCTCTCCCTCGATCAATATCTTATTAGGTATTGATTCTTTCTTTCTTTCTTTCTTTCTTTGCTTTATAATTATTTTTTCCCCATTTTTATTCTTTTTCTATTTTTTTCTCTTTTGATTCTGTGATTCCTTTGATTTTGTTTCTTTTTTTCCCTTGATTTTTTCTGACTTTAAGAACACCTCTGTCTGGTGCAAGAGCTTTACTTGGATATTTCATACTTTCTGAATCGCCAGGAGTGGAACTGATCGCAAGAAATATCCTTATATGAAATATTGCATATTTGCAACTCTGGGTATGTCACAACATGGTGTTCCTTCCAGGTCCTCTGAGCTGGATAACTGAGAATATCCATAAAGCCATCCCTTTCAATTATCGAGATTGAATAACATCTCGATTTCAGGCATTTCAGACCAAAGCATTGTCTTAAATACCGTACACAGAGCTACGTAGTGATATATGACTAATTGTTACAAACACACTGGTATTAAAATACATTTCCTTACATCTCAGTCACTGTTAGTACAATTAGGATTTTTAGCCAAAATTTTAAAAAATGGCTAAAAAAAACATTAGTTTTTTAACACTAGTGTTAAAATTCACTTCCTGTTTTTGTTCATCTCTCTCCGATTATGCTAATCAACGATAAAATATAATATCACCCTCCAGTCAGTTCTTGTTTCATCTCGCTAATCGGCAACTTGTAACCACTGTTAGCGAAACTAGCAAAGCACTTTATCTACGTTGTAATCATTGGTGATGATTGTGATGATGGTTACGATGATGCAGTTGCTTTTACTCTCATCGCAGAGACCGAAAATGAACTAGAACTAGTTCCGACGCTCCCGTTTGGGTCAGTTCTAGTCTTTTGGAGGAAAAAAAAAACAACAAACTTCAGAGTCATCTGTCATTTCCATAATGACACATTCACTCTTTCACCTTGCAGATTTTCTTCCCTGAACATTTAAAATCCCCCTTTTAATGACATTAATTCATCATTAAACGCTTTGCCGCCAAAGAGAATATTAAAAGTTACATATTAAAAGATATGTCTATAAAAATTCCGATGAAATAATGAAACCAATCAGGCTGCACACGCACACGGTTATATAACAGCCATAACAATGACATTTATAATAACTGCAGTTCATTTTTGCTGTCGTGGTGATATAATAGGTGATTTATGAAACAAAAAGTTCGTTCGAAAGAAAAATAATTGACCTGGTTTGGATTAATGCAATTAAGTGTGATAATAGAATCTGATCACACACACACACACACACACACACACACACACACACACACACACACACAAGTACAGGACATGTTTTTGCAATGCAATGTGTTTACAGTATGTTTTCCCTGGAGGGAAACAGGTGCTGTTTAGCAGGTTAAACGAAAGAATGTGTGTTGCATGAGTGTGTGTGTACATGTACATGTGTTTATGTGCAGAGTAGTAGTGTGGGCATGTTTATATTTTCATGCATACATGTATATTTGGGTGTAAAAAAAAAAGTGTGCATTTTTAGGCATGCTCGTGTGAACATACATGACTGAACATAACAATATTTGCTAAGCTATTTATATTATCTACCTACTGTGTGCCAATACTTATTGTCAACAGCGTAAAACCAACATTATGCAAGTTATTCCAAGTATGTGGCCATGCACATATATCTTTTTAAAATAATGTTTACTTTTCTTTCTCGTAAATTCTGCCTAGCAAAGCTACATAACAATCGTGAAACCATATTAGCAACAGATTTTGTTTGTACTATTAAAATAAACGATAAGCCTGTTTTCTTGTTCCCGTAAAGGGTGTAATGCTTTTGCATTTGCTATTGGCTTCCAATCTTTATTAATCTGTTTTTGTTAAACTGCTTCGAAAGTTCCATGGAAAGAAATAATGAACAATTAATTTTAGTACACTATTAAAATTCAAATCCTGCTTTTTGTGAATACTGTAGCAACAAATATCATCACGCTAATATTTATCTGTTTGTTTGGTCAGTTATATAAAACTCATACGTTGTAGTCCATGGCTAATTGCTGCAAAGGCCCTATATGTATTAATATTCACTTCCTGTTTTTGTTTATGCTAATTGATGCCTTAAATGGAAACAATGGAATGAATAAAAATCGCAAACACAGTGGCATCAAAATCCAACTCCTTCTTTTGCATATATTGTGGTGCATGGCTAATTCACTGTCAGCTTTTTTTGTTTTGTTTGTTTGTTTTATGCTAATTGGTGGATTCTGATTGTTGTTCAAAATACTTCGTAAAAAAAAATCCCCCCAAATAACCTTGTGTTAAATTAAAATACACACATTAGCATTCAAATTCACTTCTTGTTTTCGTTTAGCATCATGCAAATGTCATCATGGTTAAAAAAACTAATTGGCTACTAACATTCAGCACATGTTAGCAAAATGTCAAAACCATTGGCTAGACATTTATGCTAATTGTCAAGGCATTTTATCTGTTGGGAAAAAAACATAATAAACACAAACACACTCAGCATTAAATCCACCATGCTAATTTGTCAGCTTTCAATCACTGCTGTCAAAAGGCTAATTAAAGACAGTGAGCTTTCACTTTTGTTTCTTTTCTAGCAGCATGCTAACGATATCGCTGCTGTTTATTGCTATTAGTAAAATTATAATTTTTAGTTGAAATAAGAAAAAAAAGAGAGCAAACTATGTCTTTGGGTCATACAAATTTGTACTATGGCTTATTGTTACATACGCACTGCTAATAAAATGTATATTTGTTCTAGCCTTATGCTAATCAGTGGCTGCTCTGTGGTGTTAGCAAAATTAGCATCTCCTAACTCTATCTTTAAAATAACAGAAAACAGACAAAGTCTAATTATTACAAACACACTGGTATTCAAATTTGTTTAATACCAGTGTGTAAATAATATCATTCTAATCGTTGGATAAATCATGATGATAATTGCAACCCTACTACAGAAATTACCCTGCTTTTTATCGTTTAGCATTTCCTACTCAAAATGCTAGTTTTAGCAAATTAGCATTTTTTTTTATTAAATAGGTTATCCCTCAGACAGAAACACGCTCAGATCTGCTTGCTTGAAGATGAAGGTTTGAGTTTGCGCTCCATTTTTCACTCTGACATTTTCCTCCTGTGACATCGGCCATGATTCAGCAGCCTGTCAGTCTGTCAGTGAGGCATCAACTTCACGCTAACTGCTAAACGTCCACTTTGAAATCCACTGACTTTTTAATTTATCAAAACCTTTTTTGCTGCCTCTCTGGACTGAACTCACAAATGTCATGGCACAAACATTATTTAATTTGATTTTCCAGCAGCACTGCATGATAATATAGCATTGTTTTAGGTTTAATGCTAATTAACCTAGATTCAAATATCAGAATCCTTGTTTACAATCTCTTTTTTGTAATTTACATAAAACCTGATTTACGGATTACTAACTCAATACCATGTGTTAATGATTAGCAGTTCTGTTCAATTAGCCATTTTGTCTTAGCTCAGATAGCAAAGTAGGTACAACAGAAATTCCCACCCAAAATCTTGCTGGAGCCAATCAGACCACAGTTCACACACAAAATGCTAATATAACCAACCAAACCAAAATTCCTGATCAAAGTGTCACTGTTACCAATCAGACCACCGTTCCCGCCCAAAGTGTCACTGTAACCAATTAGACCACAGTTCCTGACCAAAGTGTCACTGTGACCAATTAGACCACAGTTCCTACCCAAAGTGTCACTGTAACCAATCAGACAAAGTTCCTGACAAAGTGTCACTGTAACCAATCAGACGACAGTTTCTGTCCAAAATATTATTTTAATCAAGCAGTCCTTAGTTACCACCCAGGTGGCACCGTAACCAATCAGACCATTGTTTCAACCTAAAGTGTCACTGTAACCAATCAGATGACAGTTCCCACCCAAAGTGTCACTGTAACCAGTTAAACGACAGTTCCTACCCAAAATGTTACTGTAACCAGTCAGACCACACTTCCCACCCAAAATGTCACTGTAACCAATCAGACCACACTTCCCACCCAAAGTGTCACTGTAACCAATTAGACCACAGTTCCTGACCAAAGAGTCACTGTAACCAATCAGACCACAGTTCCCACCCAAAATGTTACTGTAACCAATCGGATGGCATTTCCTGCCCAACATGTCTCTGTAACCAAATGGAAATTTCTTTTTATTTAAGATTTAATCTAGATAGATAGATAGATAGATAGATAGATAGAGTCTCTCAGTTTCTTGCTCTCTCTCTGCTCTCTAGCTGAGTTTGTGTTTCTTCTCTCCCACGAATCCCTTGAATGAATTCCCATGAAGCCTTGTTAATGGCTTATTTGCATATTTCTTGGACATAAACAGGAAGTGGCTGTGGAAAAAAATGGCCACCTGGGCTGTTGCACGAGCTCTCACATGCAACACAGTCTAATGCTAAACCACAGCAAATTTAAAAACTAGCGTCTCATTTGCATTTGGTGTTGTTTAGTGAGGTTATGCTTTTTTTAAAAAAAAAAATCTCTCGCTCATAGCCAACAGGAAATGAGAAACAGACTATGATTTTCTCTCACACATCGTTTTCTCTCAGAGACGAATCAAACATGTGGGATTGATTTCCTTTCAATCAGTGAGCTAAATAAAGAAAAGTCAATGTGGAAGAGTTTCTAGCTTTCTAGTGTTCTTCAAAGCACTGCTTATTTTTAGCAAAATTACCATTGTTGTTCTTAGCAAAATGATTAGCTTCTGGTTGAACATTAGCCTTTTTTTTTTTTAAACAGATGTTTATATGGAGTGTTGCTTAGCTTAAAGCTAATCAAGTCGTTTGCTTAGCTTATGTTTTTAATTTAGCCTCTTAGCCGTCAGAAAATGAGACGCAGATTGAGATTTTATTTTCTGTCTCTTGTAGATTGCTTTTAAAGGAGAAATAAAACATTTAAGAGCGATATTTTCTTCACTGTGTGAATGAAATAAAGCTTTCTTTGATGTTTTTTTTGGCTTTCGGGTTTTCAGGCTAACCTCTAAGGTTAGCATTTAACTTTATTTTTCTAATAACATCATTTTTGTTCTATAACTTAAAATGTCTTCTCAGTAATGATTCAGCATTATTCACAATTATTAAACTGTTATAATCAGCAAAAATTAGCAAAACTGTTAGCTAAATTATCCTTGTTTGAACCAAAATACTAGCTTCCAGACAAGCAACATTTGCATTCTAGATCAAGCTTTTGATCATACCACCAAATATTAATAACAAAAGTAATTACATTTCTGAAAAAAAAACCCAAAAAAACATAGCCTCTCAATAACATGCAGTGCTGCTTAGCTTGAGTCAGAGCTTATGCTAATATTTTAAAATCAAACGAAATGAAACACATCATAATTTCCAACTGATTTATTCTTCTCACGTCTTCCTTTTTATATAACAATGAAATGTGGCAATAAAATTCTTTCATTGTATAAGCTAAGTAAAGATTTGTTTTCTTGCTGTTTTTTTTTTCTTTTTTTTCCAGGCTGACTGCCAATGCTAGTGTATAACCTCTTTAGTTTGAATAATTTCTGACCCACTTTGTGAAGCTATGAGAATGCAGTGACTACCAAAAACTTCTAATTAGCAATAATGAGCTATCATTATTATTAGATAAATTTGCATTTCTGGTTATAGACCAATACACTGTTCAAATTAAGTCATGCTAATCTGTGGGTACTAGCTCCTGATTAGCAACATTTGTAATGTTGTTAGCAAAATGCCTAGCTTCTGGTTACGGTTAGCAATTTTACCATGTTTGCGTTGTTGGCAACTAGTAACTAATAGTCTAAGAAACAATTATCAAAACACTTAGCAAACAGTTATGATTAGTACTGTTAGCATTTTGATTAGCATTCTATCCTTTTAAATCACCCACAGAATTACAAAATGACAAAATTGTCATTTTAGCATTATATTATTAAATAATTTCCAACCCAGATTTTGAAGTCTTGGCTTCTTGCAAGACTGTATAAAATAAAAGTTGTTGTTGTTTTTTTTTTGTAATCTTTTGGCTTCAATAGAGTCATGCTAATTGGTAGCTAATAACTTCTGATTAGCAAAGTTAGCAATGTTGTTACACAAAAACGACTCATGAGCAAACTGTGCATTGCTGTTACTTCACTACAGAATTTGGTTTGATTTGACTGTTATTGACTACTATTATTTAAAATAGTAATTATAAGTTATAAAACATGATGGGGTGTGTTGTAATAAAAAAATACTAAACAACAGGGTGGTGTGATAAAGCAGTTACTTGATGATTAAGTTGATTATTTTCTTATAACGGCATCTTCACAAGTGTTTTTTTGTTTTGTTTTTCACCACAGCTATTCGCCAACAATGACATTTTTTTTATTTACTAAAGAGTGATGTCATAATTTCTATCCATTTTTATGTTGTGGAATGTCCGCGAAACAAATTCCTGTTCTCACATAAGCTATAGAAGCTTGTCAAGAAACCGCAAAGCGTAAAATCGTCTGTCCTGAAGACTTTCCCGTGTTGGGAAACTGAAAGTTACAGTTTTACTTCTGAATGTTACGAAGATCTGACACTGGAGACTCCTTCCGTAAATGTTAACTAAACATCTCCTTACAGAAAATGTCACCATATCGACAACTATTCGTTTTCATTTGTTGAATAACATGTTGATGTTTTAAATCTGTTTGAGGAGCTTGTGTAAGATGTTACTATGGAAACAATAATGTATTAGAATGGATGCTTTAAAATGAACCTGTCAGAGTGGCTGTTATAGAAAAGTAATGAACACCTTCTGACCAATCAGAATCCAGAATTCAACAGCAGTGTGTGATAAAAAAAAAAAAAAAGATATTTTAAGCTAACCCTCATTTGAGAAACAGATTTCTCTCTCTCTCTCTCTCTCTCTCTCTCTCTCTCTTTCTGTCCTTCATGTCTTCTTTTACAGGAAAATTAAACATGTGGAACTGATTTTCTTTCACTGTGTCAGAGCTCATTTTATTTTTCAGGCCAACAGCCAAGGTTCCTCTTCAGCTTCGTTCTTTAATTTGCATAATTTCTGACCCATATTCTTAACTTTCACTTGAGTTGCCCAAGTTTCTTTCGCACTGCAGATTCTATGTGAAGACATTAGTGTTAAATGTTAATAAATCACGTCTGACAGCAGCACCATGAGGAAGCATTTTAGCCATTTCAGAGACAAGGGAAGTAAAAATGTGGCTATGTTCCTGCATTTACAACAGCACAATTCACTGATAGCCATTCCTTTTTTTTTTTTTTCTTCACTAATCATCAGTGTGCATTTTACCCACGATGCCCTGCTCATAGGCAATGAGTGTGTGAATGAAATAACATGTAAAGTTAAAGCTCTGGAGCTAGAGGTCAAAAGTCACACATGTTATTATTATTACTGACCAATTATGCAATATGGAAGTGTGTTCCTGCCATTTCCAGCAAAAATATACAATTAAGTCATCAATTCTCACAATTTATGTCATTCGTATGTCATGTTTCTAAATGAAGCGCCAGATCATTGTACAAATGCATATCACCATTACAGGCTTACTAAAATATTTTTGCTTCTCTGATCATTCACTAAGTGAAAATTCTGCAGTTTAACAACAATGTTAATAATGCGAATACATTTCATAAAAGTAAATCAATTTCAATGACTGGTGAAGGAACATCAGATATGCTAGTTTTATTTAATTTTATTTGCATTTTTATTATATCTGTTTAAAATGATTAAATAAAGACATATGGAATAACAAAGGATAATTAATCATAATCACAAGCAGCAACATTTTATTGTATTATCATTATTATTTATGGCAGCGGGGGCGTGGCTGAGCGTCAGCTGCGGACAGAGAGGAGGTGGATTGAACTGGCAGGTAATGTGTAATGATTCACACTTGTGTCTTATTATTGCCAGCCTACTTATGTGTGTTTCTTTGTGCTTTCAGTAGCTGCCGTGAGCCAGACCGAAAGAGTGGCACAGCTGGTGGAGCTTTCAATGCACACACACACTCACACCCCTGCATGGAGTGTGATCGTTACCTTGAACGTGAGCTAGTGACGGCCACTTTTTGGTTGCATTTCTGTTTTTTTTTTCAGTTTTTTTAAAGTGTGTTGAACAGCTGCAGAGTAATAAAGTGAGCCATTTCCCATCTTTCTCTGCACCAATACACACCAGGTTCTACAGTGGTGCTGAAACCCAGGATTAAGGAGGACTCAAATCCTGCCACAGAAGCCTCCCCGGATCTGTGACATTATAAAGTCCTTCACCAGCCTCCAACAAACCCAACACCAAGTGCTTCTCGACCTGTGCAATGCTTTCAAGCCCTCACTCAGGAGTAGGCCAAGAGCCAGCGGGCACTCCAGGAGCTGCTGCAGCCCACCACATCTCCAGCTATGTCCCCTGCCATCGTCTGACATGTGATGCTCACCAAGATGGCCTCCACAAATGATCTCGAGGCCTTCATTGAGCTTTTTGAGTGTGCGGCAGCTACGAGGGAATGGCCTGAGGACGAATGGGCTCCTGACTATCGGGGGAAGCCCAGCTTGCCGCCAAGGATGCAGGTGGACTATCTGAGCGTCAAGAGGGTGGTCCTGCACTGGACACCAGAGGAGCACTGCTGACACTTCCAGTCACTGCAGCTCATGATTGTTGACCGCCTCTTTACCTACGTGCAGCAGCTGAAGGACTCCTGATCATCAAGCTGGTGGTACTGGAGCAGTTCATTGCTTGACAGTGGAGTGGCCCACATCCCTGGATGGATCTGTTCAGTTGGCAGAGGATCACCTGGCAGCGGTCCCTGGTCCAGGTGTCTCTTTTCTCTGTCTCTCTCTGTCTCTGTCTCTCTCTCTCCTTTCTTCTGACATGGAGTTTGGGGAGGGCTCCGCCTCTCTATCCTTCATTGAGATTCCCCTTAGGAATTTCCCCTTGGAGCAGTCGCGTGACAACACCCTGAGGCATGCCTTTGACCAAGTGAGAGTAATTGATGCTCAGCAAATTTAGTCCAACATTATGCTATCCCAGCCGTATTTTTTTTTAGTTATCAAGGATAGGTTATATCGAGTGACATAGGACAGTCTAAGGAAAAGATGACCCAGTTGTTGGTACTGAAGAGCTGTTGGGAAATGCTGTTCCATGCAGCTCATTTTAATCTGATGGCTGAGCAAATGGGGCAGGATAAGACACTAAACTATCTAATGGCTCGCTTCTGTTGGGCAGGCATTCACGGTGATGTTTCCAAGAGGTGTGCGGTATGTTGCAAATGTCAGCTGGTGAATCTGCTGCTCAACCCAGTAGTGCCATTGTGCCCCCTTGCATTGATCGCAATCCCCTTCGACAGGATTGGTATGGACCTTGATGGGCTATTAGAATGGCGTGCATGAGGGCATCGCTTTGCGTTGGTTTTACTGGACTGCTCAACGCAACAGCCAGAAACAGTGGCTCTTCACAACATCTCAGCACGCATCTCTTACAGGATCCTGACTGACCAGATCTTTTATGTCACACATCCTTTGCAAACTGTACAAATTATTAGGGAATAAATCGATTTAAACGAGTGCTTACAATCCGCAAAAAAAATGGATAGGCTGGTAGAACGGTTTAATCAAATGCTTAAAAAGATGATTTGAAAGTTCGTACATGATGATGCTCAGAATTGGGATAAGTGCCTTGGGCCCCTACTATTTGCGGTACAAGAGGTCCAGCAAGCCTCAATAGAATTGAGTTCTATTTGAATTATTGTACTGGCAGAAGCCCTGTGGCATCTTAGATGCAATTAGGGAAAATTAGGAGGAGGGACCTTCTAAAAGCAAAAACTAAATTTAATAGGTTCCGAACCTTAGAGAAAAACTCCACAATATGAGTCAACTAACACAGGACTTATCAAAGCACACCTACTAATTAGTACATTCTGATATATATATAGTAATAATTTAAAAAAAAAAACAATCTTTTTTTCTTTTTGTGTTATTTATCTCAGATTTTTTATATTTATATAAACATTCTATCTTGTTGTTTTGATTATACTGTATTCTTAAGTGAATATATTCATTCTCATACTCAGATTGCATTAACTGCTATGTGAGTATGGAATAAATTAAATTGTTATTACCATTATGTAATACCTTTGAAATTGAAACTTGGGCATTCCTGTAGTTCTCTTGCTATAATTCTGGTACTGCTATAAAAAGTTTTCACCCCCACACACCCATCCAATCAGTGTAAATCAGTGCGACACTTTTTCCCAGCTGAAGTGAAAACAGAGACATAGGTCAGGACTTGCCTCACCATGAAATCTGAAATCTCCTGCAGGGCACACACACAAACACACACACACATACACACGCACATGCACAGAAAGGAGAAACCAGTAGTATGAGGTGTCAGGTACAATGTCAGGTTGTAAACACAGCGTCCTGAACGATTGTGATCTTCCCAACTTTAGTTAGAACTTCGGGTTGTTTTCTTCTCAACATCTGTTTCTCAACATCGGTTTGCTCCTCAACTTCACTGTGTATATACACACACACACACACACACACACACACACACACACTAGTCTGAGACTACTAATGAAAATGCTTCCATTTTTGCATTCATTTCTAATTTAATCAGTGCAAATTATATGACTGACAACAACTTGAGTGCAAAGTAGAATCTTTATACAATTATTTATGTGAAATTTCAGAGTGTCTTAGTATTTAGTACATCAGCTTTTTTTGCTTTAATGACAGTATGCATTCGAGCTGGCATGGACTCCAAAACCTCTGTTTGTGCAAAACCTTAAGACCTATATTAGAGGAGAATTTAATCTCACTCCGGAGAAGATGGAAGTTTCAACAAGACAGAGACTCCAAACATACAGCCAAAGTAACTCAAGAAGGTCTTGCATGGCCTAGGCAATCTCCTGAAAATGTATGGAGGATTTTAAAATTGCGAGTCCATCAGAGGGGACGCTTGTAGCCTTGGGGAATCGAAGAGAGTTTGAAAAGAGAAATGGGCCAGAATTGCACCACAATGCTGCAAAAATCGAATTACTTCTTTCATCTCAACACTGTAATTGCCAACAACAACTTTCCAACAAAGTACCTACCAGTATGTTGGTAATTTGTTGTGTCCTAATGCTTTTCCCCTATCAATTGCTTTTTTATATATATATATATACTGCCCTCCAAAAGTTTAGAAACGCCTGAACAAAATAGGGTTTTTGGGCAATATCAGCATAAATCCTCTTTAGTTAGTGACCATTTTGCATTGATAATAAGGGACAACACTAGGCATCCGAGCAGTCAGTTTATTCAAACATTGACTTGATATATTACTCCAAGCCTCCTGGAGGATTGCCCAAAGATGATTCACACT
>CM041000.1:3604280-3623252 GCA_022985145.1 Pangasius djambal | reverse complement strand
AAATTTGAGTATTTTTCTATGTTATGTTCATGTTTATGTTCATAAACTTTTTATTTAATAAAATATGTTTTCATAGTTTGTGTTGTCCCTTATTATCAATGCAAAATGGTCACTAACTAAAGAGGATTTATGCTGATATTGCCCAAAAACCCTATTTTGTTCAGGCGTTTCCAAACTTTTGGAGGGCAGTGTATATTTGTTCATGCTTATGAATACATACTTGTACATATGTTTATATGTACAAATACAAAAGACATTGCGTGTGTCAATTTGAAGTGGATATATGCACTGAATGTATATCAAATAATAAAAACAAAACTCTGCCCCCTCTGTTCAGCGTGCATACACTTTATGAGCTACATTCCAAAGCCTCAAGTAAAAAAAAAAAAAACTAGCCTGAGCCACTACATAGCAATATTGCACATGTTTTCCTAACTTATCTCTGAACTTTTATTATTATTGTTATTACAGGTCTGAAAATCCACTTACTGAACTGTTTGGAATGGGGCTGATATCCGTGTTTTTCAAAATTTATACACATGCACTGTAGCAGAAAATGTTTAAAATAAAGCCTCAGCCATTCTAATCGTTTTACAGCAAGCCATTATGAGGAGAATAAAAAAAATAAAAAAAAATCACATAAAAACACCACACCGTCTCTAACAGTGGGTAAGAAATGAGGCACAGGATGTAAAAATAAATAAATAAATAAATAAATCAAATGTAAACCATACCACACAGTATATTTAATATACATTTTACAGTTTTCTTTTTATATTCTGTATTAATAATTACACTTTCTATTGAAATGCATTATTTTAAAGCAGTAAAATTACACTCGTGTTTCTAAAAAAAAAAAAAAAAGACCTTTTTTAATTTAATTTAATTTATTATTTAATTTATATTAATTTTATTTAATTTATTTTTTTATTTTAATTAAACTTTTGGATAAATAACACAAAATACAGAAAATGTTCTTTTCAATATTTCAATAATTCCATATTTTTTTTTTAGACTATTATTGATGTTTGTCCAACTGTCAATGCTTAGTAATGCCAAATTCAACCAGAAGCAAGACTTTATTACACTAATACACACACACACACACACACACAGTTCAGGTTTGATGCTAGAAGCTGATATAGTGGCTAACGTTTCTGTGATTTCTGTGCTAATGTGCACTTCAAAAGAAACAAGTGTTTTGTGGGCTCTTTGTTTTTGTATTTCCTGAAATGCATTACAGCACTGATTTCCAAAAGTTTCTCTTTGTGACTGTAATTTGATTATGGCTCAGGCAACACATGCACACACACACACACACACACACACTGGCCTGAATTAAAAACAGAATAAAAAACCCACCCTGGGGTCACGACATTAATACACACCACATGTGCACAAAGTGGAAAGTTTTGCTTAAAAAGCTTCACTGATCTTTAATAAAACTGGGAGTAGACTGTACATATTTCTACATGGTTTTAAACACACAAACATATTTACAATTTATCGCTAATTCCCCTGTTAGCGAGGCTGACACTAACATGACCGCTGTTTCTCATTTTAACTTTTTTTTTTAATCGACATTGTTAGAAAAGGGCACTAGAAGAATGCTTACTCCACCCCTTGCGTTAACATTAACCTCTATTCAGAATCAGCAGCAAAAAAACTCAAACAACATTTCACTGATTTAGCCACACCACAATTGCATTCCTGGATCCACAAATGGGTGGAGCTTAAGTTCAACACGATCAGCCAATCGCATGCCTGATCACGTATCATCAATACTATCATCAATACTATCCTTTCTCCTATCTCACTCCTTTAGCTGGAAATATTGATATCAATAAACTAATAATGTTAAACCACCTAGCTAATTTTAAATTAAATAAATTTTGTTTTAAAAATCCAGTAGTTCTCTGTCTTGCTAGCAAACATTACTAGGATTCTTCACAACAAGCTAGCAAACGTAAGGCTAAGGCTAACTGTTATTTGGTGCAATTTATCCCCAAGTTTTCTACCAACCTAAGCTAACACTAAGCCGTCTTGTATGCTAGCTTGTAATGAAAACCAGGCTATCAAGATAGCCAACATTATGTGCTTTAAATATTATTAGCAAGCTATATTAACAAACGTTAGGTAAACTAGGTGGTGATGTTACATGACCCTTGTAACCCAATGCTCTCTGTAGAAAAAATGGTGAAGCTTTTTTTCAAAATGGCCGACGCACCAAGGAAACACATTACGATATCACGTAACAGAGAAAAGTTTGTGGCGGCCATTTTGAATTGTAAACTGGTCAGGTGCTCGTTTATGTGAGTGTAAGATTCGAGAAGTTCCTCTGCTACAAACACTGAAGTACATTATAGTCCCTATAGCATATAGTGTACGAATGCAGAGCACAGTGGAGGATTTGAGACAGAACCGTAAAGCTCAGCACCTTTTTAAATCTCTCTGTAAATCTCCTCCACATGAGAACCGAGGTGTTCCTCCAGGTGTTTCTGATTTAGTAAAGCCCCAGTGTGTGTGTGTGTGTGTGTGTGTGTGTGTGTGAGAGAGAGAGATGGAGAAACAAAGAGAGTGAGAGTGTGTGTGTGTGTGTGTGTGTGTGTGTGTGTGTGCGCGTGTGTGTTGAGCTCCAAATGTGGCAACCATTTATCTAATCACCCCGTTATTGTAAATTACCCTGAACTGTGCCCTCACAGGGATTATCTCTCCATTTTCTCCACCCAGAAGATTAAAAAGAAGAAGAAGAAAAAAACTCCAGTCCTCTATCTTCCTACTTCTGACACACACACACACTCACACACTCACAGATTAGACCCTTAATTTAGTTCTTCAGGGCCCTGGGGACACCCCTCTGTGTGTCACATCACTGCACATGTATTTAGTCTCATTATTGGTTTAGATTTATTTATTTATTTATTTATTTATTTACTTTTCTACAAGTTAACAAATATATTGTCTTTGTGTCTGTTTATCTGACTGTTTATTTTCATGTCTGACTGTCGACCTGGCAATCTGGAGATCGATCTGTCTGTCTGTGTGCCTGCCTGCCTGTCTGTCTGTGTGCCTGCCTGCCTGTCTGCCTGTCTGTCTGCCTGTCTGTCTGTCTGTCTGTCTATTCACTTGTCTATCAATTTGTCTGTGATTCTGACTGTCTGTCTGCATATCTGGCTGTCTATCTATCTATCTATCTGTCTGTCTGTCTGTATGTCTGTCTATTCACTTGTCTATCAATTTGTCTGTGATTCTGACTGTCTGTTTCTGCATCTGACTTTCTAGCTGTCTGCATATCTGGCTGTCTATCAAACTGTCTGTCTGTCTGTCTTTCTGACTGTCTGTCCCTGCATCTAACTTTCTAGCTGTCTGCATATCTGGCTGTCTATCAAACTGTCTGTCTGTCTGTCTGTCTGTCTGTCTTTCTGACTGTCTTTCCCTGCATCTAACTTTCTAGCTGTCTATCAAACTGTCTGTCTGTCTGTCTGTCTGTCTGTCTGTCTGTCTGTCCCTGCATCTGACTTTCTAGCTGTCTGCATATCTGGCTGTCTATCAAACTGTCTGTTTGTCTACCTATCCATCTGTCTATCTGACTGTCTGCATATCTGTCAGTTCTATCTGTCTGCCTATCTGTCTATCTGTCCATCTGACCATCTATATGACTGTCTGCATTTCTGATTGACTATCTGTCTGTGTGTCCATCTGACTGTCTATCTGTTTGTCTGTCTCACTGTCTATCTGACTCTCTGTTTATCTGTCTGTTTATCTGTCTGCTTGTCTGCCTATCTATCTGACTCTGTGTCCATCTCTCTGTTTATCTGTCTGCCTATCTGACTGTCTATCTATCCAGATGTCTACCTGTCTGTCTGTTTAACTGTCTTGAGTGTCATGCTTGTTGTAGCCAAAAAGAAAGACAAAGAAAAGAAAGAACAAAAGAAAAAGAAATAAAAATTGAGTTTAAATATCTTACCCAGTAACCAGGCTCAAAACATCAAGAATGAGAAAGAGTAAGCAAGAAAAAAAGACTGTAAAGAAAAATGTGGAAGGGAAAAAAAAGAAAAGAAAAGAAAGAAAAAGGAATGATGGAAATAAAGATAAGACAGAAAGAGAGAAAATCTATTATTAAATAGATTTACAGCATATTAATATAATCTGTCTGTCTCTGTCTCTCTCCACATTGTCTTTCTTTAGTAAGACACGTCTTTTTCTCTTCGTGTTGTCTCTCTCCACATCGCATTTCTTTACTGAAACACGTCTTTTTCTCTTCGAATCTCTCTTCACATCATCTCTCTCTTTCTCTCTTTACATTGCCTTTCACTCTCTCCACTGTCTTTCTCTCTTCATATTGTCTTTCTTCACTGAGACGCATCTTTCGCTTTTCATATCATCTGTCTCTTTCTTCACATTGTCTGTCTCTCTTCACATTTTCTCTCTCTCTTTCCCCCTTTCTTCATATCATCTCTCTCCCTATATTGTCTCTCTCTCTTCACAGCATCTTTCTTTCTCCACATCGTCTTTCTCTCTTCACATCGTCTTTCTCTCTTTACATCGCCTGTCTCTCTCTCTCTCTCCCCCCACATCATCTCTCTATCTTCACATCACCTGTCTCTCTCTCTCTCTCTCTCTCTCTTCACATCGTATTTCTCTCTTCATATCGTCTCACTCTCCCTGCACATCATCTCTCTTTCTCCACATCGCCTTGCTCTTCACATCGTCTGTCTCTCTTCACATCGTCTTTTCTTCACTGAGACACTTTTTTTTTCTTCACATCCTCTCTCTCTCTCTCTCTTCATGTCTTCTTTCTCTCATGTCCTGTCTCTGGTTAAATGAGGACAATCATTAATTCTAATGAGCCTCATTTGCATATGAAACATTGATGAGCCGTGGCTGTCTTTTCTGGTGAGTAAGAAGGAAAAGAGATGTGTCCGTCTGTGAGACATTCCCAAAGAGACATTTTCCTCGGAGACTTCTTCTTTTCATTCATCAGTTCCACTTTTATTAATGTGTTCCTCCTTTTAAGTCCTGCCTCCTTTCAAGCTGCTTGTCATTTGAACTGACTAGCTGAATAACAGCTAGCTAGCTAACTACAGACAACTAGCATAACAGCTGCATAATCTACCTCCATGAGCTCTGAGGTAAAATTGGCTAGGTAATTAGCTACCGCTGTTAATATTGTTAGCTACTAGCCAACTTGATCATTTAACATTACCACAAGAGTTATACTACTGTTAATTAGCTTGCTTGCTAGCAAACTTGATTTCTCCTTAAAGCTTTCCATATGAGCTGAACAAATCGCGTCTCCACAATTTAAACGTACGTTACCACAATGTGAACCAGACCTTTTGATTTCGGATTGGATTACTGAAAAAAGTGTAGCGTGTGAAGTGGCTAGCAAGTAGCCTTCAAGCTAATCAGCGAAAATTAAGCTGAAGCATGACAGACAGCATATAGATGCTAAATATGACTGATCTCTAACTCTATGTTCAACACAATGTAGCTTTACACTTGTCATTGTTTAAATGTTATATTTGTATTTAAAAAAAAAAACGGGGCTAACATTCTGCTAAGAACACTAACTAGCGGTGAAGTCCAGCATTCAGGACAAAGCTTCTCCTCCACTTTGTGTTCTTTCACCTCCCGTTAGCTGTGAGCGCTCGGTGCTCCACAGCAGGTTCTTCTCTATTTTCTGTATAAATTGGTGATCCATCACAGCGCCATGTTTTGTTCCTGTTGTTTTTTAGCCATGACTTTGAGAGCGACTCCGCTGCTGACCTTTTTAAATCACTTTCTGCCTCTCAGCAATATTCCCACTGTTTTATCCAAACTCCGTAATTACCTTCTTACCTTAAAACGACCCTGGACACACACGCACTCACACACACACACACACACACACACACACACACACACAAATGAAAAATAAAGAAAAACCAAAATGAAAGAAGAAGAGAAAAAGGAAAAATGAAACAAAAAATCAAACAAAAAGAAAACAATAAAAAAGAATGGAAGATAAGAACAGGAAATCAAGAAAAAGAAGAATAGGAAGGAAAGGCTTTTTTAAACAGGAGAAAAGAAGAAAATGGTGTGTCACGTGATGATATTGAACTGGTAGGAGTGATCTACGACTCTCGCACCCACACTGCCCTTTGGAAGCGCGATTATCTCACAGTTGCAGTCAAATTCATATGAAATGATTGCATGACACTGTCCAGCAGAGGCAGTGTGCTCCGAAAAGACAGGTAAAACAACGAAAAAAAGACGTAAAAGAAGACGGACCGGCAGAGGTGTTGCACAAGGAAGATGGAGGAGAAGATCACGAGCATGGCCAACAGGTGCTCAATTCTGAGAAACTTGGCGCTGACATAACGAGGCGCATGACCGCCGCCAGGGATGATAAATCAAGTGAAGGACATCGCAAACAAAATCCAGGACAATGCAAAGCGCATTAGTGAAGTCGAACCCTGAGTTTTGGGAGCAGAGGACGAACTAGCAGTGACCAATTCTTAGATGAACTGACAGCCAAGGTAGATATATCTGGAGAACAGATCTAGACAAGAAAACCTGATCATTCTAAACTTTCCTGAAGGAGTGGAAGGTGCAAACCTGGTTACCTGCTTTTCTGGGCTTGGATGGAGAGATTGAGCTGATACGCCTGGACTGCATTCACAGATTGGGGAGGCCCAGTTCTCAGCAACCTGAGCGGTCTGGGCACCGACCGAGACCGGTGATAATGAAATTACATTATTTCCAGGATAAGGGCAAGATCATCGATGCGGCTAAGATGAAGGGTCCACTTCTTTTCCAGGAGAATGAAATTTCCTTCTTGCAGGACTTCTTACAGTCAGTGAGACAAAGAAAACAGGGTTTTAATGCTAATTGCGAAAAACTCAAGAAACGGAAAATAAAGTTCAGAATGTCTTTCCCCACTTGTTTGAGGATGCTCTCAAACACAAGGGTTTGTGATTCTCCAGGGATGGCAGATGATTTCCAGGCTAAACTCAGGGACTCTCCTACCTCAGCAACTTAAAGTCTGTCGGTCCAGGCAATGTGATGCACGATGGATATGCTCCATTACTAATACTCCGTTATTGAGAATGCTGGTGTTGGGTTCATACGCCCTTGTTATTTGGCGGCTTCACCGCATTCTGAGTTTCTGTTTGCAGTACTATAATATGTTAATCTATGCCTTACACAACAGCTGTTAGGGATGTATGCTAATAAGCTTTGCTGTAAAAAATGTTTTTCACAATTTTAGTGTAATGGTGCTGGGCGGTAAATATCATGGCTGAGCATTTTTGCTGAGGGCTGTGTGGGTGGGGGGAACTGTGGGAGGTATTGTTTTTGGTTAGATATTCCCTTTTCTCTTAGAACAACACTCTGTTTCTATGTGGTCGACCACTCCAATAGCATCTTCCCTTTTCTAAACAAGTATTTCTATTTGACTTTTTGTTCTTTTGGTTAATTGCTGTCTCAGTTGCTGTTGCGGTTGTTATGCGTTCTGTATTTTGTCTTTTTTGAGGTTTAACTGGGGTGGAAGGTTAGTGCACAGCAGTTAGTAGGTTAGGTTTTTCGTTTTGTCTTTCAATTACAGTATGATTAATATTATATCATCACTTTATGAGTGAATTCCGGTCCCTGGAGGGCTAGTGGGGTGATTCCCGGCCAGGGAACCGACCCCAGCCACATGGGGTTGCACACGAGAGTGCACTCCCAGTGCCGGTCCCAAGCCTGGATAAAAATTGGGGAAGCTTGCATCAGGAAGGGCATCTGGTGTAGAAACTGTGCCAAATCAAATATGCAGACCAATGGTCCACTGTGGTGACCCCTAACAGGAGCAGCTGAAAGAAGAACAACAACAACTTTGAATTCAAAATACAGTCCCTTAATGTAAAGCGAGTTGAAAAATGTCATTAAACGCAAGACAGTTCTGCCCTGGCTGAAAAAAAGAAAAGGTTCAAGTAGCTCTATTACAGGAAACTCATTTAAATGATATTGAACATGCCAAATTACAGCAAGAGTGGGTAGGGCAGGTATTTTTCTCGTCTTTTAAATCTAATAGTAGAGGTGTTGTTATACTTCTTCGCAATCATTTCCCTTTTAAATTGGATAGAATGATTAAAGAAAAAGAGGGCAGATATGTGGCTACCATTATGGAGGTTACAATAGGTTCTGGGTATGCTCCTAACTCTTTCTAAAATACTTTTATTGCATCTCTTTTGAGAGATGTGGCATGCTATCCTAGTCCGTTCACAGTCCTAGGTGGGGACTATAATTGTGTCATGAATGATGACCTCGAGCAGAAATTGTCACTGCCAGTCAGAGACACCAGAAAGTCCAGAGCCTTAAGAGACCTCAGTAATGATCTCAACCTCCTCAACATGTGGAGACCTTTAAATCCCAAAGAATTCACTTTTTATTCAGCTCCACACAAGTCTTTTTCTAAGGTTGATTATTTTTATGCTTCTATGTTAGCTTTGGATGGAACTATGTCATGTGATATTAGACCAATTTCCTTCTCGGATCATGCACCTTTAAGCATAAGATTTGTCCCCCATTAGGGACTCTTCATATAAATCATGGCGGCTCAACAGCTCGTTGCTTAATATTCCAATTTTTTAGATTATCTGAAAGCACAATGGAATTGTGGAATGGAGTTAGAGTCCAGGTTTAAAGATTCATTAGACAAGCATTTGTACAGAGTAATAAAGACTACAAGATCAGCTCTTGATAAATATTATACACAGAAAGCTGAATCCTCTTTATTTTTTGCCAGGTACAGAATGTATGAATCAGGGAATAAACTAAGAAGACTGGGAAGACTATTGGCAAGACTGGTTAAAGGCAGGCCAACAAATAATGTACTATCCTCATTAAAAGACAACAGTGATAGATTTGACTAAGACAATGAATAGAAGAATGAAAGAATATTACTCTAAACTTTCTCCTTCCGATATCTCATCACCGGGAAACGTCATGAAAGCTTTCCTAGAGGGTTTAAACCTCCCTAGATTAAGTGAGGAGAATAAGGAAGCTTTATCAAATAGTATTTCTAAGGAGGAGGTCAATTGATATGCTGAAAAATGGTAAAGCTCCAAGACCGGATGGTTTTGGTCCAGATTTTTATTTTTTAAAGAAATGTGGGAACTTAATTAGTGAACAATTGCCTAATGCCTATAGAAGGAAACGTTACCTCAAGTGTGTTATCAGGCAAATACGGTTCTCATTCTCAAAAAAATTAACCTCCAGATGAGTGTTCAGCATATCGCCCTATTTCTTTAATTAACACTGACATCAGGATACTCTCTAAGGTTCTAGCTACACGTTTAGAGACATTTTTGCCGTGTCTAATTGAACAAGATCAAACAGGATTCATTCACTCGTTTACCAACACGAGACGTCTTCATGGTATCATTCAATGTACCATATTGTAGACTCAACAAAGAGCCCTGGTGGCTTCGCTTGATGCCGAGAAGGCATTTGATCGTGTAGAGCGGACAAACGTCGTTGAAGTGTTGCGGTGATTTGGACTGGGAGACAATTTTGTGAAATGGATACAGATACTTTACAAGTCGCCACAAGCCTGTATTTTTGACAAATGGTATGCGCTCCCCTGCCTTTAATATCAATTGCTGGAATTCGGCAGGGTTGTCCCCTGTTGCCATTACTTTTTGTTTTGGTTCTTGAACCACTAGCCGAGGCCATTTGAGGTCATGCAGATGTTGCAGGTATTGACATTAGCGGAGCAAGACACGTGACTGTTTTTTACGCTGTCAGTATTTTGAAGAAACACTGTGAAGTCAGTGCCAGCTTCTTCTTCTTTTTCTTCTTTCGGCTTTTCCCTTCAGGGGTCACCACAGCGAATCATCACTCTCCACCTATCCCTATCTCCTGCATCCTCAACACTTACACATACTAGCTTCATATCCTCATTTATTACGTCCATATACCTCCTCTTTGGCCTCCCTCTTCGCCTCCTGCCTGGCAGCTCCATGTCCAACATTCTCCTACCAATATACTCACTCTCCCTCCTCTGAACATGTCCAAACCATCTTAATCTGGCCTCCCTGACTTTGTCCCCCAAACGTCCAACATGAGCTGTTCCTCTGATGTACTCGTTCCTAATCCTGTCCAACCTTGAAATCAGTGCCAGCTATCATCAAAATAATAAACACTTTTAGTTCCTTCTCAGACTATAAAATAAATTTCAGTAAGTCCGAGGTGATGCTCCTGGGGCCGTTTGGTGATATAAAAGCTTCATCCAGTTTCCCACTTGGTCAGTTAATGGCTTCTGCTACTTGGGAATTCATGTCTCTGCAACAATTAGTATAGACTCTTACATCTTAACTTCAACTCTGCCGCTAAAAAGAACAAGGAGGATTTGATGGATCTGGATGGATGGATGGATGGATGGATGGATGGATCTGCCTATCTTATGGATGGGCTGGATAGGGATAATTAAAATGAACATTCTTCCCAGGCTCTTGTACCTATTACAAATGATTCCACTTTACAGTGGCGAGAATATAATTAGTGACCTGGAGAAAAGTTTCTTGAAGTTCATATGGCATAAAAAGAAATCTCGGTTAAAAATCTCCAAACTACAGTAACCAGTCAATACAGGTGGTCTAGTCTTCGTTAATATTCATTTCTATAACTGGTCATGTCATGCCAGAGTCCTCCTAAAATGGTGTTAGAGTGGATACTCAGCTACTGATACTGACTTGTGGTTTACGCTACCATACTCTCCACTCAGCATTCTTACTGGGATCCGAAGCAAAACTGTGTTAAATATGAAACCCCTTTCTCCAGGGTACATTTAAGGTATGGTGAGATATTTGTACATTTTTTTGGAAGTAACTACTCCCCAGTTTTACTGACCCCTCTCATAAGGAATCAGGAGTTTCTTCAAGGGTTAAAGACAGTATATTCCATCACTGGTGTCTTTCCAGCAGCTGCAAGGCGAATTTACCATCCTGACAGAGCATTTTTTTTTTGTTATCTACAAATCAAACACTTTATATTCACTAATATCCTTTGCCTTTCATCTAGCTTGTCAAAATTGCCATTGGTTGAGCTAATAACTCAAGAAAATAAGACAGGAAAAATAATTTCAGCATTTTATTCTCTATTTCTTAAGTGTGTGGGAGAAAGACTTTGGTAGTGCCCCTGAGAACGAAGATTGGCAGAAGGCCTTAAAACCTACTGGCAGTATATTTACTTGCAATAAAGCAGTTTAAAATAGTTCATCGTCTACATCGCACTCCATATATTCTTAATAAAATAAATCCACAAAGGCCATCAGTCTGCCCAAACTGCAAGAGTAGTGTTGGTACACATGGTCACATGTTTTGGTCTTGTCTGTCAATCTCTGTCAATTCTGGATTAAGGTCCAAAGAAAATAGAAACTATATTTGGTTATGCTGTATGTAAGGACCCATGGTTCTTTAGCCTAGGATTGATACATAATGATTTGACACTTGACTTGCACAAATCTTCCATAGAAGTTGCTTTGGCCAAAGATGTATTTTGCTTAATTGGATTAAGGATAAGCCTCCATCAATTTGCGTGTGGTATCAGGAGATTTTCATTATGCTTCCATTTGAAAGAATAAATGCTTCACTAAAAAGGAATGTAGATACTTTTAGACATATCTGGTCTCCTTTTTTGCTACCTTATCAGATTCAACCAAAGAAACTCTAAAGAAACTCTAAAGCTTGGTCAGACAGACATTAATTGGGAAATGTAGCAATTCCACATGAAGAGATAAAGACAAAAGATAAAATAAGGAGAAATAGAAGTAATGGAGCTATTTTAATGGCAAAAAAATGAAGAAGAAAAAAAAAACAATCAAATAAAAATTGAGGCAAATCGGGAAAAATGCAAAAGAGAAATAAGGATGAAATAATTAAGAACAATACTAAATGATTACGAAAACAGAAATATAGAACAGAAACAGAATGAAAAAAAGAAAGAAATATATAAAAAAAAGAATGAATGAAATGAAAAGGAAAAATAAGAAAAGCAGAAAAGGAAAACAATGAAAAATAAAACAAAAATTAAAAGTGAAAGAAAGAAAGAAAGAAAGAAAGAAAGAAAAAGAAAGAAAGAAAGAATTAAGGGGGCAAGGGCGAAAAAGGAAAAACAGAACAATAGATAAGGAAAAGGGGAGGAATTTTTTTAATGAGACAAATGAGAAAAGGAATGAAGAGAAAAAAAAATATGAACAGCTAAAGAAAAAGAAAAAAATAAAGAAAGACAGAGAGAAAAGAAAGAAAGAAAGAAAAGAGAAAGGTAAAAAGACAAAAGGCTAACCCCACCATGAACTCTAACCCTAATCTTCATAACAGATGATGGACTTTTTTACAAGTTTCTGTCAGGAAATTTCTGACAGTTTGCTAGCAGGCTAACTAGCAGGCTATTAGCTAGCTTCTAAATTGGCTATGACGGTTCAATGTTCGCAACGTTTTGACCTTCTTCTTTTAAACTCCTGGAGCTAACAGCTGTGGAACATGACATGGAGGATAGTTTTAGTGACACGACTGCTCCTTCTGAGAGATCTGACAGTCTAGGGCCCTTTATAGGCCGCCTAAACATCTGCACATGGCACGCAGTAAATGCTGATGCTGACGGTTTATTTCCGCTGACAGACAAGAGAGAAAGAGAGAGAGAGAGAGAGAGAGAGAGAGAGAGAGAATGAGTGATGGGTGATTTTGTTGTCGATTCTTCTTGGAGGCTCGAGGGAGTAAGGGATGAGAGAAAGAAGAAAAAAAAATTCTGCTCCTCCATCTGTCTCTCGTTCAGAATGACCTACAAATGAGGATCTGCAGAACATGTGTGGAGAAGTAATCCTCACCCTTTTCCTTCCTCTCTCTTTCTCTCTTCATCTCTTCTCCTCCTCTGTCTCTTTTATCCCCCTCTTTCTTTTACTTCCAACTGGATGGTAAAAAGAAAGGATGACATAAGGAGAGTAAAAATAAACAAATAAGATTATGTAATATACTGTACATTTTTCTTTCTGCCTCCTTTTTCTGTCTCTGCCCCCCTCTCTCTCTCTCTCTCCATCTCTATCTTCATTCTCCCCCTTTTAAAAATGTATTCCTTTCTGCCTTTCTCTCTCTCTCTCTCTCTCTCTCTCTCTCTTCTCCCCCTACCTCCCAGCATCTTGTAATCTCAGGCTCATTTGACGCATGTAACAGATAACACATGTCCCCGTGTGCTGTTGGTCGTCATCCTGCAGACAGATGGACAGATTTAGGGGTCGGAGAACTGAAAGAGTAAGAGAATGAAAGAGTGATCTGACTCTGTAAATAGAAGCAGGTGGGCCTCAGCAGACGGGTTGAAGTGAGATTAAACGGAGAAAAGCAGACAGAGTGAAACTGGCTGCGTCTTAAATGCTGCTACTCATGACTGTTTAGGGTCACCATCTAGACCAGTTCTCACAGGACTTCCTTATACTGCTTATATGAATCACTCTTTACTCTGCGTCTCTGTAAAATACTCAATTCTGACTGGTCAATCAGGACAGTGGGTGGTGTTTTGTTTCTTTCATTTTGTCTCACTCCATCAATGGTCGCCATGACTTTGTTATTAGTATCCATAAAGCTCTGTTCACCTTTACCATATATGGGAATGCTTGGCTTTAGCATTACAACACTATTAACTAATTAGCTCCTTCAGTAATAGGCTACTAGCTAGCAAAGTGTACGAGGGTTTACTACCTAGCTAGCTAGGCTACGATGTGCTATGTTTCTTAGCAGAAGCTTCAAACAGTAATAAAATCATTTCAAACCAAAATTCTGGTTTAGATGAACGATGATCATCATTTTTAGCCGGCTAATAAGCAGGCTAATTAAGAGCTAGCTAGTCGTTATCATGAATTCCTATTGACTTTCAAATATAGCATTATTGTACTAGAAACTTCCTTTGAGACGTTGTACTAAAGACTAAGAACCAAGGCTGATTTCTTCAGGGTTGGCACTTTTCCATGGAACAGGAACTATTGGAGGTGGAGCTTATTGTTTGTACAATCTCTTAAGCGATTGACAACCCTGTTGCATGCCATTTTGGACAATGATTACTCTGTTATTGTACAACATACCGTAGTCATCTTTTTAAAGTCAAAGATACTACGGTATTTCTTTAACTTAGAAAAGTTCTGTTTGGATCTAAAATGATGAAAAGAAGCGTGCCTTCCTTATTAAATGTCTCCTTTAGAGCAGTCAGAAGCTGGACAGCCTGTTGGTCATGTGACCTGTGGCGCCCCCGACCATCATTTGATCCCTTTCAAAAGAGAATGAAAAGAGAAAGTCCGAGACGACGGGGGGGAGGGAGGGAAAGTAGGGGCACTGAGACATGGAGAGAAAAAGAGAGATTGACAGACAGAGAAAGAGAGAGTGAGACAGATAGAGTGAGACGATGAGAGAGAGCTCTATTATCCTCGACAAATATCAGCAGTGTGTCATCGCAGTAATGAGTCTCCTTTATCACTCAGATCTCACTTACTAATGCATATCTCTTTCTCTCTCTTTCTCTCTCTCTCTCTCTCTCTCTCTCTCTGCCTCTGTCTGTCTCTCACTCGCAGTAGTAGCTTTCTCCAGATGGATACCGTGAATGCCAGTGTCACGTTTTGTTGCACTTTGATCAGCGGCGGCCATTGTCTCTGCCGTAAAGCGAGCCGTCTCACACACACAGACACACACACACACACTCAACAGGGAGCCCTTTTGTGCCTGACAGAGTTCGAGAGCTGCCACTCGCAGCGGAAATGTCCTCTCTCTCTCTCTCTCTCTCTCACACACACACACACACATGCACAGAAATTGCTATTCATTCCCAGAGATGGCCGATAACGATGACCCCAGCTGTGTGTGTGAGGCAAATGAAGTCTCTGAACGTATCTCAACAGATATTCATCCTGCTGCGGTCCAATCCCATCTTTTAATGCGCCCTTGTCCCTGCCCATGCCATCTTCAGGGCTGTTCCATTACTTTATCAGATAGAGTGAAGTTTGTGTCAGCATCCTCGGCACAGAATGGAAGTAGGAGTCCTGCTTTCATTGTCAGAATGAAACCAGAAAGTCTACGGTCAATTTGATTCGTCATCTTATCATTGTCCTGCAACAAGCACATCATCTGCGCACCAATGTGTGAGTTCCCGGAATCAATGTTGTCTGTGTTCCTTGTTCCAACAGTATACAAGTTCCCTGGTCCACCAGTGTGCGAGTTACTTGATCCAACAGTGTGCTAGTTCTATGACCTACCAGAATGCACGTTTCCTGACTGGCAAGTGATCTCCCTGACACACCAGTGCAAGTCCCTTGACCTACTAGAAAGTGAGTTCACTGATCCACCCGTGTGCAAGTTCCCTGACCCACTGACAAGCAAGTTCTTTGACTACTGGTGTGCACATCCCCAGATCCATTGACGTGGAAGTTTCCTGACCTACTAGAAAGCAAGTTCACTGATCCACCCATGTGCAAGATCCCTGACCCACTGACAAGTAAGTTCTTTGACTACTGGTGTGCACATCCCCTCACTAACTGGCATGGGAGTTCCCTGAGACACCAGTGGGTGACTTCCATGACTTACCACTGGGACACTGACATGTAAGTTCCCTGACTGAGCAATGTGTAAGTTCCTATGTCCACTGGTGTGCAAATGCTCCCACTAGAGTCATCTCCAAGAGGAGAAATCTATGCCAGCTCAGGGCCCTACTGTGCTGCCAAACTGCACCAATGATGCCATTGTAATGTCAGTCTGCAGTTCTGCCAACTGAGGAAATTATCCTGTCTTCTGCCCCACCAACTTCCAACTTTGTTCACTTGGTGTGTGAGTTCCCTGACCACCTGGCATACAACTTCCCTGACCCAGTGGCATACGAGTTTCCTGACCATCACCTGCTAGCATGTTTTACTGGCCCTACACTGATCCCTACACTGTGGACCCAACTGACTCTCAACCTGGTTCCATGCTGTCTGCGCGCCTCTAAGATAAATCTGTATCTATTCCTGGTATCTTAGCCACTGAATGAATTGTCTGCTGGAAGAAGGTCTTGAAGTTGGGATTTGAGGTCAGGGTTAAGGTGGCAACTGGGGGAGCATTATTTCAAGAGTGGTAGTTTCTATCCTGGCTCTCTCTTGTGGGCGCACCCCTGTCATGATCATGGCTTTGGTCTAACTGCTGTCTCAGTCTTCATTCAGTCTTCTGCTTGGTTTGACATAGAAACACCTCTTGCTCTCCATGATACAAGCAGCAACAACAAGCCAGGTTATTTTTTTATCCTGTTTTTTTTTATATATATATATTCAGTGTTTGTATGGTGTGATGCTGACCTTGAGGGCCTACCAAAAAAAAACAAAAAAACATCCAGCTAGAATCTTTGGTTCTAGACTGGTTGCCAATTGGGAAAAGGTCCAGTTCTATGCTTCCAAATGCCCTTTCTTTTTCTCTATGACTCTTTTTTTGTTACCCATGAGCCAGCACTCTCTCACTCCCACACCAGGATCTGCTGAGAGCGGGTGAGAAGAAAGAGAGCAGAGAAAGCAGGTAGTGAAGATTAATAAGCATGGAAAAAAACAGAGAGATAAAAAAGAGAGATGCTGCAGTATTATTTATTTTATTTCCTTTTCCCCCTCAACAAACTGTATTTTAAGTTCATATGGGTCATAAAGCAAATTCTGTCTCACTTACACACTCACGCTAGTACTGAGCTTTCACCCACATCGCCTCATAAAAAGGTTTCCTCTTTTCCTTTAGGACAAAGCCTCTAGACTTTTGCTCCATTTCCCACGATGCAGTGCGGCGTCTCAGGTGGCAAAGACTCCTGGTCATTTATCATTCCACAGAAACAAAGACAAAAGAAGAGAGCAGAAAAAAACGACCACACACGGTAACTAGATAATACGATACATACAAAAACACCCTGCTGGCTTGTAGTGGCAAAGCCTACCAGGTCAGAGGTGAAAGGTCATTTAGAGTTGAGGTTTGAGAAGTGTCCTTGCTTTAGACTCTTCATTGTTGCCCAAGGGAAATGTTTCACATTCCGTTTTCTAACATGATCACTGGTTTTTATAGGGTGTGTAATACATGCCCATATCATGATAACTGTGTGGAAATTTACCACAATACAAACTTAATACAAATTAACGTTTTATTAAAAATGTTTATTTATTTTTTTAGAATGTTTAGCCACATAGCTCAGTAGCTTTTCTAGCTAGGTTTTTAACTAGCCAGAAGCTAGCTAGGTTTTTAACTAGCCAGATAGAATGGAGAAGTGTGAGCTGACTAGCATCGCTAACTAACTTAATCTAGTTACAGAGTAGCATACACTGCATGTCAGGTTGTGTTATGTTAGCTAGCTAAATGTAAATAATGTAACCATGGGAACAAACACAAATATAACTGCTAATTAAAACAGTCGAGAAAATGTCGGCTACAAACAAAGGTAAACATTAGCTAACACGACAGCGGTTCTATCTGCTAGTTTTATGGATTTCCATGAACAGATTTCGTCAAAAAGGGACATTGTGGTCTTCAAATTTGTCCAAAACAGGGACATTAGAAGAAATCTTGTCATGATGCTGCCAATAATTGGTCACTATTTAAATGTACGATTCAGTGACCACAATAGCAATATATGTTTAATACTGCAGTATATTGCATATGTTGATATAGTCTGTTTAGCATTTGCTCACCTAGCTAGCTAAACCACACTGGTGCTTCACAAGATACTGTCACTTCCTGTGACAACACCAAAGTTTTCATAGGTGGTGCCCTACTCTGACACACTTTTTACCACTACTGTAATGAGTAGTATGTGGTTTGGGACATAACCCTGGAGCCTGAGGGAAATGACTACAAATCTGCTTTTAGACAAGTTTAATTACAGTAATTATGAAACGTTTCTGTCAGAAGGTTTTTTTTTCTACGGTGGCGCCGGACGTAAACGTGTAAACACACTTGTTGTGTTTGATGATGGACAGCTGGTAGATTTAATTATAGTGATTTGTGCAGCATAACTGGGAGAGAAACAGAAATGAGAAATCACGCAAAAAAAAAAAGCCAGCAAACCCGGCTAAGAGTTTATTTAGGTCAAAGTCTGAGTGTCGCTTTCCTAAACATTTCTGTGGTCATTTTAACGCATGTGGTGGTATGACACATCAATATTCTGAACCCTGCTAAAATGTATGTTTTGCCTGTAAATACACTCAAAAAAAAAACTATAGAATGCCATTACTAATATGATTAATAAAATTACTCCATGCTTATGTTGTATTTTAGACAAGATCACATTCGTTTAGCATGTGCCTCATGGCGTTTCCTCAAAGATGAATAAGATTTCCCCATTCTTAACCCACAATGCAATGCTCCCTTTCCCACGATGCAGTGCAGTGTCTCAGGTGGCAAAGACATTTATCATGGTCATTTATCATCCCATTGACAAAAAAGAGACAAAATAACAGACCACACACACACACACACACAAACCAGATAACACGATACCTCCAGAACCAAACTGCTGGTGTGTGGTGGGCGGAGTCAAACAGGAACAAAGGTCAAAGGTCATTTAGGTTTATTCAGGGGCTGATTATTATCTTCTGGGAGCCGTGTTCTGGAATTATTAACAGTATTTTTGACATCCAGAAGTGATTGTGATTTATTAAGGGGGCCAAGCACTTTTACACATTCATATCCATATCCAGATCCAAATAAAAAAATTTTCTTGCCTAGGAAACCTGGAGCACAAGTCCCGATTTTAAGTATTCGTTCTTAGGTATGATGTAGGTTTTCCACTCTTCTGAGTCCTTAGGGGAAGTTGACAAGGGTGCATTAGGAACCGTGTTGGGCGTGAGATTTGCTTTTAAGTGCAGATTAAAGTGACGCTCCCTCGAGACTCATCCTGTCATCTCTTAAACGCTTTACACACATGACATCAGTGAGGATTAGCTCCGTGACCACACACACACACACACACACA
>CM041000.1:3590781-3604180 GCA_022985145.1 Pangasius djambal | reverse complement strand
GGTGAGACAGAAGGAGGAGAGTGAGACAGATAGAATGCGACATCAGCAGAGGGTGAGACAGACAGAGGGAGAGTGAGACAGACGATGCGATATCAGCAGAGGGTGAGACAGACAGGAGGAGAGTGAGATAGACAATGTGAAATCAGCAGAAGGTGAGACAGAAGGAGGAGAGTGAGACAGATAGAATGCGACATCAGCAGAGGGTGAGACAGACAGAGGGAGAGTGAGACAGACAATGCGACAAATCAGCAGAGGGTGAGACAGACAGAAGAAAGAGAGTGAGACAGACGATGCGACATCAGCAGAGGGTGAGACAGACAGAAGGAGGAGAGTGAGACAGACAGAATGCAACATCAGCAGAGGGTGAGACAGACAGAGGGAGAGTGAGACAGACAATGTGACATCAGCAGAGGGTGAGACAGACAGAGGGAAAGTGAGACAGACAATGCGACATCAGCAGAGGGTGAGACAGACAGAGGGAGAGTGAGACAGACAATGCGACATCAGCAGAGGGTGAGACAGACAGAGGGAGAGTGAGACAGACAACGCCACATCAGCAGAGGGTGAGACAGAAGGAGGAGAGTGAGACAGACAGAGGGAGAGTGAAACATGGATAGCAAGTGAGACAACAACTCAGTCTGTCTGTCTCTCTGTCTGTCTCTCTGTGCTAAATGTAAAGATGTAAAGTGTTCTTTGCCTTATTTACATATATACACGTTTAGTCTTCGCTTAATAAAACACATAGAGAGAGCTAAAAATGGCCGCTTTAATAAAGCCTTACTCTGGGTTTAATAACATCGCATTTGCTGTAATGGGACGAAGCCGATTGGCCGTAACAAGAAAACGCTCTTAATGAAACCGTGTTCTAATCTAAAGGACACACTGATGCTGGGATTGAACAATTTTTTTAAAACTATCAGTAGTTTATTAGTATTTAAAATTAAATGTTTTGATTACATGCTGAGCCATATCCGGGCAGGAGAGGAATCTGAGGCGTGTGTTTGTGCGACGTGAGCTTTTCCTTCCGCCTCGCATGGTTTAGAATTGTTTATAGACACTTCTGTTTACTGCATCGCCCTGTAAATATACTTCTGCGGAACAGCAGGTATGTGCGCTGGGAATAAACACAGCCAGGGTCACGGTTCAGCCTGTGGTCGCTAGCTACGATTACATCATCAAGTGGCGAGAGACGGTAAGACACAAAGTGAGATACTAAGAGTGAGACCGATTCTTGAACGAAACCAAGATAAGGTGATGCGTTTCGGATTTTCTAATCGTAAAACGTAGAAAAACAACGAAAACGAGAGAAAAAAAAATGTAAAAGCTTATTTTAAAAAAAAATGAAGAAAAATATAGAAAAAATTTTATGAAAAAAATAGAAAAGAAAATAAAGGAGAAATAAAGGATGAATAAAAATGAAATAAAACCAGAAAAAGAGAGGGAAAAAAAATAAAAATAAAAAGAAGAAGACAAAAACGCGAAAAAAAAGCAAAAAGGAAAAAAAATGGAAGTGTGAAAAAGCAAGGCATGAAGGAAAAAAATGAATTTTTTTAAAGGGAAAAATGTGGGGAAAAAAGAATGAAAAAAAAAAAAGACAAAAACTGAAAGGAACTGCAAGAGGATTTGTGCTAAGCTCTAGCCAAAAATGTGAACAACAGCTAGTGGTGAAGTCACATGATCAGATCAAGTCCCATGGCCTGGTCAAGGGGGCGGAGCTTAAGTTAAATCCTAGAGGTTTTTAAAATTGCTTAAAAGGCATTTTGTTGTATAAATGAAACCGGTGATTAATTTTAAACCAAAGAAGAAAAAAATTGCCAGTCATGATGTCACATGAGATCACCTGATCAAATTTTACTTCCCCTGCTGACCTTTTACAATGCTAAAACAAGCCTTGGAAGTTCAGAAAACATCTCTGCTAGTCATGAACTTGGCAATTTATACTTTCAGCACAGAACCTTGTAACTATTTTTATCACATTGAAGTGGATAGTTTTCAGCAGGTAGTGCGAGTTATTATCCTAATAAAGCTGTGTTCTTTAAAACCCTTTTAGCAGATTTAGCACAAGGCAGAATTGGTGGAAAAGCAGCAGGAATGTCTAAACAGAGCAGGAAGTGAAGCCTTGTTGCTAACAACACTGGCCTGGTGAGGTTTAGAAACATCTAAATATGGAACATGAGCTGTATACAGGTTGTGTAGATAAACAGCGGATTAACGTGAGGAATGTAGAGACCAGCTGTGGAACTCGATGTCAAACACACTGTGGGTGACTAGCGCTACTAAAAGAATATTTTATGTTGATTTACCTATTTATATATTTTAAGAAGTGCTCCTTTAGCAGAAATTGCTGAAAAAGTTAATGCTGGCTATGATAGAAAGGTGACAGAGAACACAGTGCATCGCGGCTTGCTGTGCAGCAGACCAGTCAGAGTGCCCATGCTGACCCCTGCCCACTGCCGAAAGTGCCTACAATGGTCTGATCTGAACCACGGAGCAATGAAAGAAAGTGGCCTGGTCTGATGAATCACATTTTCTTACATTCTTTTGCATCATGTGGATGGCCGGGTGTGTGTGTGTGTCGCTTACCTGTTGAACAGATGGCACCAGGATGAACTATGCGAAGAAGGCAAGCCTGCAGAGGCAGTGTGATGCTCTGGGCAATGTTCTGCTGGGAGACCTTGGGACCTGGCATTCATTCATGTGATGTTACTTTGACACGTACCACCTACCTAAACATTGTTACAGACCAGGTACACCTCTTCATGGCAACGGTATTCCCTAATGGCAGTGACCTCTTTCAGCAGGATAATGCGCACTGCCACACTGCAAAAATTGTTCAGGAATGGTTTGAGGAAGATGACAAAGAGTTCAAGGTGTTGACTTGGCCTCCAAATTCCTCAGATCTCAATCCGATCGAGCATCTGTGGGATGTGCTGGACAAACAAGTCCGATCCATGGAGGCCCCACCTCGCAACTTACAGGACTTAAAGGATCTGCTGCTAACGTCTTGGTGCCAGGTACCACAGAATACCTTCAGAGGTCTTGTGGAGTCCATGCCTTGACGGGTCAGAGCTGTTTTGGTGGCACAAGGGGGACCTACACAATATTAGGCAGGTGGTTTTAATGTTATGGCTGATTAGTGTACATATAATCACCCCGAACCACGTGGCAAAATGGTCTGATGAGACCAAGGTAGAACTTTTTTGGGCATAATTCTAAAAGAAAAATAAGACAGCTTATCACTCAAAGGACACCATACCCACAGTGAAGCATGGTGGTGGCAGCATCCTGCTTCTTTTCAGCTGGGGCTGTAGTCAAGATAGAAGGAAGCATAGATAGCTCCAAATCCCAATCTATTTTGGCACAAAAACTGGCAGACACCTGTTTGATAGCTGAAGATGAAGAAAAATCTCACCTTCCAGCACGATAACGAGCCAAAGTACGAATCCAAGTCAACAACGGAATGGCTTCAGAAGGAGAAGATCAACATTTTGGAAAGGATCAGTCAGAGCCCTGATCTAAATCCTATTGAAAACCTGTAGAATGACTTGAAGAAGGCTGTGCACATGAGATCCCCTCAAAATTCAGATCTGGAACCAAAGTATTAGTTAAGGGGTGCTCGCACTTTTGCAACCGGGTAATTGCAAGATTCTTTTCTTCTTTTTATTATTATTATCTTTTAAATCAAATATTCCTATTTGTGTTTCAATGTTTCGCCATTTTTACTTAACATGGTCCACTATAACCTATTCAAACCTTTTTATTTTAATTTGGAAGGTGCATTCCTTGGAGGCAACAGTGTGTAACAATGCTAATAATAAGGAAAATTATATTTTTGAAAAATGAAAGATCATCTTTTTTTAATGACATGACATGAAAGAATATCATTAGAAAGGCAGGCCAAAAACATAACCAGGTAATTGCATTTTCTTTTACAGTAGAGGTACTTTACCCCGAAGGAAATTTGGAAGGTTTTGGAAGTCAAATACGTTTTGCAATTAAATTCACACAGTAGGAAACCTAAACAGTAAAAAAAAAAAAAAAACACTTTGTACTTATTCTGAAAGACAGACCAAAAAACAGCTTGTATGCCACCATGAAGCACATCCTGTAGAAGGAGGCACTACTGCTTCTTCTTGTAGTCCTACTTAAAGAAGCAGTTTTTCCTCAGTCGTAAAACAGAGAAACTCTTCACGCTTGGTGCGCTGAACCTTGATAATGCCCTTGTAGCCAGAGAATTTGCATCTTCCTCTGTTTGCACAGTCGACAGGCCAGTGTGACAGGTGCATCGGCCTCATTTTCTTCTTCATTTGCCTCTTGGTCTGCTTGATCTGAAACGATGAATACGTCAATTATGATAATAATTGAAATGCACTGCAAAATCTACTTCGGTGTTGTAAAAAAAAAGTGAATACAAATCAATGAATGTCTTGAACTGTATGAACTAATACTCTGCATGAAGCCTATACCTGATGCTGAATCATCTGACTCATCTTCACTGTCTTCCTCCGTGACGTTCCTTTCCACCGAACGCTGCTTATTCTTTGCTGTCTATCGTCACATCCAGGAAAAGAATTTGGGAAAAAAAATAAATAAATTAGGGAAAGGCCATGTGAGCAAATATAAATACACCATTGGTTACATTTAACCCTACCCTTTTAGAAACAGCATTTACCCTTAGGCTCTGTTTGTGTGTGTGTGTGTGTGTGTGTGTGTGTGTGTGTACTCTTTAGCAACACCATGCAATAAAGGATAAATAACATACTACAAATATGTACAGAAAATACTTTTCTGTCAAGTGTATACTTTAAAGCAATGCCTTTCAGACAACGTATCATGTACACTTCAGTACTTGTACTTTTTACATACTAAAACCTAAATAAAAGCACCTTGTCAACCATTATTTAAAAAGAGAATATAAGAAATAATTATGATTTAGTACGGCAAAGAGATATGCTTCAGTGATGTTATTACTCAACACACTAAAGCAGAGGTCATCAACTGGTGGCATTCTATCATACTATATTACTAAACGGTATATTTTTCAGAGCCAATACTAATACTGCATTCATGCTTTACCTTTTTTTTGTTTTACTGAGGCCTTTACTTACCTTTTCTGGTGTTGGGACAAGTATAGTCACTGTGCATTGATGCAGATCGAGTGAATTCCTTTAACTAGACTTGTTTGGTAGACATCGCAGTGATTCAGTGCTATTATTACGATAAGTAGCAAGTTAGCGTATCAAGTGTATCAAGTAAGTAGCAAGTCGGTTCACCGAATCTGTGCAGCAGCACACCCGAGAGTATGTTTAAAATCCATTTCGGGTATAGTGGAATCTGTGTCCTAGAGGATAGCGTGAGTCACAACTGATGACTCAGTGGTAGAGTTCTTGCCTGCCATGCAAAAGGCCTAGGTTCAGTTCCTGGTCAAGGTACAATTGAGACCTGAAGGTTGTGCTGAGATTTTTCTATTTATACCACGGCATGGTTGAATGCTCAAATCCAATTGGTCAAAAGGTGTGTATTATTTTTCATGTTCCAGCCGTAACACGAACGATAGGTTTATATCAATGCGCCCGTTCTGGTATGTTATTGTTTCTATAGTAACAGTTCATAACATACACAGGGACTTGTATGGTGGACGCTCTGGCTAGTCTAAGAGTGATATTGAAGATTGGTTGAAGTTCTTTTGTTAGGAGGCTTTTATTAACATTTATGGAAGGAGTCTCGGTTGTAAGCACTCTCAGTCTCGGTTACGCTTTCCATTTTCCTCAGTAAAATGACTGGCTGTGCTTTGGGTGTGTGTGTGTGTGTGTGAGAGAGAGAGAGAGAGAGAGAGAGGCTGGTGAGTGAATGTTTATCGTGGCTATGATGTAGGTGAGAACAGTAACTAACTAGGACGTATAGCCTCTCAGACACTAACCATAAACCATTAAAGTGTGTGACATTTCGCACATTAATAAATTAGACCTTTGACTGCTGTGCTATAAACAGAAGAACAGACTCCAGACCATTCTGTTATGAGAAAGTAGCGGCACTCAGCTTGTGCGTTGTGCCACATCACCCCCCACAACCAACCCCCGACCTCCACCTGCCCGCATGTTATTCCTTAATGAAATGCATACTTTAAAAGTACACTTCAATGATTTTTTTCCCCCCAGATTTTCTTAAATATATTCAGTTATATTTAGTGACACTGAAAATTATTTTCAAATGCCATTAAGTTTAATTACAGTGCAATTAAACTGTTTGAAAAAAAGCACTCAAAAGCATACTTGTCATAAACCGTTCCAAAATGTTACATTTAGTATGTATAAAGTGTTAACACTAAAAGTATGTACTTTTAATATTAAGTATACTTTTTTAAAGTACAGGTAATACACTTTTTAATGTTGAAATTCACTATTCTTATAAAATAATGAGTGACAGATATGAAGTGGTATGAAGTGAAATTACTGTTACCTCCCTGAAACTGACTATTTTCCTATAACAGCATGTTCTTCAAGAATTTCATTCCTCTTACCAATTCCAATTATTTATTAATTAATTAAAATCTGACATGTCTCTTCTTTTTTTTTTAAAATCCATATATACGGTTGCATTTAATGGTGTGGAACATCTGTGAAACAGGTTCGTTCCTGTTATCACTTGCGTTAGAGCAGCTATAAACAGTCATTTACTCACCAGTCGTCCTCCTCTGCCATAGACATTCCCATGTCCGCAAACCTAAAGTTACAGCTTTACTCTCAAAACACTGAAAACTCCTTCCATGAATGTCAAATAAACATTTCCTCAAAGAAAACTTCACCATGTCAACGCTCACACGCATCTTTTAATCCATTAATGTCAAGCGTCCATCATACAAGTCCCTGTTAACGAGCACATTGATATGAACCTGTGATCTGCAGCCGCACTATTGTAGAGCTGCTCTTATAGAAAATGAATCAACACATTTCGACCGGTCAAGAACCCAGAATTCAACAGTGCTGTGGGAAATCTGCATTCACGTTAAGCAGTAACAGTAATTAAATTACTGTATGTCACGTTCGCCGGTTTGCACCACGCAATAAATTAATGATCTGTATTTTTATTCATTAGTAACTTTAAGAGCTCACCTGTTCTTTCCAAGCGTTCTTGTTCCAATTTCTCTTTTCTCGGCTTAATGATGAGGAGGAGGAAATCCCAGAGAAGGGGATGAGGTCAGTATCACATCCTGGGTGGACGACTAATGAGGACAGGAGGACTTAAGTTTTCAGTTCTGTAAGACAGGAGTTCTCTCCATCAGCGCTTCTAGTTCCACATGTGATCAAAGAAAAGTTAAAGCTCTTCTCCGCTTATTATTTATAATTAGCTTCTTATTAACTGATACCAGAATCTCCCAGAAAGTGGCTTGTTTATGAGCTCTCGGGGGACGAGTCAAATTTCTAATTTCAGAAGGAAACGTGAAGCTCTACGTTTAAAATATGAGTAAATGCATTATATGAAAAAAAAAAAAGTTATATAATTTAATTTGTATATAACCTATCCAGCGTGCTAACTAACTATCAACATTAGCTAATTCATATTTTGGAAATATGCCTGGTGAGCTAGCATGACAGTATACCTGCTTTTTATATGTAGCCAGCAAAAAAATCTAGCTCAGTTTATTAAAAAACAAACAAACAAAAAAAAAACTCAGAAACGAAGCAATGCCTATCCAATAAGTCTAATACTTATTCAGCTTGCTAATTATATAGCAAAACATGCAAGTTAAAAAAAGGAAAAGGTACAAATTTACAAACTACATAACTGATAGTTAGCAAACTTGTTAACTAGCAAGTAAAGCTAACTTATTCATATTTGAAGAGGAAACATTTTTGCAGAAATTGAGCAATGACTGGTTAACTAGCATTATAGCTATGCAGCTTGCTAATCAGCTCAAAAAGGTAGCTAGCTTAAAATTTTTAAAAAGAAACGGCAACAGAAATTGGGTGCTTTTCTTTGTAGCGTGATAGTTAAGCAGCCTTAAATAGGCAAATTAAAAAAAAAAATCAGGAATTAAGGAATATCTGGTTAATTAGTGGTACACTTAATCATCTTGCTAACTAGCTAACTTGTTCTGAAAAAGAAATTGAGTGCCTTGCTAACTAGCATGCTAGTTACACAGGGCAGAAAGAAGCTGGCTCACCATTCTGAAAAGAATCTCGGAGACTGATCAAAGCCTGGATCACTTGGAGGATAATTAGCCAGATGGCTAACTAGTCAGCAACACTAGCACACAAAAAAAATGGAAACTGTCTGACTGTCTGGCACGGTATCCAGCTAGCAAAACTAGCTAACTTACCACTTTAACAAACTGTCTTAAAAAATAGCTGTACCTGGTCAAGCAAGTCAGCTTGATAACTAAACAAAATTTCTCACCGCTTTACAAGGAACCTGGCCAATTTAGCTGCAGTCTGGTTAACTAGCATGATAGTTAGCCACCTTGCTAATTAGCAAACTTGGGTTTCTTGGAAGCACATTTCACAGAATTGATTCTGAATCACTCTTGATTGTTATTTACTCACAGTTTTTAACAATGCTTTTTGACAACCCGGTAGTTCACAGTGCGCAACGTCTCTCGTGTCAATTTATGGTTTTTTTTTTCAGATACGCTGGCAACATTACTTTTATCTAAATGCGCAATCAGAATAAAAGATAAAGTTTCACACCATGTGTTGTTCTTTAACACAGCAAGACTCGTTATGTCATTCACATTCAGCAAGGCTAATCATGAATGACGCCATTACTTCTGGAACATTCCACTGTTTATCTTTATAGCAATAACAGTTTTTAAAGTAAAGCATCTGTATGCGGTCCTTTATATCACTCTGAGTAAAACAGATTGTAAATCCCTCATCAGCAGAATAACAAGCATTAGCATGTGTTTCACACACACCCACACTAACGGGAGGGAAAAGCCACCTTTCTCACACCATTTATTTTCTTATTACTGCCTTAAATCTCACCACACACTTCTCAGCGCTTGTTCTTTAAGGCAGGCAGGTTTATTTACTTCATTATCTCCTCAGCGCTCACGGTGGAGAATGTAATGAAGCATGTGTTAGCACAAAACCGTAATCTGCTTTAGCAGAAGCTAAACTGCCTATTTAACGATCTTTAATGATCACAAGATTGCCTTGATCGAGTCCTGAGGAGATTTCACTTCTGTTTAACGTGCACAAGACAAAAATAAAGTATAAAATTAGCACATGAGTTTAAGGATGTTGCAGGATAAACAAGAGGAAGCAAGACATGAGGGAAAGGATGTTACTGGAAGGTCCAATCTGATGTTTAGCAAAGTGTTTGGGTTTAAAGACAAATTGTGTATCAACAACCAGACTTGGAGAAAAAAACAACACCACAATTTTAATGTTTTAAATTGTGCAAACAGCTTCTCCCACCATTTTATTGCTGTTTTAAAAAGAAAACTGCCTCAGAAATGAAGCAATGCCTTGGGAACTAGCATGATAATTATCCACCTTGCTATTTAACTAGCAAAAAATTTGAAAAAAGAAATTTGTCAAAAAAGAACATATTAAAGTGGCTTCAGTGGGTATAAAGTATGGCTCTGTGGATGAACAGTGGAGCAGCTATAGATCCTGATGTTTAGCAGTTTGTTCAGGTGGTTAGAGTCCTTGTCTTTCCCCTTTGCCTTTGTCCCCCAAGAAGTATGAACAGTGTGAAAGAAAATACTTGCCACTTCTGACTGGTAAAACATCTGCAATATCTTATTGCAGAAGATAAAGGACTTGAACCCCCTCAGTAGAGATTTTTAGCAGGGAAGGGCTGGACTTCTGATAGTCCACCACCATCTCCATGGTCTTGCAAAAATTCAGCCCACCAGAAATATTCTGCACAGCCAACAAAGTCCCCAATCAGACATAGGGCCCTGTGGTGCTCCAGTACTGCTCACCCACAGACACAGTGCTTTAACTTGGCAAATTGTGGTCTGCCAGTCAGATAGTCTGTAAACCAGGACATCAGGTGGGCATCCACTTTCATCTCTATCAGCAGAATATATAATCCTCCCAGCACACGCCAGCTTATCTGAGTGAGAGTAGACACAGTGGAGCATGTAAATGATGATGTCCTGTACTCCAAATTTCTACTTGTAGTTGAATTGTAGGGGGTCCAGTGTGCTACAGACCTGTGGTCTCAGAAGATGGAGGACCTGCAGTTTTCCATCATTTGGATCCTTTTCAGCTCCCTCCTGACCTGCCGTGTGTGATGTTGGGAAAATTTGAGGACATGATCCAGCAAGGAGAGAAGGGGGCAGGTCAGTGGAGGGGTGGGGGATGTGGGTGAAGGGTGGGGCAAGATGGGTAAGAACAGTGGAAGTGGAAGAAGATGAGTTGGTGGCCGATATGACAAACCTATTGTAAAACTCATTTGCTTTACCAACTCTGCTGTCTGTTGTGCTGCTGATTTTATTTTGGTTCCAGTTGGTGATGGTCTTCATACCATTCCACATTTTCCTCATGTTGTTCTTCTGAAGTTTCCTTTCCATTTTCTTCGTGTACTCTTTTTTCTTCTCTCTCATATGGATCCTCAGCTGTCCCTGAATGTGTCGGCTCCTCCCTGTCACCATCCCTGAAGGCTATCGCTTGTTGTTTCGGTAGCTGTCCGTCATGTCACTGGTGACTCAGGGCTTGATTCTTTGGGTAGCAGTGTACAGTCATGACAGGATAACATTGTAATGCAAATATTAATGTAGTCAGTGGTGTATTCTGTGATTCTGTCAATGTCATCCCCATGTGACTTATGCAACACTATCCAGTATGTACATTCAAATCGTCCTTAAGAGCTTTGCACTATTCATGCTCCATGCAGTGCTAGCGGCTTGTCCCTTGTGTAGACAACTTTTCAAGTACTTGCTAACATTATGTTACTGTTGTATCCATGTGAAATGTAACAGGGCCTACTTAATTAGCATAATACTTACTCAACTCACTAACTACTTAGCAAAATGAACTCAAGATTTAAAAAATTAGATTGACTCACATAATATTTAGCCAGCTTGCTATCTAGCAAAGGATACTAGCTGTTCAGTTTTGAATGAGAAACTTTTTCAGAAATTAGGCAATGTCTAGGCAGTTGCCAAATAGCTCAGCAACATAGCAAATGGTTATTAAAAAAAGCAGTCTGCATTAGGATTTAAGTAATGTTTTGCTAACTATCATAAAGTATATGCAGTGTTGTAACTAGCTATCTCGCTGAAAAAGAAACTTGAAATTGACCAATGATTAACAAACTGCCAAGATAATTATGTCTTGCTCACTAGTTAGCAAAACTAGCCACAGCTGTAGAAGTGAAACTGTAGAAATCTAAGTATACCTGCTTAACTAACATCATAGCTATATAGCTAGCAGATCTTGCTAGCTCCATTTAGAAAAACAAAAGAAATTTCTTCAGAATTTTTCAATAACTAGCAAAGGAATACAAGGTAATTAGTTTAATTGAATGCAGTTTTACTTCTGTAGCACATTTGTCACGAAACAGTTTTACAGAAGTCGAGGTTTGCTCAGGTATCTAATTTTACTAGTTAATTAAATATCATGAACAAGGCCTGGCTAGTACTCAAATTAGTAGCTACCCAATTAAAAAAAGCAAACTGTCAGAAATGTAGCCATCTTCCTTTATCTAATGAACTTCACTTGACCCTTATGACATGGGCATGGACGTATTAGACGCTTGGGTAACGCTCATTAAAGTTGGAGTCGAGTTAAATGCATTATTTTAGCTGATGAAGGCGAGTGGACAAGTGGAGTGGACGAGTGCGCAGGTTTGGAACACAGCTGATGTCTTGTTGACGGGTCACCTTGTTAAGTTGAATTATTAATACAGTAAATTAGTAAACTAAAGAAACTGAGGAGCTGTTCTTCCTGTTTGAAAGGTGTGTTGGATTCAGTGACAGAGTTTAATGTTTAATGTTGGAACGTGAAATATTTAAACATAGTATGTTTAGAATTGTGTGTTTATGTAGCTAATGACTGTATGACTAAATAATCACAGAAGAATTCAACTCGACCCTCGGAATCATAGTATAATTTTTCTGATGACACAGATGGTATTCTGCTGGGTGAAAAGAGTTTCAATCAGCTCCTTAGTTCAGTAGTCAGGGCACTGATCAAGGAGTCGGCCATTTTAAGGGCTTTTAGGTCGGCCATTTTAAGGGCTGTCTCATTCGCAAAATCCTTCCAGCACACTGGAACTTTCGCTCCCTAAAAAAATCCCACAATGCACCATAAAAACCAGGGAGCATCAATGCTCATTATGTTCCCTTACTGGAAATGACGTCATATGTTCTGAAGCCTCTCAGCTCAAAAAAAAATGGTGGAAGAACTGTCACCCAGCTTACTCTACATATGTAAGTAGCTTATTATCATTGTTGTAGCTCTCAAATGATTACTAGGAGCCAGGGTCCTTACCAAGTGCCCCAGCTCATGTACACGATGTACTGATTCACGAACTAGGGAGCTAGGGAGCTAGGAAGCTGATCAAGACATCCATGGTTACATGACGACTGTGTTATCAAACTGTTTAGCTAGATGTTGCTCAGTTTCTGACACAGTTTCTACTTTAAAACTGCAAGCTAACTAGTTCTGCTGACTATTTAGACGATAGCTATCTATGGTGCTAACTAGCCATGGCCTTGCTCAAATCTTTTGGAATAGCAGGCATAAACTAACAATTCAAAATATCTCGGGTAATAATTTGCTAGGCTAATGCTAAACACCTAGCTCCCTCACAAAACCGTTTTTCACAGAACTAAAACTTCACTTTTAGTTTTTTCTTGTACTTTCTTTATTTTCTTTCTTCTTTTTTCCCTCTTTGCCTCTCCTTTTTTTTGTTCTGAATTTCTTTATAATTGTCTTCCTTTTTGTATTTCTTTTCCTCTTTTCTCTCGTTTTCTTTCACTCTTGCTCACTTGCTTGCTTGAGTACATCACAAGAGTATTAACTTTTTACCCAAAATTAGTTTAACATCCTCTGCATGTGCAAATTTAAGATTACTGCATCATGTGTCCCTTGTGGATGAGGTTAGTATAACATTAGTTATAACATATAACGTTCATATTTTTTATTTAATAATTTATTTAAAATTTAAAAATTACGTTTTGGAAGGGAATATTGCTAAGGTCTGAATTTTGTAAAATTATATTCCTTAGATGTGTGGTTGACTATGTTCAGCAAAAGTCAAAAAAAAAAAACAAAAGACAAGTAATTTAAAAATAAATACAGTAACATTTATTTATTTGTTTATTTTGAAATTATAGATTTGACCTAACCCTTCAGGCTCTTCATATATATATGAAGATGAAGATAATTATATATATATATATATATATATATATATATATATATATATATATATATATATA
>CM041000.1:3569048-3581368 GCA_022985145.1 Pangasius djambal | reverse complement strand
AAAAAAAAAAAAAAAGAGTCCAGGTTTTCTCTCGAGACATTCTGCTGTTCGGCAACGAGTCGCTTAAATGTTCTCATCTCCGAACTTACAGAAACACGTACGTATTTTGTATTTTGACAGTTTTATTACTCTTTCCCTACTCTTTTTCACTATATATGTTGACATTTTGTCAGCCAGTTAGCTAACATGATTTTATGATAGGATTTGTGACAGGATTTTAAGTCACATATAATTAACTGCTAATCCTAGCTAGCTATTTTTTTTCCCCTCGCTGTTGAAACAGCACAACCACGACCACCGCACTATTTCTCTCAGAATGAGTCTGCAAATGCCCAAAAGCTCAGACTGTCTGGAATTCACAGCTAACCAGACAAGTTTACTCTGACAGATGGTCAAAATGACGCTACGGTGGACATTAGCGTGGAGAAAGACGGAGCCAAAAGCGAGCTTACACCGAGCGTGTCCTCAGTTGTGATGGCGTTTCAGAAATTCATCCTGCAGACATCGAGCTGAAGTCCTTATGAAGAGCTTTGTACCATCTGCCAGGGACTTGGAGACGAAAGTCGCTGACATTGCAGCTCCCCTGTGGACACGACGTGACTTCAAACACAATTTCGCACAACGGCTGCAGGAAAAAAGGCTCCAGAATTGACACCTTGCTACAAAATAAAACTCCAAACATCAGGAACTTTTGATGTCTTTTTTTTTTTCTTGCAGTAGTTCAATTAATTAATTAGTTTAATTATTTAATTTAATGAATTATTTTTAGCCTGTCATCTGCGTATAATAACCACTGAACTGAACGGTCTTTGAATCCATATATGGTAATAAGAACAGCTCTGACTGGGCGTGTCTTAACGGTCATTGATAGAAATCATACGTAAATGAAAGTGAGTGCAGTTTTGAAGAAAGTAAATGAGGGTGGCTGTAAATGGACGTGTCTTGAGGAAGGGAATCGGTGTGGGTGTGTCTTGAAGGCCATATAAGTAAATAAGAGTTGCTTTAAGTGGGCGTGTCCCAAAGAAAAGAAATAAAAGTTGGCTGTGAGTGGTTGTGTCTTAAAGAAACAGAATGAATGGTTGTAAAAAGGGATGTTTTGAAGGCCATATCCAGAAATGGGAGGGGCTGTAAGTGGGTGTGTCTCGAAGGCCATATCCAGAAATGGAAGGGGCTGTAAGTGGGTGTGTCTTGAAGAAAAGAAATGAAAGTGGTTATAAGTAGGCATTTCCTGAAGAAAGGAAATGAGAGTGCTGTAGGGGGGCGTGTCTTGAAGAACGGTAATGAGGGTTCTATAAGGGGGCGTGTCTTCAAGAAAGGTAATGAGAGCGCTATAAGGGGGCGTGTCTTCAAGAAAGGTAATGAGAGTGCTATAAGAGGGCGTGTCTTGAAGAAAGATAATGAGAGTGCTATAAGAGGGCGTGTCTTGAAGAAAGGTAATGAGGGCGCTATAAGGGGGCGTGTCTTGAAGAAAGGTAATGAGAGTGCTGTAAGGGGGCGTGTCTTGAAGAAAGATAATGAGAGCACTATAAGAGGGCGTCTTGAAGATATAACACAAGACCAGCTGTGAGCTTGAAGGCCATACCCAGAAAGTCTTGAATTCTTTTTTCAGAGATTCTGGTTGTCGACTAGCTAGCATGCTAACTAGCTTGCTTGTGAAATAACAGAATAAAATAACAGAATAGAAAAGAAATTAAAGTTTAAACCTTAGATATTTTATTTCTCCATCACTTTCATGAGGGAACACTGAAAGTTCTGTTATTGTATTACGGTAATTTCGCCATGCTAACGTTCATTGTTTTCCCCTCATCTGTATCTTGAAAATGTGATTGATTTTCTGTTGACATGGACTCTCATAGTCCTCATAGATTTTACAAAATCAGATATTATTTTTAGAAGCACACGAACAGCAAGTCTCCCGCCGTCAGATACTTCATTATTTCTGCAGCGTGAAGTGGTGCACAGTGTGGAGGTTGGACTCCCATGTTGGCACTTTATGGCGGGAAAATGGTCTAAAAGAATGATTACATCATATTTTATGTAATGCTGGGATCCACTGCCTGTTCGGAGACCACACACACACACAAGCACACACTTCCTGTTTTGTCTCAGTTAACTGAGCATCTCTTTCAGTGGCAGACGATTCGTTTTAATTCAAAGTGACTCTTTGAATTGAATCACATGAATAGATTCATGGTCAAATAAATAAAAATTCTTTTCTTTATACACTAAACCAACCACAAGACCAATTAATAGTAATTGAAATAATTCTCTTTTTAAAGGACCAACTTCTTATATGTAATATTATCAGTGTTGAAAAGTATGTATCTCAGTGTTAAGCCAAGCTGCATGTTAACATAGTGCTAGCCAATTTAGCTAGCTAGCTAGTTTAACTAGCTCCATTTTTTAAACTGTAATTGCAGATTTCTAATCAAGTAGTTAAACTGTTGTTTTTTTTCTTTTATAAATGACTGAGTAGTAGAGTAGTCCTGCTGAACTCTCTATTCCTTAACACAACGTACATTATATATATTTTCAATTCATCTGTTTGAAATTCTCCTGCTCTTCTCAATGCTAATGTGAAGAATTCTTTTTCCACCAAGATGGCCGCCAGTGGACATATTACAGCAATCTCTGAGGTAAAATTATTAGTACTAGTATTCCTTTACTATGAAAAATATTGGTGATTGTTTTATTTTAGAAGATGGACACATCTGTTTGCCAACAAATCAAGTCAAAGTCATAGTTCATTATGTAGCATTAGCACTTGCTAGTACTAAGTTCTCTACAGCTTATTTATTACGTTATTAAAGTAAAATAAGCGAGAAATAATAAAAATGTGTGTTGGTGCTAGTTTTGCCTCTGCTTTCACCTGGAAGTCAACCAAATAGGCTCAATTAGTGCTAACTGGTTGCATAGAGAGGTCGAGCAGAACCAGCGCTAGATACAACTACAGCACCTAAACATATTTTGCTTATTTCTCACTTATTTTACTTTAATAATGTTACAAATAAGATGTAGAGAACTCAGGGCTAGCATGTGCTAATGCTACGTAATGAACTTTGACTAATGCTAACTTTGACTAAGTTCATGGTTTCACTTATTAGCTATAATCTTATTTCCCCCTATTCTAATCTAATCGATCTAAGTATTATTTCATAATCTGTTAGTTTTGGTGAGTCTGTTAATGCTAGTATAAGGATGGAGCTAATGCTAACAGCTTAATTTGATATTAGCAATGTTAGCATGTAGGTGTAAAAATATTAGCTTTAATACAAACTATACAGAAATCCGCAGTTTCCCGTTAAGCATTAAATTAGAATTAAATTAGCATTAGTTTAGCGCTAACAATTAACATTAACATGAGCTCTGAGAGGTCAGATGATGTAGTTATTTTTATTTAAAGGTTATTTCTTATTTCTTCTTCTTTTTTTTCCATTAGTAGTCATTATAGATAAGATGTCGAGAAACCATGGCTCTGGGTAAGCGCTAGCATCATGTTATGGTAGGGCTAATGCTAACAAATTTATCAAGGTGACATTACAGTCTTATCAAGTGACATTTAAAAACTTTAAAGCTTATCGTTTGAAGGTACAAAAGAAAGAAAGAAAAAAATCAAGCTTACAGCATCCACTAATCTCTGTGGCCTTCAAATTCAAATCATCAAAGTGTGCCTTCAAATTGATAAACTTCAAAAAAATTAAAATATGATTGGCAATTTAATGCTATGATCCATGCTAGCTCACGGAGGACAGAAGATAACTCTTATTTATTTATTTATTTATTTATTTTTACCATTTCTCAGAATGTTTGAACAGTACCTGCTGAAAACTTAGCATTTTTTGTTTTGTTTTCTGTTAGCATATACCGTCACGTCAAACAGCCTAGGTTTTAAAATGTTAAGCATTGAGCTAGCTTTCTTAGCAAGCTGATGCGGTAATTCAGATCAATCCATGCTAGTTCATGCTGCCTGATATTATTAGCATTATGGCTCATATTTGCACAGTTGTGGAAAATCTCAGTTAATCAGCTCTGGTGGTTTTATTAGTGTTATGGCTAAGTTACACATTATAACAGACATTTGTGCTGTTGTGAGTTATTTAAAAGCAAAAAACTTTAAGTCATTTATCTTGACAAAAGTATCTGCAAAACTAGCACTAAGATGCTATCCGAATAGCACAGAGTGCAAAAACAAGCTGACAGGCTAGCAGAAGCGGCTATCATTAAAGTAAAGCTCAGCAGCCATTTACTCTACAACTTGTGATAATGATGTCTTTGAGGCGTCAGGCTTATGCTAATGGCTTTTCCTCATTAATGATAGAAAAGCTAACAAAGCTAATTGGCGCTAGGAGGTGAAAAAAAGAACAGCATCGTGTTTAGGGAGCATGATTTGATTTGATGGTTGTCCTTAAATCTTGAAGTGATTTATTTGATGAATGACGTTTCATTTCACAGGAGGTTACAGAAAAGCAGATAAGATTAGCATCATTTGTTGTTACCTCAGGAAATTCTCCTCAGAAGATTTCAGCCATGTTGCATGCGCTCATGTTTCCATTTGTGTATTTGTGTGTCTCATTTCGTTGTTATGGTGTGCTTGCTCATTTAATTTTTATTTATATATTTATTTATTGTTAACACCCCATCAGCTTTCAGGTTTATAGCATTTCTAATGCTAACTATATTACCTTTAATCTATTTTTAGAAATGTTGGCTGTTATTGGTGTAGAATCTGTAGCTCTGATACCATTTATGCCATCAGCCTTTATTTACTATTAGCCTCATTAGCATATTGGCGCACACATTCCTTCATTATCCTTATTAGCCTTCACATATGACTAGAAATCCAGTTAGCTATCATGCTCACCACCCTTATTAGCGTTCCTTCATTATTAGCAAAGATACAATATGTTTATCCCATAATACGTTTCATTCACTATTAGCGATGCTAGTGTTTTGGTTTGTGATGTCTGGTTAGCTCTTATCCTAGCTGCCTCATTAGCCTGTATTAGTAAATATTAGCATTATCAATTGCTAATTATGCTAGTTAGCTTCTGCATATTTTTAGTAAAACTGCGCCCATGCCATGCCGTAATTACCGTAATTACGAGATTCCGACTTGTAAAAAGCGTTCACGTCCTGTAGAACGTATAAACTAGGAATTTTCCGAGAGCTCCGACTTGTACCACCTGACGGCCGCAGCGCTGTTTCATGCGGAAACAGTCAAAATGGCGGCTGCTTCAGCAGTAAAATGTAGCTAAGTAATTATCTTGTAATATTTCTGTATTCTTCAATAATTAGCAATAGCATAAAAATGTGAATAGCATAAGGACGTGAACAGCTCCGAGTAGAACGTTCAAGTTGTCGTCTAGTAATTACGGTAATTCCGACATGGCGTGAACGCAGCGTAATATACTGTATGTTGAGCCCTGTTGTTGACATCATCTTTAGTGTATTATTAGCTTTTTAGCTTCTACGTCTTTTAATTATCAATTATATTCAATTATAGTGTCTTTATTTGAGGTTCATTTAGCTAAATGTCATGTAGCTAGGGATTAGCTAGGGATATGGACTTTTAGTAATAGTCCTAGCAGCGTATCCTCAAAGTTAATACATTTGGGTTTCATTTGTTACTCGCAGCTAGCATTTAGCCATGATGTATAATTAGCACCGCTAGTATTTTGGTGTGGAATACACCCTTAGCTGAGATGCTACCTCACTATTAGCAACATTGGCAGTGTGGTGTTTGGCGTCCTTCGTGTTAGTCGCCTGACAGGAGCGACTTCCAATCCATATTCATGAGGACTTCAAGCCTATCTAGGGAATTATGGGTAAAAAAAAAAAAAAAGGGATGCACACTGTCTGACTTCTGCTGTCTTTTACAAAGTGCCCTTGAAACTCTTTATCAGGCAATTTTCACTGTGTCAATGAGGTCGCACACACACACACACACACACACACACACACACACACACACAGCATGCTGACAGTCAAATCAGGCTAATCCGCACACACACGCTAACTCACACACTCAGCACTGTCATGGCTCCAGTTCCATTTCAAACGATTAGCTTACTTCTGATGCTAACTATCGATTTTAGCTTCTACTCATTACTAGAACCATTGACTTTTTTTTTTTTTTTTTTGTAAACATCCTTGAGCATAGCTAGCACGCCAATTAGCAATATCATTATATTTGCTTAGCTTATGCTAACTACTTACTTTAATTCATTACAGGCGATGTTTAGCTCTGATGCTAACTACCTATTTTAGCTTCTGTACTTATTCACTTCCTGTTTTCTGTTGTTTTTTTATTGCTTTCTCCTTTTTAATCTCCATCCTTTTTTATTTTATTTTCATCGACCCTTTTAGCTCCATTTTTCTTGTGCCACTTCTTTTCTTTCTTTCTTTCTTTTTTCATCCATCATTTTTTCCCGCTTCCTTTTTTATTTCTTTCCCTGTTTTTTTTTTGTTTTGTTTTACTCCCTTTTATTTGTTCTCTCTTTTTTCATGTTTTCTTTTTACCTTTCTCTCTTTTTTTTTTTTAATAATATATAGTTTACATCCACCCATGTCGCCCTCATCCTCCCTCCCTTTTTCTTTTTTTTTTGGTGTTTGGTCATTCGTTTAAAACTTTTTATTATATTTTTATTTTTTTGTTTCTTTCTTTCTTTCTTTCTCTGCGTTTTTCCTTCTTTTTTAAAAAAAATCAGTTTTACCTTGAATTTCTTCCCATTCTTTTACCTTCATCTTCTTTCCCCTGTTTTCTCATCCATGCTTTCTTTCTTTCTTTTTCCTTTTAATGTCCCATCGTTTTTTTCTTTTCCTCCACCATTTACCTCCATCTTTTCGCCCTCATCCTCGTTCCTTCTTTCTTTTTTCTATCCTTGTATCAATTTTTTTTCCATACACCTCCATTTTTTTTAAACTTCTGTATTCTTCTTCCCTGTTTTTTTTTTTCCTTCTTTTCCCCCCCGAACGCTCTCGTCTTTGTAAATGGGACACGTCCGGCTCGGCTCCTCGGGCATCAATGACTCATTGAGCGGAGAATTAAAGGGCATGAGCACAGCGTGCAGCGCTGATGTGATAAGCTTCACACACTTCAAAGCTCACAGTCATGAATGGAGCAGTGTGACGACAGGAAATACCAGCGTGACCAAACATCATCATCATCATCATCATCATCAGCATCCCCGATACACACAGAGGAACACATGCACATGGCTCAGGACTAACATCTCAGCATCTCACCTACACATGTGCTCTGGAGCTAACCAGTAGTGGGAGCCTATAGCCACCAGTCTAGCATTATGCAAACTGCATGTCGTCTTTTATCTTTTTCTTCTTTCCTTTTTTTTTTTACTCTTTTCCATCCACTTTTTTATTATTGTGTGAACTTTCTTTCTTAATTCATGAATGTATTTATTTATTTATTCATTCATTCATTCATTATAATTCTTGTTTCCTTATTTTTGTTCCTCACTTCTTTCTTTCTTTCTTTCTTTCTTTCTTTCTTTGTATGCATTTATTTATTTATTGCCTTTAGTCATGAATGTCTTTCTTTATTTATTAACTTTCTTTCCCATTTCCTTATTTATTGCTCCTAACATCTTTTTTCTTTCTTTCTATCTATTTATTTATTCATGAATGTCTTTTATTGTTTAATTTTCATTCTTGTTTCCTTATTTTTATTCCTCAGTTCTTTCTTTCTTTCTTTCTTTCTTTCATTCTTTCTATCTATCTATCTATCTATCTATCTATCTATCTATTCATGCATGAATGTCTTTTATTGTTTAATTTTCATTCGTTTCCTTATTTTTATTCCTCTCTTTCTTTCTTTCTTTCTTTCTTTCATTCTTTGCATTTATTTATTTATTTATTTATGAATGTCTTTCTTTATTTATGAATTTTTGTTCCTGTTTCCTTATCTATCGCTCCTCACGTCTTTCTTTCTTTCTTTCTTTCTTTCTTTCGTAGCATTTATTTATTTATTTATTTATTTATTTATTTATTGCCTTTATTAATGAAGGTCTTTCTTTATTTGTTAATTTTCATTCCTGTTTCTTTATTTATTGCTCCCCATATCCTTTTCTTTCTTTCTTTCTTTCTTTCTTTCTTTCTTTCCTTATTTTTATTTCCTTCTTTTTTTTCCCTCACCCCCTTCTTTCTTTTGCTTTCTAACATTTTTCTCTTGTCCATCATGTCCTTTGTCCTGATTATTCTAATAACAGTGTAATCACAGTTTGCACCACCTTCCCTCAGACTTTAGGCCACGCCCCCAAACCCCCAGTGATGAGTGACACCAAATTGTGTGCTGGAGAATAAAGTGATCCGGTGTCCATTTAATCTGTGACTTACTCAGCACTCGTCCCACAGCAGGCTTCAGGCACCTTTAGCAGCTTCATTTCTCCAGATCATGTCGCATTAATGCTTAAGACAGGGATATGGGGACAGATGAGGACAAACGGCGCAGAGATGACACGGGACATTAATCATCTGGAACGTTCTAGGATTATAATAATGTCTGCTTTTGACTATTATAGAGCGTAGGTTATCGCTAGTTCAGTGTGTTAGTACTGCTCTCTCTGACTTCAGGCCAAAAGACATTTTTATTCATTATTTCTAATTATCATGAGCATGGCCGTTTAGGTACAGTCCTATTGGCTGAAATCAGTCACATGGTCAAATGGACTGTTTACACAGTTGTTACAGAGTTCGTCAGTTAAAGCTAACTCTGGTGAGCATTACGGAAAGGAGCTGCGACTGGAAAACGTTAGCTAAACGTAAACAATTGGCGAGATACACTGAGGTAAAGCTAGCTAGCTTTAGCCACTTCACTCCAAACACTTTCTAAACATCAAAGCATGAAGAAATACCGTCTGCTCCGAAAGTATCGGAACGGCAAGGCCAACTCTTTTGTTTTTCGCTATAAACGGAAGATCAAAAGATGAAGATGAGACGATCAGATCAGAATGTCAGCTTTCATTTCCTGATCTTTGCATACATCACAGCCGATATTCAGTATAAGCGCATGATTCCTAGTGCTGTACTGATTTTATACAGCAGTTCTATAGACAAGAAATATCGAGTAAGTGACATTTCGGACACAACATGGCCAAATGTTCTATTTAGTTTTGCCACACTATTAAGAAGCCACACCCACTTTATAGCACTTTGGCTAGCTGGCTAGCTAGCCGACATTGATTATTTGCTTTTCTGTTAGAGGCGCTCTCATATTTTCATATGTCGAAATTCATGATGTCCCCGACGCTACCTGTAGTAACTGTTTCAAACTAGAAAGTGGAATTTAACACGGTGAACACAGACGAGTGGAGTGATCCACACAGTGAACCCCAGTGTGGTTATGGGGAATCTACACACTCTCGGAACACCACTCGACCAATCACATTAGTGGACTGGACCTAACTGTTGTATAAATTTCTAATTAAACATCCCAAAAACTCATCTACATATTTCCTATATATGATAATGTAGCTTTCTTTCTTTCTTTCTTTCTTGTGTGTGTGTGTGTGTGTGTGTGTGCATCTGTTCTCGCCGGTAAACTTCGACTCTGAGTTATCGCTGGTTTACAGTGGGCAGAGATCTGGAAACCATCCACACACACTTCTGAACACACCTACACACACCCACACACACACACACACACACACACACACAGAGAGAGAGAGAGAGAGAGAGAGAGAGAGAGAACTTCAGTGAAACCATTATGTTTTTAAAAGCCTGGATCTATGCCAGGTGCCGGATCGCTGTAACACCACAACCAAAAGCTACGAGATACAATAGTGTCGTGTTTCAATTGGCAGATGAGGGGGAGGGGAGGAGTGTACACTTTTCCTCTAGGGCACTTACTGCTGGGTTTTCATTTTATTGACAATCGATACTACAGGGGGAAAGAAATTTGGTCAAATACAGAAACAAGAAAGGAACCACGAAAAAATGAAACAAATAAAGAAGAAAAAAAATAAAAGCAGAAAAATGATAGCAAGAAAATATGAAAAAGAGAAAAAGAACCAGTCTAAAATAAAGGAGAAGCAAAAATAGAGGAATAAAGAAGGAAAGAAGGAAGATGAAAAAGATAGAAAACATTTACTGTAAAAAGAAAAAGGCGATTGATGTACCAAGGAAAGAACAAATTATTGACAAGGAGAGAAAAAATGTAAAGAATTAAGAAAAAAAAAAGCATGACAGATAAAAAATCAAGAAAGGCAAAGATGCGGTATAAAATAAAATAGGAAGGTAGAAAGAAAGAAAGAAAATGAATGAAAGAAAGAAAGAAAAAAAGAGAGCATTTTAGAAAGCTTGTAAAATGTAGAAACAAGAAGGGAAGGAACAGAGAAATAAACTATGAAGAAACTAAACAGAAAGGATGAAAACAAATAAAAAAGAGGGGAAAAAATGATAGACAGCAAGGAAATAAGAGAAAGCGAGAACGAGCCAGAGCACAACAAGAAAGTAAAAATACAGACAAAAAAGCAAAAGTAATGAGGAAGATGAAAAACAGAGAAAGAATTTAAAAAAGAAACAATAACTGACGTGCGAAAGAAAGAACAAATTAGTGACAGGGAGAGGAGAAATGAAAAGGATTAACATAAAAAGGATAAAACGGTGGATAAAAAATTAAGGAAAAATGTGATCTAGATAAAATATGAAGGTAGAAAAGAAATAAGAAAGGATGGAGGAAAGAAAGAAAGAAAAGGGAAGAAGAGAAGGAGACAGGAAGGAAGAATGGAGGGATGAAAAAAACCACTAAAAGAAGGAAGGAAGAGAAAAAAAATTGAAAAAGAAAGAGAGAAATAATTTATATATATATAAATATAAATAAGAGAGCATCAGCTGTATTTCCCCTTTAACACACTCACTTCCTCTCTCTCTCAGTCTCTCTATCCATCTGTCTCACACCACAGGTGCTCTGCCTGTCAATCAGGTCACATGACCCTGATCACCAGAGCCGCACTGATGCACACCTTCTGTCTCTCTCTCTCTCTCTATTTAAATGGATAGAATTGTATCTAAAAATGGAGAACCCAGTGTGTAAGGGTCAGTCGCTTTTAAAATATGTTTGTTTGCAGGTCACATTACAGCATGGCTCAATCCACCATGGTTTGAGTTAAATAGCTCCAAAACCGTTAGTATGTTCCAGAGGTCAAATATCTGTCTGTCGTAATTTCTTCACATCCGTCCTTTAAACCTCATGTGTGTCACGGGGCCATTTACAGATGCAGCCAAACTAAATATGAATGCTACAGTCCACTCAGTTATTACACACTGTTTAACGAGCTGGGCACAAGTTAGTAAAACTACACTGAAATCACCTGAAATACTGTACAAACAAACTTTGTTTTAGACCAGAAGCAGTACACGTACCATCATTGTTTTATATTAAGGAACAGTTTAAGTTGGGCGAAATCTGATTAAATACCAGAATTTGTGTCTTGTTTATAAAATCTTGCATAATCCCGCTCCTACTCCACTTAAAAAGTTTATTACACAGAGGAAAGATGCTTATCAGGCTACTAGAGGAACAAGGCGAGGTGATTGTGTGGTTTCTTTTAGAAGAAGTGCTTTTAGCCAGTCACCCTTCACTATTAAAGCCTCACAAGCAGTGGCTGGAATTCAGCACCACCACACACAAGAGACTCTTTTTGTGCTTTTTTTTCTTCTCTTTGTGTTTCCACCTTTTATACAAACAGCTTGCTGTTACTAATTCAACAACAACAAAAAGACAAAGAATAATCAAACAAATTATGCATTAATTGAATTAAACAAATGTATTACTAGAAGGTGAGTGTCTGTGTATGAGTAGGTGATTGGATGGGTGTTTGTCTTTGGGTAAGTGGTAATTGGTTAGTGTTTGAGAAAGAGTTTGGGCGTTTATGTTTGGGTGTGTTTATGCGGGTGTTTATGTTTGGTTGAGTGAGTGGGTGTTTATGTTTGGGTGTGTTTATGCGGGTGTTTATGTTTGGTTGAGTGAGTGGGTGTTTATATTTGGTTGAGTGAGTGGGTGTTTGTTTGGGTGAGTATTTGGGTGGGTGTTTATGTTTGGGTGAGTGAGTGGGTGTTTATGTTTGGGTGAGTGAGTGGGTGTTTATGTTTGGGTGAGTGAGTGGGTGTTTATGTTTGGGTGTGTTTATGCGGGTGTTTATGTTTGGTTGAGTGAGTGGGTGTTTGTGTTTGGGTGAGTATTTGGGTGGGTGTTTATGTTTGGGTGAGTGAGTGGGTGTTTATGTTTGGGTGAGTGAGTGGGTGTTATGTTTGGGTTAGTATTTGGGTGGGTGTTTATGTTTGGTTGAGTGAGTGGGTGTTTA
>CM041000.1:3537413-3568948 GCA_022985145.1 Pangasius djambal | reverse complement strand
TTGGGTGGGTGTTTATGTTTGGTTGAGTGAGTGGGTGTTTATGTTTGGGTGAGTATTTGGGTGGGTGTTTATGTTTGGTTGAGTGAGTGGGTGTTTATGTTTGGGTGAGTATTTGGGTGGGTGTTTGTTTGGTTGAGTAAGTGGGTGTTTATGTTTGGGTGGGTGCTTGTTTGGGTATATATTTGTTTATTTGTATATATATGTTTATGTTTGCGTGAGTGTTTGGGTTGCTATTTATGTTTGGGTATATATTTGGGCGGGCGTTTATGTTTGGGTGAGTGTGTGGGTGAGTGCTTGTGTGGGAGTATTTATCTTTGGGTGAGTGTTTCGGTTGGTGTTTATGTTTGGGTATATATTTAGATGGGTGTTTTTCTGTGGGTTTTTATGTTTGGGTGGATGTTTATGTTTGGGTGAGTGTGTTTTGGAGAGGGTTTAGGTGAATGTTTATGCTTGTGTGAGTATTTTCAGTGTTTATGTTTGGGTGTTTATGTTTGGGTGAGAGTGTTTGTGTTTGAGTGTGTGTTTGTGTGGGCGTTTATGTTTGGGTGATTGTGTTTGGTTGGGTTTTTATGTTTGGGTGTTTTTGTGTTTGGGTGATTGTTTGGGTGTGTACTTACTAGTGTGGGCGAGTGTGTTTGGGTTGGTGTTTGTGTTTGAGTGGGTGTTTGTGTGGGTGCGTGGGTGCATGTTTATGTTTGAGTGAGTATTTGGGTGAATGTGTTTTGGAGAGTGTTTAGGTGGATGTTTATATTTGTGTGAGTGTTTTGGATGTTTATGTTTGGGTGAGTGTGTTTGGTTGATTGATTGTGTTTGGGTGGGAGTTTATGTGTTGGTGAGTGAGTGGGTGTGTTTGGGTGTGTGTTTATCTGTGGGTGAGTTTGTGTTTGGGAGGGTGTTTATGTTTGGGTGGGTGTTTGTGTTTGGGTGTGTTTGAGTGGGTGTTTGGGTGGGTATTTGGGTGCATGTTTGGGTGGCTGTTTGTGTTTGAGTGAGTGTTTATGTGTGGGTGAGTTTGTGTTTGGGAGGGTGTTTATGTTTGGGTGGGTGTTTATGTTTGGGTGTGTTTGAGTGGGTGTTTGTGTGGGTATTTGGGTGCATGTTTGGGTGGCTGTTTGTGTTTGAGTGAGTGTTTATGTGTGGGTGAGTTTGTGTTTGGGAGGGTGTTTATGTTTGGGTGTGTTTGAGTGGGTGTTTGTGTGGGTATTTATGTTTGAGTGTGTTTGTGTTTGAGTGAGTGTTTGTGTCTATCTGGGTGCATGTTTATGTTTGGGTGGATATCTGGGTGAGTGTTTGATGTGTTTTTTGGGCTCTGGATCAGTTTGGAGTATTGTGTTGCCATATGGTTCAGAGGCTGAGCTTCGTTGGGCAGTTAGTTAGTAAGGAGGGCTTTGTACATTAGAGCTTTGGGGAGTGGTTTAGGTGGAGACAAAATTTTGCTTCTCTGTATTATTTTTAAATGGAGGGGGGGAATTATGAGCTCTGCAGGCGCCGTTGGATTAATTGTGGTGAATTTCCAGTAGAGTTTTACAGAATTCTTTTTTTTTTTCAGTAGGATTTCTGTCCCAGTTTATGTCGTTGATTAATGGGCCCCCTATTTCATTTCCATATAGAAGTCAAAGGTAAAGAAGTGTAACTGGATTATAATAGTTCAGCCAGATTTGAATAGGTATTAGCGTTTTGTTGAATTTGGATTTGATTGCGTAGGAGGTTCCGCATGCTTTATCTGCAATAAAGTACCTGTGGTACTGCGGGTTACACTGAGGTAAGTGTAAGATGTTTTCTGTCGAAATTGGTGGGTTTTTCTGTATATTTGCTGTGTTCTGGAAGACCATCATGCTGGTTTTGTTCTTATTTACTGATCGAGCATTTATACAGCAGTACTGGATAGGTTCCACTGTAGGTTCCACTGTAGGTTCCAAAGAGCAGGATCTTCACCTCAGTGTTATGGAGGGTGAGACCAGGTGCTCTGGACTTCGCCAGCATTGTAGCTAATTCATTGATAAAGACTTTGATTAGAGTTGGACTCAGATGGTATCCCTGTCTCACCCTACATTCTTGTTTTTTGTTTTTTTTTAAAAAACTGTCCTGTTCTGCCTGAACAGAATTACGGGAATTATCACCTTCTCTGAGCGGGATTTGTCCACAATACAGAAACCTCTTTTTTTTTATGTCCAATTTTTACAGCACACTCATTTCTTTGGTACACTGACTTAATGAAATCAAACACTTTCCCGCCTCTCTACCAGAATTGAGGAGTTTAAGCGTCAGTCCTTCATGCCAGACTGAGTCAAATGACTTTTTTTTGTTGTTGTTTTTTCCTGATTGTGTTTATAAGCGTGTGAAGAGCATAGATGTGTTCTGTGCTGTGGTGTTTAGGTAGAAAGAAATTTGCTTCGTATTTGGGAGGTTATGTTTTTGTGTAAAGGCGAGAATGTGTGCATTTTAGAATACTGCAGAACACTTTACCCAGACTGCCTCTCTTGGCTCAGTTTTGAAAATATGGCCTTGGTTCCAGATTTTAGGGAAACTGCCAGTATCTACAACAAGGTTGAATAATTTGGTAAAAGCCTTGTGCATCTGTCATTACTATATTTAATCATTCCATTACTTTTAATTTGAGGGTCTTCTTACTTCAAGAAGTGACATTTTGTCCTCCAGGGGATTCTGGCTGAATTGCCATTTGTTCCGTTTGTTCAGGATGGACAGGTTTGAATAGATTGGTGAATTTGTTTTTCCATTTTTTTGTTGATTGTACTGCGATATTTCTTTGTGACAACCTTTCCAGCTCATGCTATATTGGCATCTCTGTGTGTGGGAACGAAATCATTTTCTTTGCAAAATTCTAGCCTTTAGATCTCCACGTAGTTGTTTCCCCCTGTCTGAACAGGAACGATCTCCGCTTTCACGGTGGGAAAGATGTCCTCATTAAAACCGAGGGATTCGTGTGGTAGGATGTAGACTGCACACAGGTATGCCGCTGATGTTGATGGTAAACTCCAACGGTAACCTGGAGCCAGATCTGCTACAGCAGTTAAACAGTGAGAAGATAACAGCCATTACATGGAAATAGCACAGATAAGATCGGACAGTTCAGTACAGTTTCTCAAGAACAGGAGGGAAGTTGCAGTAACTATTCCTATTATTAGCCTGAGCGCTACATTTCCATTCATAGCCTGTTAGGTATAATACAATATAATACAATATAATGTAATGTAATATAATATAGTTTATGGTACAGGGTGATGAGTAGGTGAGCACTCTCTGTCTCTTAATCTCTTCCTATTTGTCTGTCTTTCTCTCTCTCTCTCTCACTGTCTGCCTCTCTCTTTCCACTCTCTGTCTGCCTGTCTGGCTCTCTCTACTTCTGTCTTTATGTATGCCTTGCTCTCCATGTTTCTCTCTCTCTCTCTCTCTCTCTCTTACTCTAAGGTGACCAGATTTCACCTTACGCATTACAAAAGGTGCAGGGAACCATTGTATCCTCTTGACCCGGGTGCATAAATGGAAACTCCCTCATCACGTTGTCATTAAAATGTCTCTCTCCGTGTCTGCCTATCTCGCTCTCTGTCTTACTCTCTCGCTCGGTCTCTCTTTCCATGTCTCCTCCTCTATCTCTCTCTCTCTCTCCCTGTTTCTTTGGCTGCCTCTCTATCTTTCTTTCTGTCTGTCTCTTTGTATCTGTATGTCTCTATTTCTGTTTCTGTCTCTCTCTCTCTCTCTGTCTCTCTTCCCTCGCAGGAGACATTTTCTATGCCGTTTCTCTCACTCAGTCTCAGCTGATATCAGGCAGGAGACCTGACACGAGCCATCGCGACCATGCGTCACTGTCCCTCGATGATGTAACACGTGCGCATATTGGCGATGACGGCGGAGTCTGAATTGACTGGAGCGGCTCAGCGGCACTTCATAAAGACTCGACGGAGGCCAAACTCGTTCCCAGACAACCTGCTTGCCGTTTACAGAGCAGGAATTATTACCGCTGGAAGACGTGCTCAGCAAGCAGAAAGCGCTCGGGAATTCACTCAGCGGATTTAAGAGCGCAAGCCTTACACACTCGAGTGTTCTCTTAACAGCAGTGACGCGCTTGTCCCTGGGTTAGCCGGTTAGTTAAAGACGAACACGTGGGATATTTAGTCATGTGCCGATCACAGATCTCTGTGACCTGGATGGAGGATGACGCCATGCGCTGTCTCGAGACATGATCTGAATGTTCACCTAAACGACGCAGATAAAAACCACAATGCTGATGCGCCGAGTCACCGGCGTTTCTTCCTACACTGGACTTTATGTGACAAAAATTCACTGCATCTGTTCTTCAGTGTTCAGAGCAAATCCTCCTGTCCTGCCTGACCAGAATTACGGAATTATCACCTTCTCTGAGCCGGATTTGTCCAGACATACAGACACCTCATGCTGTCTTCCGAAACGAGGGACCGAATCGAAGAAAGAGTTGATGAGGAAGGAAAGAAAGAAAGAAAGAAAGTGAGAAAATAGAGAGAAGAAAGAAAGAAAAAAGAAAGAAAGAGTGTCAAGAAAGAGAGAGCATGAACGAGAGAGAAAGAAAGAAAGAAAGAAGAGCTGAGTAAATAGTGTGAAGAAAGGCAGCATGACGAAAGACAAAGAAAGAAAGAAAGAAAGAAAGAAATATTGTGAAGGAAGAAAGAAAGGAAGAAAGAAAGAGTGTCAAGAAAGAGAGAGCATGAAAGAATGAGAGAAAAAGAAAGAAAGAAAGACCATGAAAGAGAGAAAATGGAGAGATGAAAGAAAGAAAGAAAGAAAGAAAGATTGTGAAGAAAGAGACCATGAAAGAAAGAGAGAAAATATAGAGAAGAAAGAAAGAGCATGAAAGAGAGAAAGAAAGAAAGAAATAAGAGTTGAGTAAATAGTGTGAAAAAAGACAGCATGAAGAAAGAGAAAGAAAGAAAGAAAGAAAGAAAGAAAGAAAGAAAGAAATATTGTGAAGGAAGAAAGAAAGCATGAAAGAGAGAAAATAGAGAGACAAAAGAAAGAAAGAAAGAAAGAAAGATTTTGAAGATAGAGACCATGAAAGAAAGAGAGAAAATATAGAGAAGAAAGAAAGAAAGAAAGAGTGTGAGAAAAAGAAGGAAAGACAGTAGAGAGAAAAAAACAGATCCTGATTTTGGAAGTGTTTCTGATGCCCAAGAGTTTATTTTACACACACACACACACACACACACACACACATACATACATACATACACACACACATACACATACACACACACACACACACACACACATACACATATGCATGCGCACACACACACACACACACACACGTTACATCTTTCACCACTGGGCCACTTCACCCCATCTTTCTTCTCAGTTTCTCATTGGTTACCTCAGCTGGTGGTTGTACTGTAGCTTATCACTGCGTTCATCGTGTTTACCATGAAGAAGATTCCACTCTTGTGCTGCTCACCACTGTGGAAGAGTTTGAAAGTAGTGACACAATGATAATGTCTGTCAAAATGGCAGCTCATACCGAATACAGGTTAGCTTTCCATGCCGAGTGTAATTATGGAGTAATTTCAGTCATCCAGAGTCTTTTCATAGCAATTGTACGACAAATCTGAGGTAAACGTTGATGTTCCTGATGGACCGGCCTCACTTCCACTCTCAAATGTGTGTCTAGCTAAATTGTCAGTTTCAGTAAATAGCTACGGTAATCTCATGTCCAGTTGCTTAGCAACAGTGCTACTTCATCATCAAATGATGACTGTATGGTTTACGATTTGAGGAACCGAGATGTTTCCAAGGCCATGCTTGAAGTAGTAACTCGAGAGTCACCTTTCTCAAAAAACAGGAACCTGGTGGAACCTTTGAGACAAAGCAGCAATGATGCCACAACAATTAAGTCCCATAATCTGAAGCATCTTGAAGAATTGCCTACAATTTTTTTTTTTTTTTTTGTCTTGGCAATCCATGGAAGAATTTCTGCAGGGAAAGCCAGTGAGTCATGATGCCGTCTCACTTCCTGCATCTCTCTGCAGGCTTAAAAAGATCCTGAAGTCTGAGGATAAATGTGTAAGCTCGTGCCGCTGGTCATGGAGGTGTTTTGGACCATGTCTTCAGGGCCAAGCGTCTTTCTGCTTTATCGCCGTGTTGCTCGGTCATTCTCCAAACTCTTCTGACATGTGTTTATGTTTTTGGAGACGAAGCAGCCTCTTGGCCTCTGTCGACTCTGCTCAGAAGCCTTTTCCGTTTAAAGAGCGGATTTAGAGAACCTTCCATCACCCATCGAGGCCCCTCGGGACACATTCAAAAGTTTGAAAGAAAACTTCCTTTTGTTCTCTGGAGAATTTTCTCCTATTAATTCATTTTTAAAAAAAATCATATATCTTGGGTCATTTTTATCCTGAAATGGTTATGTGGATTTAATGTGGATGGTTTTTCTTTTCATAAACAATATTGAAATGTCTTAACATTGTCCAATATGTCCACTAAACATGGGGCAGTGAAGTTGAAATCCAGCACCGGGGTCACAGCAAAATAAAAACTGTGAAGAGAGGTCAAGATTTTGGAAAGAGTGGACATTCCTCTGTCTCTTTTCAACTGGAGAATTTCCTCACTTTCTGGACGTTTTTCAACTTCTAAAGTAGACTATGAACACAGTTATGGGAGTAGGGGAATGTTTGTCCAAAATAAGGGAAACTCTTGGTGCTGGTAATGGTAGGAGCAAAAAGAAAGAAAAAAATTAAATTACTAAAAAACAAATAAATAAAGAAAGAAAGAAAGAAAGGGTTGAGGAGCAAAATGAATGTTGGATAGATAGATAGATAGATAGATAGATAAAGCAAGAAAGAAATGGTTGAGGAGCAAAGAAATAAAGCAAGCAAGAAAGGAACAAAGGAAGTGTTGAGGTAAAAGAAAGGAAGAAAGAAATAAAATAAAAAATCAAGAAATAAGTGACATGTGGCCAAGTAGGGTGACTCATACTAGGAATTTGTACTCTGCATTTAACCCATCCAAGTACACACACACAGTAGTGAACACACACCTGGAGCAGTGGGCAGCCTTTTTCGCTGTGGCGCCCAGGGAGCAGTTGGGGGTTCAGTGCCTTGCTCAAGGGTCTTACCTCAGTCATGGTATTGAGGGTGGAAGAGAGCACTGGTCATTCACTCCCCCCACCTACAATCTCTGCCAGCCCTGAGACTCGAACTTACGACCTTCAGGTTACAAGTCCGACTCACTAACCATTAGGCCATGACTGCCCGCAAGCAAGCGGGCAAGCAAGCAACCGACTGACCAACCAACCAACCAAGCAAGCAAGCAAGCAAGCAAAAAAAATCTCCAATAATGTCATTTCTAAATCTTCATGAGTCACACGAACATGCTCATTGTTGCAGAAGCATTGATGATACCTGCATTATTTAGAGGAAAGTGTATTGTGATGTCACAGTGTCTCCCAGCGCTGCTTTAATACACCATATTACAGCCATGTCTCTGTCTCAAGCTCTTTCCTGATCTGATCTGAACTCTGTCCTGGTCTCAGTTCAACACCTCTGGCCCAAACCCAGTGTACGCTTACATCATCATGTTACAGCCGCGTCGCACCGTCAGATTTGGTTATCCACTAAAGGGGGTGAATTTGTAGCGCATTCTCTGCCGCTAGTGGAATAAAAGTGCTGGAGCGGAGCTGTGCTGTAGATCTGTGATGCTTTTGGCCCATGCAGCTTGCTGTCACTTCTATCTAGGCCACAGTGGTGGAAGTTTACTTCTCCATGCTCCTGGAATTATCACACAAAGGAGAGAAAGTCTCAGGACGCTGGAATTATGTAGTTTTCTACATTCTTACACCGGCTTCGTTAGGTTCCATTCTCCACCTGGTCTTTGCTTTCTTTGTTTTAGACTCATTGTTCTTTTGTTCGGCGGTTCTGCTTGCTCATATCAAGGGAATCTCTCTTCTGTTAACAAAACCTACAATCTTTAAAAATCTTTATTTCATGACACATCAAACCCTGCAGCTATTTATCAATAATTCAGCTGCTCATACCTTTTCTTTGTTTTGTTTTTTTTTTTTGACAATTTTATTCCAACCATGAAAATGTTCAGTGGATGAGTTTGGGTGGACATAAATTCATTATTTGTGTTTTTCAGTGGGAATAGTGTTAGTGGGTGGATTGCAAGTGGGCATAGGTGGAATCCGTGGGTGGGATTTAAGTGAGAAATGCTTCATTAGATGGGCCTGGGTCAAGTTGTTGGGTTTTTAAGAGGTCATGGGTTCAGTGGCTGGATTTCGGTTCAGTGGGTGAGTGTCAGGTGAGCAAAGTTTCAGAAGTTGGGTGCGCCTGGATTCAGTTGGTGGGTTTTTAAGTGAGTGTGAGTACAGCAGGTGGATCTCAGGTTGTTGTGGATAGGTTTAGTATGTGAGCATGGGTTAATTGCCCTTCTCTGGTTTCAGGTTGTTGTGGGTGGACCGCCGATTGTTATTGGTGGGCTTCAGGTGGGCACAGGTTCAGAAGTCGTACACTATATAGATAAAGGTTTGTGGACACCTGACCATCACACTCATGTCTGTTTTTGAACATTCTGTTCCAGATTTATTCCCCGCTTAGCTACAATAATAAGCTCCACTTTTCTGAGAAGGCTTTCCACTAGATCTTGGAGAGTGGCTGTGGGGATTTATGCTCATCCAGCCAAAAGAACATTAGTGAGGTCAGGCACTGATGTTGGGCGAGGAGGCCTGGGGTGCATTCGGCGTTCCAGTTCATCCCAAAGGTGTTCAGTGGGGTTGAGGTCAGGGCTCTGCAGGACACCCGGGTTCTTTCACTCCAACCTTGGAAAACCATGTCTTCATGGAGCTCACTTTGTGCAAAGTGGCATTGTCATGCTGGAACAGGTTTGGGCCTCTTATTTCTAGTGAAAGAAATTTGTAATGCTACAGCACGCAAAGGCATTTTATACAATCGTGTGCTTCCAAATCTGTGGGAGAAGTTTAGGTAAGGCCTCCATTTGGGTGTGATGGTCCGGTGTCCACAAGACCATATAATGTATTTGCCGTGGGTATGGTTGCTTTTCAGGTGGACATAGATTAACTTGGTGGGTTTCAAGAGGGTGGAATTGGGTTTAGTAGGTGGATTACAGGTGGGTGTGAGTGGTTTCATGTGAGTATGCATATACTGGCTGGATTTTGGGGGGCCTTGGGTTGGTTTCAGATGGGTCTCAGTTCAGTAGATGGAATTTGGGAGTGTGTGAGTGGGTGTCAGGTGGATGTGGATTCAGTGGGTGGGTTTCAGGTTGATGAGGGTGGGGTGCGGTTGGTAAATGGATTTCAGGTGATTGTGGATGGGTTTCAGGTGGGCATGGATTGGTTTGCTTGGGGTGGGCCATTTGAGATTCAGCTCCAGGCCTTACACACTTTTTCTTTCAAGGTTCTAGTTTTCTAAATGGATTCTGCTTGGAATCTTTTCTACAAGAGGAACTCTCTGGTGGTAGATGGAGCCTTTGTTTCTAACACAGTAGGAATAATTACCTTACATAAGGGATGAAATGTGCTTTTACACCCTATGAAGTGCACTAAGCACACTATTTCTAGCATGCTAAATGTCCACCCTTTTAAGCAATGTCTTAAAAAAAACAAGGCATTATTTTTAACTGATTTCAATAACACACTGTAGTTGTCCATCAGTTCATACATTGCAATGTGTGTAATGAAATAGTGCCACAGTTCGCTATGTAATCGGAAACATAATTCACATAGAGTAGCGTCTCTCTCTAATTAGCCGATTAGCAATTAGCCAATTAGTTAGCAACATCAATGGGGTGCTGTGCCAAAACACTGTACATCAATGTCTATTACTTGTGAGAATGAAGTTTAATAATAACCCTTCTGTCAACCACCAGGGTCTGAGAAACACCACATTAATGAAAGCTCATCCATGCTGAGGTGGTGTAATGATCAGCTCAGTGAGTCATTCTGCCGTACGAGTCAGGACACGGCTATACGGAGAGAAGCACTGAGTAAGCGCTGTTTATGTGGGAGATATCTGATGCACCTGGAATTTCCGTGTCCTCCCGAGGCCGTGAGATTATTGACTCCAATTACAAACGCAGGAGCTGAGACTGAGAAAAAAAAAATGCAACAATACCACAGGTTTCAAGAAGGTAACAGCAAGCAATTTCACCCCCTGAAACTGCTTTATTACATCGCGCTGCTTACATAATCACATCTTAATTGTTTACCGAATATAATTATTCTGCACTATGTTGCAGTGCGTAATGAAGAATTTAATAAGAAACATGACAGCATGCACAGAGTGTCTGAAGATTAGCCACTGTGGAATTCCATTACATTAATCTGACACATTCTGAAGTGGCTTCTTCAATCAAATTTCCAATTATAACCACCAGACATCAATATTTTCCTCCCAGACAGGCCATCGTCATGGTAACAACATTTTGGCCAAACTGGGTGTGTCAGTCCCACAGATCACCATGGACCTCCACATGCTGAAATTTTTCATTTATATTACATTTCTCGGTGTCTACTGGTCTGTGTCTGCTCTTCTGTCTGTCTTTATAAGTCTGTTTATCTGTATGTCTGTCTGTCTGTCCAGTGGGTCTCTACAATATTAGGATTTAGGACCGGGGTTATAAAAAAAATTTAAAAAATGTAAAATAAATTTGTAGATAGACATTTCATTACAGATAGCTGAGGGGGCGGGGCTCAAACCAACATCATTTACAAATGTCCGAATAAAAAATGTTCTCAACATTATTGAGAAGCTACACAAATTGTTACAAGTTACAGATTTATGAAATCGATTTTGTATGCAGCATTGACTTGAAGATTTAGCAAAAGATTAAATGTTATCTTTTTTCAGGAAGTGGCATTTAGCTATATAAATATACCTCGCTGTACCTTACCGCTCATGTTTATTTCTGATAAAACTTCAGTTGATTATTGTGTTGAGAGTGATGACTTCCAGCAGGACTTGTTTACACTACAGTGGAGTTTTTAAAACCAGACACATGTAATTCTAAAATAATGATTAAATGGTTATCATGAATACAAATAGTTTATTTTTGCCATGCACTTTTCTTTACATGAAGTTAAAGCTGATTGAGCGTCTTTTCTCCTCGTGTCCTTATTCCAGACACAAGCCCAATCTCCAGATGCTTGACTCGTTGTTACCTCGGCACATCTGGAGCGCACATTTTGCCCTCTCGCACTCTTTTGTCTTCAGCTACGTCTACGGGCTACCCCCCCCCATATGCTGTCAAAATATTTGTAGAAACCGGTTTTAGCATTTTTATTATCATGTATAAACTGTAAGAAGAGGGGAAAAGTGTCAGAATGAGGTTCGGTGGTGCTCTCAGCTACCCCACATGAGCATTGCCCAAAGGTTAGTTGTCTGGCGTAGGTAAAACATTAGATTCTAGAAATTTTAGCACAAAAGCAACGAAGTAAAAAAAAAAACCAGATTCATCTGGAGTGCCTGGCTAATTGGGCTTGAAAGCAATGCCACACTTTATCTGCTAATTTAAATCACATTTTTAAGCTAAATTAACTTAAAGGCAAATAAACCCAGCTTAATTAGCATGTTTATTTAATTCTATTTTAGGCAATCAGAGTAACAATTTAAGTGGCCAAATAGACAGAAATGACATCAGCTTTGTTTTTTGAGGCATATGGCCATCACCAGGGGGTATCTGACATGTCTGAGAGGTAAATAAAATGATATTATTAAATGACATTTTTATCTAGATATACTATACGGGTACAAAGGCTCAGAAACACCAACTTTTAGTAACTTTTATATTTTGCAGGTTTAGTTCAGAACTTTATGCCCAGGGATGGAGAGTTAAAAAGGAAACGCAAGCAGGTGAGGGCTTTGGCTCTAGTTTAAAGACCGAATAGTGGCTCTCTAGCAGTCTTGGGTTACTAATGCTAACCTTCACCTTCCATTGTCCTCACTGGGCGTTTCCATTTAGCAGATTATGAAAGCACCCTACAATTGAACCTTTCATGCTACTCAGGCAATACTTTTGTGTCTGCTTATTAATCTTCAGCATTGTTCTGTGTTTGTTCGGACTTGCATATCCACATGCCTTTGAAATACGCACGAAAATTAAAGACCTGTTGAGGTTGGTACAAGCGCTAATGATTCGTTCTGAGGCCATGACCATTTTTGGAGAAGAATGCTAGCCGAATTGCGTGACCTGGACTCTGCGAAAATAACCGCGTACCTAATCCAGCACTAATTATTCCTGCTTTTGTATGTCCTTGGATCAGCACCATATGGGGAAATGCGATGCATATTTTTTTATTTATTTAACATCTGCTCATTGGGAAATGGAGGTTACATGAAGAACTGAACTGGAGCTCAATTGCAGCAGCCGAAACTGTACTTTTGAACACATTCTTTGATCAGTCATCTGACAATTAAACGTATCAGACTGGACTGTGGAGTGAAATAACAAACCATCAACAAATAAAAACCTACTTCTGATTTAGGATACTACTCATGAGTGCAAAGGAGGTATTTCTGATCTAGTTTTACCTAAGCTCATTTTGACCCAGCTCAGGATTCTGGTGAAGGCTGTGTGTGTGTTTGTGTGTATCTTCATATCCAGACATAATATACGTTACAATTTCACAAGACCTCCACTACAAATACTGAGCATATGAACGACATCTTTGAAGAAAATTGTTTAAGAAACAGTCTGGCGTAAATAAATGAATGTGAGATAATGAAAAGCGCCAAAGGAATGCTTCAAAATAGGTTCAAATTTCAATTTCATGCAGCAATTGAAAGTCAAGCTGATTACAAATCAAAGATAAAAATGTTCTATTTATTTTTGGATTAATATCTCCTGTTAAAGCATATACAAGAATTTGAGTGACTTATCTCATTATCCAAGGGTTGCTGAATCAGAAAATGTATTAATCGGAGCAAAAATGCAAAACACAAATGTATGCAAACGTGGAAAGGCCTTGAATGAAAAATTAAATGTATGCAAAATGTACTCCTTATGTGTTTGTTTCTTTAGTTTTTCACTGGAGGCTAAACTGGCAGCAATAAGCCTTTGTTTCAGTTTTGGCCTAACTGTTCCCCTAAAGTAGATCCCAATTAGTTTTGGTGTGACCAATTACTTCTTATATTGCTGAATGTTTGAAATTTGCACCATGCAGTCTGAACCCAAGCCATGCCAATTAGAAAGCAGACTATTAGCTTTGTGTTCCTTTCATCTCAGCTCTACCATAGAAATCTTTCCATTACTCTTGCAGATAAATATATCTTGCAGATAATCATAAAGTTATTTCCCAGTTACAGAAATATTCATCATATGTTTGAGCTGTAAACGACTTTTTTTTGTCTTGTTTTCAATAACAACCTTTTTCATGGCAGTGAGCATCAAACCTGCCAGACAGCTATTGGAGACACTGCAAGTCCTTCAGTCAAAGAGTGAAAGAGTGACATTGAAACAGTGCAACAGGAAGAGGAAATGCCACTGAAGGCCATTAGAGTGATCGAGAGTGACAGCGCTCCAGCACTCATTAGCTCCTAGGTCCTACCAACCATGCTGATACACTAGGTGATGTGGCAACGTCTGTCTGGCATTGACACATGGAGACGTGACATACTATGTTATTTTGAAAATGGGAAGACGTTGATTGGGAACAGCTGTCTGCTGGGGAGTCCAATGATGTGTTTAGGAGCTCTGACGATTTGAAGTCAGTTCGGCCACAATGTAGTATACCAAGTCCAGAGCACAGGCCTGGTACTAGATAATACCCTGTCCAATACTAGGCTAGAACCAGACCTAGTGTAATCTAATAATAAGTTCACTACTCAGTTCAGCACCCAATATCTAGTCCTGTCCAGTGCCTAGCATGCACTCCAGTACAAAACACACAGTCCAGTACCTAACATCCAGTCCAGATTAGTCTGATAGCAAGTTCACTACTCAGTCCAGTACCCAACACCTAGTCCTGTCCAGTAAGTAGCATTGGTCTGATAGCATCTTCACTACCCAATCCCATACCCAACATTCAATCAGGTACAAAACACCCAATTCATTACCCAATGCCCAGTCCAGTGCCCTACACCCAGTCCTGTCCAGTACGCAACGCCCAGTCCAATGCAGTCCAGTATCCAACATTCAGTCAAGTCCAGTCTACTGCAGTGCCCAGCACCTAAACCAATCCAGCCTAGTACTAAACAACTAGTCCAATACCCAACACCCGGTCCACTATCCAACACTTAGTGCAGTCCACTCTAGTAACCAATTCCCAGTCCAGTTTCCAACATCCAGTCCTTTGCAGTACACAACATGTAGAATCAAATCCAGTAACTAATCCAGTATGCAGTACAGTCTAGACCTAGTCAACCCACTACCCAACACAATCACAGTCCAGTACCTAGTCTCCAGCATCATCCAATCCAGACCCAGGTAACTGTGTACAATCCAGATCAGAATCAGTACACTATCTATATCAGTTCAAGTAAAGTACAGTCAAGTATCCAGACCTTTCCCCTAGTCCAGTCCAGTACTCAGACTGGTCCAGTGCACAAACCCAGTTCAGCCAGATACCCAGTCCACAGGCCAATCCCCAGTCCAGTAGCCACTCAGGTGCACTACTCAGTCAGTCTAGTCCAGTGTCCGGGAGCTAGTGTAGATCTAGTCCAGTACATGTCCATTCCAGTGCACAGACTCAGTCCAAAATCTGGCCAGTTCAGTGTATTTAATAACAGTAGTCCTAAAATGATATTGTAGCCATGAGTTGTACCATGTTGATTAAGACAACCCAGCCCCCCTTCCACCCCCCACCCAGAAAACTGCCCACACAACTTTGAATGATAAAAATAACAGTTTAAAAGTTAAAAGTTGTTATGCATAATCAGGCTTGGGCCACATTTAATTATTTACAGTCATATTTTTACTTATTAATTATTTAGAACATCACATAATTAATTAATGTATATTTCTATTTATTTCGTTTGCCATGAAAAAATTACCCCTATGATCCTGCTACAAAATGTGGATGTGGCTTGAAGAGATGCTTTCAGTTGTGATCACCCTCTGATTCTTCACACATGTTATTATGCACGTATGTAACCCTAGTCGTAACCTTAGCCCTCAACCAAACCAGACACACACAGACACAACCTCTGTGTGCATTCACATGTATATCAGCCCACACACACACACACACACACACAAGAGTTAGTCATGCTCTGCCTTCCTACTCCTCTCGAATTCATCGGTGCTGCAAATGTGACTTTTTCCCGCTTGAATAAGTGCAAAACACTCCCGGGCTTGTTCAATTAGAAAAAAGTGAAAGAGGAATAAAAAAGAGAGCGCGTGAGATACACACTCCACTGCACACCAATCTCCATAGCGCTTGTTAAAATGTTAGTGTCCTCATTTTTGGACAAGTTCATCTTTAAATGTAATAAATAAACAAGCTGAAGAGGTCATCAAGGCCAATCCAGTGGTTCAGACTGATAGCAGCACACAGGGATGGAGTGATGTATCACTACACTGACAATATATTGAGTTTATCAGCTCCATCTGCTGCACAGGTGTACAATTACTGACCGCTCTCCATCTGTTGTTCTGCGCAAAGTATTGGCCCCACTCAACCCAATGGAAAGAGAGCACCACAAGCAGCTATTTACAGTTTTCCAATCAGAAGGGACGGTCCCTAGTTAGACAGCACGCAAGAGCAGATAAAATCTGGCCAACTCAGAAGGCACGCATGAGCGCTTGAGTACATAAACACTCAGAACATAAAAAAATATAAATAAATAAATAAATGGGAACATTCTTCAGTTACAATTTGTACGGAAAATGAAGAAAAGAGCAATAAAGAAAGGAAGAAAGAAATTGGACAGAAAATTAAAGGAAAAGGGAACAAGCAGGATGAGAGGAGAAGGCAAGAAAAATAATGAAACAATGAATGAACCAAAACGTAGAAAGAAAAAGGTATTAAGAGAACAGAATAAAAAAAGAAATTTGACACGTGAGAAAGAACGAAAGAAAGCAAAATAAAAAAATATGTAATATAGTCATGTGAAAAAATTAGGCACCCCATGAAAGCCTGTGTTTTTTTTTAAATATTGGGAGATTCAAGTAATATAACTAAACAAATAAAACCAAAGAAAAGTCTTTTTAAAATAATCTGTAAAATGTAATTTAAAAAATCCAATTTCTTGTGAGGAAAAAGTAAGGACACTCCCACATTTATTTGTACTTAAAAAGGCTAGAATTACCTACAGGTGCATCACATCAGGTGCAAATTATTAGAACATCGTTACAGAGCATTTTGAAGGAGACTTGCCTTATTTAAACCTCAGACATTTAGTTTGCTTTGCCCTTAATTGTTGAAGTGAGAGGTATCACCATGGTGAGATCCAAAGAGCTCTCTGAAGCCTTCAGAAAGAAGATTGTTGATGCTTATGAGTCTGTTAAGGGGTATAAAAAGATTTCAAAAGAATTTGTAATCAGCCATTCCACTGTCCGGAAAATCATTTACAAGTGGAGAACATTTAAAACCACTGCCAACATGGCCAGGTCAGGACGTCCAAGCAAATTCACCCCAAGTGCAGAGATGCAAGATGCTTAAAGAAGATGTTATGAACTTTGATGTCAAAGTGCATGAATCTACAATCAGAAAGAGACTGCACAACTTTAATTATCATGGGAGGTGTGCAAGGAGGAAACCTTTGCTGTCTAAGAAAAACATGAGGGCAAGACTGAAGTTTGCCAAAGAACACATAGACAAAGGCCAAGACTTCTGGAATAATGTGCTTTGGACAAATGAGTCTAAAATTGAATTATTTGGACACCATAACAGACGGCATGTTTGGCATAAACCAAATACAGCATTTCAGCAAAAGAACCTCATACCAACTGTGAGACATGGAGGTGGGAGTGTTATGGATTGGGGATGCTTTGCTGCAGCAGGACCTGGCCAGCTCACCATCATAGAATCCACTATGAATTCTTCATTGTATCAGAAGGAGCTTGAGGAACATGTGAGACCATCTGTCAAAAAATTGAAGCTGAAGTGGAACTGGACCTTGCAACATGACAATGACCCAAAACATACCAGTAATTCCACCAAGCACTGGCTGAAAAATAAAAAAATGGAGAGTTCTGGAGTGGCCAAGTCAAAGCCCAGATCTAAATCCTATTGAGATCCTGTGGGGTGATTTGAAACGGACTGTGGATGCAAGAAACCCCTCAAACATCACACAGCTGAAAGAATTCTGCATTGAGGAGTGGGAGAAACCTTCTTCCAGTCGATGTCAGAAACTGGTAGATGGCTACAAGAAACGTCTCATTGTGGTTATTTCAGCCAAAGGGGGAAACACTAGCTATTAGGGCATAGGGTGTCCTAATTTTTTTCCTCAGTTGAAATAATCATTTTTGTTGATTTCTTTTGTTTAATAAGTGAAAACAAAGTGATTTTTGTTGTTTACATGCAATTACCTCACTTTCATCTACAGGTACAAATTAAAACAAGATCAGAAACTGACATGTTGACATTTCTTAATAAAGAACTGAATATTTAATGGGGTATATATATATATACACATTTCAAACATATTTTTCAATCTTTTCCGGGGTGCCAATAATTATTAACCTGTCTGTATGTGTATGTTATTCAGCACGCAACAGTAATCGACTCTTCAGCACTGCACTATCCCATCACACACATCAGTTCACATTGCAGTAGGTCCAAATGGCATACCCTAGGCGCTAGCACCACCCATAGTGCACTTGAGAGTAGGGAGTAGGGTACGGTTTAGGACAGGACAGGGCAGGACAGGGCAGGACAAGGCTTCCACCTGAGAGCCATTAAGGTTTAGTTTAACAGTAAGAATGTAGTTCTGATGTCAAGCCCCTCAGGGCTCTAAGAGGTGCCATTAGTCACACACACACACACACACACACCTGTATGGTGGGGTGTGTTCTGTGTACTGTATTCTGTGTGTGTCGGAGGAATTCTTGGCGTAGGTGTTGGAGGTGTGTCTGAAACTGAGCGCATGACTCAATGGCAGCACCTCGAAAGTGATGAAATCTCCTCTAAACAAACATATTAGTGGATATACGCTAACATCTGCACATCCTCGACGTGATGTGAAAGAAAGAAAAAGAAAGAAGTGAAGAAAGTATCGTTACAAAATAGGAGGAAGATGAACGAGAAAAGCAGACTGACAGAGACAGACGGGAAAGAAGAAAGGAAAACAGTGAAAGAATGAAGACATTTCAGGCAGATGATGAAAAAAAGAAAGGCATAGATAAGAGAAAGAAGAAGAAAAAAATAAAGTAAAAAAAAAAAGTGTGAAAGGATGGAGAAAGAAAGAAAGAAAGAAAGATACAAAGGTGATTGAATTCCAGTGAAGTAAATGATATTTTATGTTGTAATTAATAGCAGGTTTTAGTTAGCAAATACACTGGCTGCTTTTCTGTCGACTGATTTGTGACGTAGTGTCTCTAGCACGTTCGCTTGAATACTAATACGAACGTTCGCATAAATGCACAGAAGAGACGATTTGGCGTGTCACACACTTCGTCTCTTTGATATTGACTCGTTCCTTCTCCGTTTTTGGTGACATGCTAACTGAGATGTCTCGTGGTCGGGGCTGGAAGTTGCTGATAAACGACAAATGCACTCTCTCTCTCTCTCTCTCTCTTTTACTTGCTTGGGGCCAAATTCCAGACGAGAGCCGACACAATTCCAGTGCCTCACATCACAGTAATTCTGCTTCTGTGCTATCTGAAGAAGCGCTTTGTGAGGCTGTGTGAGCTCCGAGGGTCTGCTGTATTTCTGGATATTGCTCTTTCCAGATGTCAGCGTTTGTGGCTAATTTTCTGCCTGTTTGGATCCACGTCGGTTCTGTCTGTGTTTGATGTCGCATCTGCCCCAGTCTGAGTTTGCCGTGAGCAAGACATCATCAATTTTACCTAAAGATCGGATGTGATAAACTAGCACGTGAGGAGATTACCGACGTGTGGCCTAGCTCAAACGAATGCTAACTGAACTAGCTAAATCAATTCAACAAGCATTAGTTAGCAAAAGCTTTTGTGTTAATGCAGAAAGCCAGTTTTATACAGGTGCATTAGCCAATCAAATTAAAGAAATACAGATCATTAGCCAATTAATTTACAGAAATACAGATCATTAGCCAGTCAAATTAAAGAAGTAAAGATCATTAACCAATCAAATTAGCATTACATTAGCTAATTACAATTAAAAAAAAATTCTATTAAAATCAAATTGGATAAAGAAGAATATTAGGTAATTAAAAAAAATATAACCATGTGCCTGTCAGACTCAGCGAAAAAGGCGTGGCCTCTGTGTCTACAGTGTCACTAAAGAAGGCGTGGCCTCTATGTCTACAGTGTCAGTAAAGGAGGTGCGGCCTCTGTGTCTACAGTCTCACTAAAGAAGGCGTGGCTATTGTGTCTACAGTCTCACTGAAGAAGGCGTGGCTATTGTGTCTACAGTCTCACTGAAGAAGGCGTGGCTATTGTGTCTACAGTCTCACTAAAGAAGGTGTGGCTATTGTGTCTACAGTCTCACTGAAGAAGGCGTGGCTATTGTGTCTACAGTCTCACTGAAGAAGGCATGACCTCTGTCTCTACAGTGTCAGTAAAGGAGATGTGGCCTCTGTCTCTACAGTCTCACTAAAGAAGGCGTGGCCTCTGTCTCTACAATCTCAGTGAAGAAGGCAGGGCTTCTGTGTCTACAGTCTCACTAAAGAAGGCGTGGTCTCTGTGTGTACAGTCTCAGTGAAGAAGGCGTGGCTTTTTTGTCTACAGTCTCACTAAAGAAGGTGTGGCCTATGTCCCTACTGTCTCAGTGTTTCACTCTGTCTCTACTGTATCAGTGAAGAAGATGGGGCTTTCTTATCTACAGTTTCACAAAAGAAGGCGTGGCCTAGGTCTAGACTTAGTGAAGAAGGCGTGGTTTTTGTGTTTACAGTCTCAATAAAGAAGGCATGGAACCTGTCTCTACTGTCTCACTGAAGAAGGCGTGGCTTTTGTGTCTACAGTCTCAATAAAGAAGGCATGGAACCTGTCAGTCTGAGACATTTCATCATACTGATTCCTTTTTTCTCCATTTTAATGACATTTAGTCCTTTTAGATGGAAGATACAGCACAAATGTTCTGTCAGCCTTCACTGAACATCAGCAATGCACACTGGTGTCCTTCGTCCCACTATTCCTCTATTATCGCTCCCTTCCTCCCGCTATCCCTCTAGCGCTCCTTTCCTCTCTCCATTGCTTCACCTCCACCACTCTGCCTCGCCACTCTGGAGCTATTTTTAGCTTCCTGGCTGCAAATCCAGAATAAGCAGATCCTTCCTCCGCAGAATCGAATAAACTGATGCAGCGTCTCCTGCTGAAAAAGTTCAGCCAAGGGGACAGTTGAGGGACAAAAACAAGAGGGAAGATAGAGGGACAAAAAAGAGGACAATAATCAGGGTAGGAGAAGAAGAGGGACAAAAACAAAAGAGACAAATTAAGGGACAAAAACAAGAATGGCAACATCAAGAGTGACAAAAAAGGACAAAAACAAGAAGGACAATCGAGGAAAAAAATAAGTGGGACAATAAAGGATCAAAATCAAGATGGACAATCAAGGGACAAAAACAAGAGAGATAATTGAGGGACACAAGAAGAAAGGCAATTGCCAGAAAAAAACAAGAGTGACAACTGAGGGACAATAAAGGGACAAAAGCAATAGAGACAATTGAAGGACAAAAACAAGAGGGACATTTGAAAGACAAAAACAAGAAAACAAAGAAAAGTGGCAACAAAAAGAGGGGCAAAAAAATAAGAGGGACAAACTGAGGGACAAAAACAAGAGTGACAACATAAAAAGTGACAAAAATAGAAGAGAAAAAAACAAGGAGGACAGCTGAGGGGAAATAAACAAGAGGGACAATCAAGGACAAAAACAATGAGGACTCCGGACAAAGACCTAACAATTAGCACTTTTCAGAACAATGTATAATAAAAGCAACCTAAAAAAGATATTAAAGACCAGCATCATGTCTCTGTCCTCTTGTCATTTCTGTATCTCTCTCTACATCTGCTCTCTCTCTCTCTCTCTCTGACTCTGCTCATGCCTGCTGACAGGAAGTTCCTTCACCACGAGCGTGTCATGAAGATAAATTAGGACGTGATCAGGATTTCTGACAGTCTGGACATGTCTTTCTCGGGAAGCGTCTTTCTGACGTAAACACCAACGCATTCACGCCTTCACCATCCTGCAGACCTTTATGAATACCTTTCCACCAGATTTACTGTGCATGCACTATGTCCAAAACAAACCCTTGTCCTGTCCACAAAAAGGAGGGATTAAGACAAGAGGGACAAAACAAATTGAGGGACAAAAACAAAATAATTATTAGTGTGCAAAGAAAAAATGTTATAAAATCAAATAATAATAAAAAAAAAATGTCCAAAAGGGAAAAAAAAATCGTCTGAAAGAAAAAAAAAAACGTCGATGTCTGATATCCAATATATCTCTTTTACAAAAAGACATGTTGATGAAAAGAGTGTCCAAAAAAAAAACAAAAACAATTAAATAATTGACTAATAATAGGGTCCAAAAATAATGTCCAGAGGAAAGTACTGTCCTAAATAACGTTCAAAAGAACCTGTCCTAAATATTTGTGTCCAAAATAAGATGTGCGTCCCAAATAAAAATTCCCTAAATAAAAAAAGAAATGCTCAGCGTGTCAGAGCCCGTGGTGTTTGTGGCATTTATGGAGGACGGAATGAAAGCCTGGGCCGCTCTGAAACACTGAATCACATGATGAGTGAGAAGTTTATTCGACCGAGGGAATCCCCGTAGAAACGGAAAAGAATTTATGAACGCTTCTGAAACACTTCAGAGCCGCTCACATAGCTGCACGTCTACACTTTATTCACATGATTAACACCCCAAGCGTAGTATTCAAAGCTCAAAAAAATATATATATATATATATCTCCAGATCATCAGTTAACCTCAGTAAATTGCAAAGATGAACGGAAATCAAAATAATCTGTAAAAGAAATCACTTTCTTCTTGTTTTTCTTTTCTCCAAACGAGCCATTCTTTAGCATGTTTTGCTCATTTTGTGTGAAGTTTTATTCCGTTCTTTATTTTCTGCAAATTTAAATTTTTGATTTATCTGGCTAATGTTCTTTGTTCTGTGTGACCTTTTTATTTTTATTTTAATTACCTAATGTTCTTTGTTTTATGTAACTTTTTAAATTTTTTATTTTTTATTTTTAATAAATTGTTTACATTTATTTTTTTTTTTATTTGGCTAATGTGAAACCTTTTATTATTTTTTATTTTTAATTGCCTCATGTTTTGTTTTGTCTAACTTTTTTTTTTTAATTGCCTAGTGTTTTCGATTTGCTGTAACTTTTTTAATTTTTATTTAAATATATATAAATAAATATTATTCCTTTTTTTCTAACCTTAAATTTTTTCTTTTCATTTAATTTCTTTTTTTTTTTTAAATTTCGTTTGTCTATTTATTTATTTTGTGTATTTATTTATTTATTTTTATTTTAACTGGCTAATGTGCTTTATTTTGTGTAACTCTGTACAGTGTTCTTTGATTCTGTATAACTGTTTCATTTCAACATTTTCGATTTTCTAACGTCTGTGCGGAGTTTTCTCTCCTGTGTCCGTGTGGGTTTCCTCTGGGTTCTGCAGTTTCCTCCGACATCCCAAACACATGCCAGTAGGTAGACCGGGTAAGATAAATTGGCCATATGTGTGTTTGAGTGAATTTGTGTGTGTGTGTGTGTGTGTGTGTGTGTGTGGTGCCCTGGCATCTGATGGACTGGCATCTTATCCCAGGAGTGTTCCTGCCTTGCCACAGCCAAGAAGATTGAAATTGGCAGCAGATGAATTAGATTAGACTCGATTAGATTAGATTAGTTTAGATATACTGTGGAAAAGGAACTAAGAATACGGAAAACAAATCAATCTGTTGAGTAACACTGTTACCGCTGTCTGAATGATTCCCATGCTGACACTTTTAATCAGACGCTAAGTTTCTAATGACTGTTTTGTTAAGGCCTGTTTCGAACGACGTGGCGACACACGCCTGCGGTTAATCCCACACTCCTGCTCCCTGATCATCTCTAAACTCGGGTTATTTTGATCCCACAGTTTTAGCGTCAATCAACTTCGCAGTGAGGAATGTGGATCTGTGTTTATACACGCCCCGATTCTCACGACATAAGAAAAGTAAATACGAAACAGGGTGTGTGTGTGTGTGTGTGTGTGTGTGTGTGTGTTACGCAGTAATACAGAAAGTAAGAAAAATGATGAGGATTTAGGGAACAGGGGGGTTCACATAAAGCAGGGTTTTACATAAAGCTCATGCATGTACACTCACCGTCCACTTTATCCACCTGTACACCTGCTTTTCTATGCAGTTATCTAATCAGCCAATCATGTGCCAAAATCATGCAGATACAGGTCAAGAGCTTCGATTAATGTTCACATCAAACATCAGAATGGGGAAAAGGTGTGATCTCTGGTTGTTGGTGCCAGATGGGCTGGTCTGAGTATTTCAGAAACTGCTGATCTCCTGGGAATTTCACACACAACAGGTGTTCCTAATAAAGTGGACAGTGAGTGTATGTCTACGTATCGGGCTCCGATGAAATTAAGACAATTCTATATCACTTAACATTAAGCAATACCTAGTGGACATAAAAAAAAAAAATTGTGAGTTTATGACAGAGGTGATGAGGGAATATGTATTATTTATTTATTTATTTATTTATAATCTTGGCCAACAAGTTTTAACCAACATACCTTTAAATTCTCCTGAAAAAAAATTACTCCTCTTACTAAAAAAAAATTAAATAATTTTTACAAAGCAAGCCACACACTCTACTACTAATCGTGATACAATTACATATTAATAAAAAAAATAATCTTCACTGATTTTTTGAGCGTAGAAAATTGGAATTATTAAATCTAATCATAGAACAATATTTAAAATTTAATATGAAACTGTTTTATATAACACTATGAAAAGACAATCCTCAAGGTTATAAATTCCAATTTATTTGTGGAATTAAATTGATTTTTTTTTAAAAATATATTTTTTATATATTTTTATTAATTTCTCACACAAAAAACGTAACAAAAAAACAAGTAATATTATGCCGTAATATTTTAGGTTGTAATACACTGTGATAAAATTGTAACATATCATTTAATATTGCAATAGTTTTTGCAATAACTACAGTAATTATAAAACTTTGTTTCGTCATTAACGTTTTGCAAGTTATAATAAATGTCTTGTTTATTTCCTGAGAGTTTTTCTGCTCACACACACACACGCGCGCACGCGAGACAAAGTAGTCAGCAAACTTTCCGTGACTGCTCTGAGCTAATGTAAACATCAGCGCTAGGTCATGTTTAAATAGCTTTAGATTAGCTTATGTATATGTAGGAGAAATAACACACCAGTGACTTCTTGGAAAAAGTGGCTTGTTCCAGATCAAACCAGTCGGAGTGGAGTTAGCATGTTAGCTCCATCCCAAAGTGTTATTCATTGTGGTTGAGGTACTGTGAGATACGGTGCATTAAGATAGCTACGTTTCTTAGCTACATCATGTTTAGCGGCATCCTTATTACATGGTCAGTTAAAAAGTTAAAAAAAAAATGTTATCTAGAATGCTAGTAATTTAGCTAACCACTTTCCATCAAATAGGTTTTGCTTACACAAGGTTTTGCTTTCTAGCTTGCTAGCAAACTTGGCAACAGCTGTGTTATGCAGCTAGCTAGGTTAGCCAACATTGATGAGCTAACCTGTAATCAAAACCAGATAGCCAGCTGGCTACTGGCTAAGCAGCGCTGTACTTTGAAATTCCCTTCCTCACTTAGTGTTAGCGTGAGCTAGCTTACACATTTCAGTGTGACAGTAATGCTAACTAGCGGGACATCATCAAACCTGTCAATATTTCTGTAGAACTGACAGCTAAAAAAGGATGCCCACTTTGCAGCCATGTCCATATTTTGTTCCAAGTGACATGGTAGCATGTTATTTAAAAAAAAAAAAAATTTTAACCTGTCCGTCAAGCTCCTGTGGCATTTTCCTCTCAGCTTTGAGCCTGTGTGTTTTCTGGAGTATGAAATCTAGTTAGCGACAGCATGTTAGCCACATTTACTGTCCCAAAATCGAGCTAAAAAAAAAAAAATACTGTCCTTAAATTTTTTTGTGATTCTGATTCGACTCCGATTTGAAAGCCTGTTTATGCTAATTACGTCCTTCTTTATTAGCATGCATTAGCGTAGACACATACATTTTAGCAGCACTGTGAATATCGTCCTCGTTTCTCTGCTCAAAAACATTCACCGTCACGGATTTACAGCCTCGCTGCAGAAGATAAACATTGTTTTGCACTTTGCGTGTCGGAAAACATCCTCCTCGTCCTCCGATTTACATCCATATGCCGGTGCATCATGTTATTTATTCATGTCTAAAAAAAAAAAAAAGCATGCAAAAATGCTAAGTGCTACTCATTTTTTTCAAGCATTAGTGTTGGTAGCAATTTAGATTAGGTTTGTTCAACTACAATGAAGAATTTGAGTTTTTCTATTTAACTTTAAGGTAAAAACAACAAAAACAATGTGTGAAAATAGCGCAAATTTGGATGCTTAACATGAAAAGTTAACGTGAAAAGCGAGATAACATTTCTGGATTAGTTAGGATTACAGCATGTCGCTGGCACACTTGCACATCTTGAAAAGGTCGGTGCTGAACTTGCCAGGAAAATACAAATAATATACATTTTTTTAGTCATATAACCTGCTTTATTGAATTTGCATCAAATAATCCTGTAGTTAACCTGGTGAAAAAAAAATATTATATTATTCTATATTTCAGTATAGTAACGTATCTCCTTTAAATGCATACCTAAAGGATAGCAATTGAAGATGTAGTAAAGAAACCCAGTGCTAGCATGGTGTCGATGCTTATTTTTACTGTACACTATACTGTAAGTTTTATTTACATCCATCATTACAACATCGAAAGGCACACATACATAGAAATGTTCCGTTATGTACAAATATATACAGAATAAATATACTCTGATCTACATCAGTACAAAATAAAGCTATGGTGCTCTTACGTACAACGAATCCTTTCAAACCACCCTGAATAATTATTTATCATGCTGACACAAAAGAGTTCGTTATATTATGTAGAGTAATGAAAATCAAAAAGAAACAAACAAAAAAAAAACTGTATACATCAATCTCGTACACACCAGTAGCTACACTTGATTGTCAAGTGCCATCTCTTAAATGGCATTTTGATTAGTGCAAATTTTTTTTTTCTGTAAAATTATGACCTGCAGTATATGCTGGGATCGTGATTGTGATGAGATGCAACATATAAAAATGTCATGGACAGAATCTTCCTTTTTGTTTGCTGCCGAAAAAATGTCAGGAATAAATAAATATGAACGTTATGGAAAATGCACAGAAGATGAAATGACACCAAGCTGACAATTCATCAGGTGCACCTTCTGCACAGGTTTTGCATCTGTTCCTCTGTACAATGTATTGGCACCACTCTAACCCGGAAAGGAACCGACATAGGAAGATGCTGATGGTACTAGGAGTTAAGGTACAGCAGTGTATAATGAGAAACAGTCCACCAACCGAAACACTCCAACAGCCAACAAGATACTAACTTGAAGACCATTAACGCCCACTGCATGGAAGACAATGAGATTTAGACTTTAATTGCAGTTTTCCACCAAGAAGGACAGCATGGCTTGGTAACAAAGTGCCATGACTATCTGTACAATGATGTTCCCCATCACAAAAGATTTTTGACCCATCAATGACGTGCACTAATTTTAGCTCCACCTACATGTCCTGACTTGGCTCACATGGTAACAGGGCAAGCAAGAGGGGAAAGAAGATTCTGCACAGGTACGGCTGGTACATCCAGTGGAAATGCACCATAACTGAACAACTTTAAGAGTTATTTGGCTCTATATAGAACCCTACAACAGGTCCCTATCATAAAGGCTTCCAGATAAACCCTATTAGGAGGCTGACAACCCTTAATTATCAAATGATCCTATAAATAACCACTGAAAAACCATTTTTTTAAAGAGTGTCCCATGTACCAAATGTTACTAAATGTTAAGCACCAGGCAGGTTCTAGGTATTAAGAAGAAAATTATAATTTATAGTGTGTATACATTTGCATACATTACATACATACACACATTTAAGACATACACGATTGATGGTTTATTGGGTAATTGGGGGTTCCAAAAAGTGCTCTACTTGGAATCCTTTCTGCTATGTTGTAGGATTCTCCATAGAACCATTAATGGTTCCCCAAAAGGGACAACAAAAGAACCATTAAGGTTACAGCAGGTACAGTCAATGGTAAATTCGTTCACTTATAGTGCTTTGCCAATGGCTGTACCTGTCGTACCTGTGCTAAATTTTGTTACTACTTTTGCTTGCACAGGTACCATGGGAGTCACATTGGGACATGGGGCAGAGCTAAAAGTAGTTGCAAATACTGACTGGTAAAATCAGAACTACAATCGTCCTGACTAATGTCTCTAGCTGGAATAATGTTTCTACATCTACTGGGAATCCTTTGGGATAGGAAAACATTTTTGTGGTAGGGTTCTACATAGAATCTTAAAGGGTTCCCCTAAAGGAAGAACTGAAAAACCCTTAAATGTTCTACATTTTTAAGAGTGTATAAGATGACAAGTTGACAAATGTGTCCTGTAGTACCAGACTGAAAGTGGACGCATTTGACAAATGGCACATGATATTTATGGCAAATTGTCAAGACTCAACAGAATAGGCAATGACCTCATTTGACATTTAATTATGAAAAGTAGGTCAAGGTCAAGGTCCCTCTTCAGTAACATACACTCCACTGCTTTCCCCTAAATTACCACATTCACAAAGATCAGCAGCTGCACTTCATGTCTGCTTAAAACTCATCAAGGCACTTTGGGTATTATCTCTCGAAGCAGGTCTGATATTTAAGTGTTACAGTGTGCTGCATCTCAGTTAAAAGCTGTCTGATGCTCAAGTACCTCCAAGTAATCCGGTTCGGCGTGTAGATTAGCTTTTAGTTCAAAGTACTCGTTTTTAGTCTGCTCCACCATAACCTTCCTCGGCCTGGTGTACACAAGCGTCTCCATCAGTTTGAGCTCTTGATGATGCCCGGGAACTTGCACGTCCTGTAGCTGTGAGATGTTTTTCCTGAGATATTCTGTGATGCTAAGTTGTTGGAGTTCACGTTCCCGCTCCAGGATGTTTTTGTACAAAGATCCCTTGTCACCCAACGAAACAAAATCAGCAGGATACTCATGGGACACGGCCTTGTACTTCATTGACCCTGTAAGGGGGGAGCCGTTCTCCTTATCCGTGATGCTGTGGCGAAGTCGATTTGGTTTCTCTGTATCATAATCCTCGGTGTCATATTCTTTGTGCTGTGAACAATAGCTGGGGTTCCTGCAAACCTGAACGATGGGACTTCGAGAAGGTTCATCATACATGTTTGTGTCATGCCTCTCAGCCAAGTGATGAGTTGTTTTCTGTCCATACATGCTGTAATGCAGGTGGATTGGGCTGTTTTCACGAGGCTGCTCCTCAGCTTGCTTTTTCTTCGAATGCCTGTGTCGGCGATGCAAGACAAAAACGATTATCCCCGCGGAGCAGAAGATGATGGTAAGGAAGAGAATAAGAAGGCAGAGGATGAGGACAGAAAGAGGAACTGCATCTGTTAGGGATCGGAAGAAGCTGTTTATGCCTCCTTCTGGTGCTTCTGTTGTTACGACCCCAAATTCACTTGGAGGCAAGGAGTTATGGGTGACCAAACCAGGGCAGAGAACATCATGCTTCAGGTTCCTGACCTCAGCATTCACCACCTTTTTGGGACTATGGCACAAGATGGAGCCCACCACCGTATCCTTTTTCAGCTTCTCCAGCCATTGCTTCATGCTGACTAGATCACATGTGCAGTCCCAAGGATTGTCCTCAAGGTAAATCTGTTCCAGGAAGTCAAGCTGCTCCAACACATTGCTGACCTGCAGGTGCATGAATAGATTGTTTCGCAAATTCAACTTGGTCAAGGGGACGTTTCTAAATATCTGTGCTGGTAGAGCGCTGAGCTGGTTGTTATTTAAGAACAGGAGCTTTAGGTTTGTCAAAGGGTTGAATGATCCTGCCTCAATCTCCCTGATTGCATTATATTCCAAGTATAGGTATTCCAGATTGTGGAGGCCGACAAACATAGTTGCAGTAATCTTCTCTATCCTGTTACCATTTAGGTACAACTTTTTCAGACTGCTTAAACTCAGGAAAGTTTCATTGTCTATATAGTTTATTTGGTTGTTTGCCAGATTCAGCAATTCCAAACTGTCATATGTAACAAAATCATATTTTAGGAGTCTCTCTATCATGTTCCCAGTTAAAACAAGCTTACTAGGGCTTTGCTGAAAAATTCCAAGATCTGATATCCTCTGGATGCCCTTATCCTCACAGTGGATGAGGAACCCAGCACTAGGATGGTTATGACATGAACACTGTGATGCACAAGATGTCTTTGGAACATGAGAAGGTGTGGGGATCTTTGCATCATTTCTTGAGTCTGGTATTTGAACCACCTTTGTGGAAGGCGTGACCACCATGTCCAGAGACTTGGACGGCTCCTCAAAGTTTATATCCGCATGGGATGGGCACAATACATCCCGTTTCACTTTGGCCAGAGGGATACCCCTGAGATGCTGGGGACTGCCGCAAACCACTTCCCCAATGGCCGACTGTGCTCGCATGTTCTCAATCCAGATCTTCAAATGAAGGTTCTGGCAGTCACAGACCCAGTCGTTGTCCTCTAGCAGAAGCTCAATGATGCGACCGATGTGCTCCAGAAAGCCCACGTAAGGCAGAGTCTGCAAGTTGTTTCCACGTAGATCCAAATGAGTCAGAGGCACGAATCGGAAGATGTTGTTGGGAAGGAACTCAATGGAGTTGTCGTTGAGGATCAGGACTTTGAGACGGACAAGTTTGCTGAAAGCCCCAGGCTCCACGACTCTGATAAAGTTTGTGTCTGCCTGGAGGTATTCCAAATTTACCAAGCCATGAAAAGTATCCTCCTTCAACATCACCAGGAAATTACTGTTGATGTGCAACTTCTTCAAGGAGCCTAGTGCGCCAAAAACTCCAGGCACCAGCTCTTGTATGCTGTTACTGCCCAGATGCAAGGTGACTGCATTCCTGAAAGCCTCCATGTCCTCTAGGAGCAGCTCCACAATATCGTTTTTGTATAGATTCAGATGGAAAGGTCTATCTGAAGGTACCTCGATTTGAGAGATCTTGTTAATGTTCCTCTCCTCACAGTTTATGTGCAACACTCCATCTTTCTCCTCACAAGTGCACAACGTTTCACAAGCTCCTCCAAACGACACCTTAGGGCTCTCATCCTCCTGAAAACTAGCACAAGCTAAAAAGGAACAAAGGAACACAATCCTGGCCAGCATTGTCTCTCTTGGGTGTCTGCAAAGACAAGAAAAAGGAGAAAAGGAGGAATTAGTTACCAGAACATGAGGGAAACTGAAGAAAGAATAACATTTAGGTGAGAAAATATTGAAAAGGATTTATTAGACCATAATTACTGAAATCTGGAATATACATGCTTGTTTGAACATCTGAGGTTTAGTTTTTTTTTTTTTTAAACATTTAAGTCAAAAGCTTGTGTCATCAGTTGCTCACCTGCTTCTAATCTCTGCAATTTACATAATCCCTCTAGCAATGTGTACCATCTCAAAAAATGTTGGTTTTTAGCTGTCAATGGTTCACAGGGGTTCAGACGCCACAGACAGGAGCTTCATTAAGCTTTACAGCAGACTCTTTCATGTCGAAGATCATATGGTTAAAGGCTGTGCTCTAAGAAAATTCAGTGGCAGAAAGTTACAGCCTTATCTCTGACTGTTACAAAGTCCTGACCTTCTGTAAATGTTAAATAAACATCTCCTAACAGAAAACCTCACCACATCTATGACCACACCCATTTTTAAACTGTTTAGTTGGAGCATCAGCCATAGACGTCCCTGTGAATGAGCTGTTACGCTAACGTATTAGAACAAGTGCATTAATATATATAACCTGTGATTTTGTAGCTGCACAATTTTTTAAAACTTTTTACAACTAACTGTCACTCAAGAATAATTTGGTCAAATTAATGGTGTCAAAACGTATCATTCTGACACTTCATTTATTATTTTATTATTTCATTTAATTAATACAGATTTTTGGTATTTTTTTCTACTCCTATATAACAGCTTTTTTTATCATAACTGCTGAATCAGTCTGCCGAATACTGTACTAAATTAAGTGCAAAAATGTAAACGTAAAAATTTTTTTTTAAATATGTTAACATATGATGATGTGTTTACCATACTGCCCAATCAATGAAAACGTTGATATGTTTTTACTACCCCGACACTATCTTCACCCCGCAACCC
>CM041000.1:3513958-3535635 GCA_022985145.1 Pangasius djambal | reverse complement strand
AAAAAAAAAAGAAATAGATAATGCGTCATTTATATTAAACGTTTTAAATGTACTGGTTTAATTTTTTTCGGGATGGAAAAAGCAGTGATTTGGGGTAACGAACCCTCGCTGTCGCTGAGGAAATATTTCTCCCGTCTCTCTTTGTTTGCGTGTCATGGCTGAATTTCAGGAGATGCTGTAATGGGCTGTTATTTTCAGTAGCTTATTAGCGCTTTTTCGCAAACCACAGCAACCTGAACGCTCAGGCAGAACAGGATGTCTCATTTAATAATGTCAGGAAAAGCTGCTTATTTCAATTTTAGTGCATGAAACTATCTAATATTTACACTTTTAACTGCGCCTATATGGCCGCTCCTCATGAAATATTTAAGCCGTTAGCAACTAGTGGCTTTGCAGCACCACTGAGTTTGTGTTTTGTGTTTACAGCCAGCGAGCTTCATGTCTTGAAATGTCGCAATAACAGCTGCTGTTTACAACACTGACGGAAGGAGTTAGAAATCCATTACGCTAAAGCTAGTAATAACACACTCTTAGCGCACTGAGCTAGCTAAACAGACTGAACATGTGGTTTTCACCTTTTCATTAGTCATTACTATGACAAGCCTCACATGGCTAGTCCACTATTTTGAGGTCACCAGAATATATATTAGTGTTCATTTTTAGCATCGTAGTAAAACTAAACACAATAAACCATGTTTTTTTTTTCCCTAGAGGACATTTTATTAACTAAAATTAGCTAGCTTGTTTTGGTTTGCAAACCCGACTAGCTACCTGACATTGACTAGCTAATGCTGGAAAGGTAACCTTATCATTTATGCATTGAAATTTGAAATTAAATCCAGTATTTTGTGCTAAACACTATACAAAGCCAAAGAACTAGACATTTATGCTAATGGTTATGTCATATGAGACAGCTTGTGATTGGCTAATCATGATTATCAGCTCATTGCCTGAGGTGTTGAACTTTGAAATATTGCACACATTATACAGTTTGATCATTACAGTATTTAGCCTCAAGCTGGCTAGCTTGCTATTGAATTTGGATTGCACACACATACACACACACACACACACACACACACACACACACAGACGCATACATACATAGCTAGACTGTTTTCAAACTTGGCTGGCTACTTAACACAGAAATAATATTAATTATAGCTAGGAAAAGTGTTTATTAGTTATATGGGCTAAGCAGTAAAGTTTGCTAGTGAGCAGAGTGAATGCTAATCAGCCGCATATGCTAACTGCTTGGTCTTACATGCTAATAACCACCTTGTTTATGATATTAGCCTGTAAAAAAAAACATGTCCTGGCTAATTAACTGCATTTGACAACATTTTTATTTTATCCTCTTTAATGTTTTGTGATGTTCTCGATGCAATTTGACAAAGTGATTCGTGGCTTAGGTTTAAGAGAAGTTTAGCTGCACACTTGGTTGCTAAGCAGATTAGCTGTAATTATTTCACAGACATTAGTTATTAGATCAACGGGATAGAATTGAATGTGAAATGAAAAATGAACATCTGGAAGCACCAGCTGGTGCTTGATCTCTAAATAATGTGAGACCAGGCTGTCCACACACAACACAGACCCACGCACACACAGCATGTAAATGTCCAAGGTGTCTTGGTGATTAAGTTGTATTTAATATGAATAAAAATGTTATTCAAGCTATAATTGCTAGCTCCGCACTCATCCTGGCATAAAATAGTCATTTTTATGTACATTAAGGTGCCACAAAAGCGCTACGACACTGTATGTTGCCAAAATAAACAAGCCAAGAGTAATGCCATTTTGCTTCACTAACAGTAAAGCAGTTCATCTAATAGTACGGGATTCAATTAGCATGGCTCAAATTTCAGTAGGCAACGATAGGAACAGAAACGTTATCACCGTTAATACATGTTATACCACAGCGCAGTTGAATGCTCAAATCTGATTGGTCAGAAGGTGTGCATTGTTTTGGTATAACAGCACAGGCAGTTCCAGCTGTAACATGAAACGTTAATATTAATCCTTCTCATATGTTATTGTTTCTATAGCAACAGCTCATACACAGGTACTTGTTCGGCATGCTTTTTTTTTATTTTAAAAATGTGTCGCGATCATTGACAGTACACGAATGGTTGCGATCGACTAAAAACGCCTCAGCAATCAACCGGTAGATTACGATCGACAGGTTGACGACCGCTGCTCTAGGGCATGTCTCCACCAGAGGAACCTTTTTAGGAACTGTTTTTCAAAAATTTCCACTGGTTTCCTGGGTCACAGTTCCTGGAACCCTTTTAGTTCCTGCTACAAAGTCTATAGGGCCTTTCGCACTGCAGGAACCTTTTCATAGTACCTGACTAATTGTGGAACTACCCACTTTTTGGCGTTTTCGCACCTCCGGAACTGGGTGCGATTTTAGTACCGGACTGCCTTTTCCGAGAACCAGAGTAGCTCCTACTCCGGAGCAGGGTCTAACCAGCACAACTGGTACTATCCATGACGTAAGTAGATGTCGATTGGCCAAACGCGTACGAAAACGCCCTCACCCGCCATGATTTAAAACGCCGTGTAAACATACTGTAGTGTCACCTTATTTCGCAAGTATGGAGAACAGCGATAGATGGACGGACGCTGAAGTGCAGCACAGCTCCGATCGCGGCGTCCTCCATCCTCCGGATGTTTACGCTGTTCTTCTTTGTTTCCGTTGTTGAACGCCGCGCACAAATGACGTCGCTGTCGACCGGCTTACGTCACTTCCTAGTGCCCACTGTCGGTGCGAATGCAACCTTTTAAATGGTACTGGGAAATAGTTCACGCAAAATCGCCCAGTACTTTAGTACTGTACATTTGGTTCTGGAACTAAAGCGGTGCGAAAGGCCCTAATGCTAATTTGCAGCCCAGGGACTATTAGGGGCGGAGCTTGCCATACAGAACATTGCTGATTGGTATTCAACTTTAACATCATGGGGAAAATACACACACCAACACAACACTGAATAGCTACTGCTGGAAAGGTAACATTAACATTAACCCCGCCCCTTATCTGCGGCTTAACCAATCAATTGTTTCAGTAGAGTGCTATATTGATTATAGGGCATTTTTCCATCAGAGGAACCTTTTTAAGAACTTTTTCTTCAGAAACCAGATTGCCACTGACTTGGCTTTTCGTTCTGGGCCCTCTAGTACTTGCTCCAGAGTTAATGCTCATCATCAAACCAGAAATGTTTAGGGGCGGATCTTACCATATAGAATGCTGCTGATTGGTCACAGACTTTCCTGATTCATTAGTCTGGCTAACTATACATTTGTTTTTCTTTTTTTTTTATAATATCAGCTCGATCCCAATACTCCAACAAGGCTCTCGACTTGTGTAAAGAAGGAAAAGAAACGAACTACTATGAATAGATGTAAAAACATGACTCGGATACTTTCGCCAACTTTCAGGCATCCAGTATTGTTTAGAAACAATGGAACGAGAATAGAAATCATGCGCCTCTTCGTGCTACAGAGACATTTAAGGCTCTTTCGCCGTTAACTCGGGTTCTAGCTTTCAGAAATGTGTACTTTTATATTATATGTACGTGCTGTTTGCACAGACATTAGGCGTACACTGTGGCTAATATCCAGTTATTCAGTACTTATTACTATTCCACAGCGCTGCTGAATTCTTGATTCTTACTGGTTAGAAGGTATTGATTCATTTCCTTTAACAGCATCTCTTACAGTACTGCAGCTGCAAATCTCAGGTTGCTATTAACGCACTGTATGATTGTTTCTATAGTAACAGCTCATTCACAGGGACTTGTGCAGTGGACGCTCTACATAAACATATTTAAAAAAGTGTGTAATCATTGAAATGGTGAAGTCTGCTGTAAGGAGACATTTATTTATTCAGCGTTTATTGCTTACACACACATTCACATTCCACATTCTGAGCTAAGAAAGAGCAAGAGAGAGAGAGAGAGAGAGAAAGAAATCATTTGGAGAGTGTGTGCTGCATGTGAGGAATGTGCACTGCGTGTAAGAAGTGTGTACTCCATGTGCGGAGTGTGTATCGCATGTACAGCGTACATTACATGTACAGAGTGTCTTGCACGTAAAGAGGGTGTATTCCACATGAAGAGTGTATATTGAATGTACAGAGTGTATTGCAGAGAGAGTGTGTATTGCATTATGGAGAGTGTGTGTGTTGCGTTTGGAGAGTGTGTGTTGTGTGTCTAGGGTATGTGTTGTGTGTGGAGAGTGTGTGTTGTGTGTGGAGAGTGTGTGTTGCACATGAAGGGTGTGTGTTGCATGTAGAGAGTGTGTTTTGCGTGTGGAGATTGTGTGTTGGATGTGGAGAGTGTGTGTTGCACATGAAGGGTGTGTATTGCATGTGAAGGGTGTGTGTTGCGTGTGGAGAGTGTATGGATAGTGTGTGGAGAGTGTGTGTTGCATGTGGAGAGTGTGTGTTGCACATGAAGGGTGTGTGTTGCATGTGGAGAGTGCATGGATAGCATGTGGAGAGTGTGTGTTGCTTGTGGAGAGTGTGTGTTGCACATGAAGGGTGTGTGTTGCATGTAGAGAGTGTGTTTTGCGTGTGGAGCATGTGTGTTGCGTGTGGAGAGTGTGTGTTACATGTGGAGAGTGTGTGTTGCACATGAAGGGTGTGTGTTGCATGTGAAGGGTGTGTGTTGCGTGTGGAGAGTGTATGGATAGCATGTGGAGAGTGTGTGTTGCGTGTGGAGAGTGTGTGTTGCATGTGGAGAGTGTGTGTTGCACATGAAGGGTGTGTGTTGCATGTGAAGGGTGTGTGTTGCGTGTGGAGAGTGTATGGATAGCATGTGGAGAATGTGTGTTGCGTGTGGAGAGTGTGTGTTGCATATGAAGGGTGTGTGTTGCACATGAAGAGTGTGTGTTGCATGTAGAGAGTGCATGGATAGCATGTGGAGAGTGTGTGTTGCTTGTGGAGAGTGTGTGTTGCTTGTGGAGAGTGTGTGTTGCACATGAAGGGTGTGTGTTGCATGTGAAGGGTGTGTGTTGCATGTGGAGAGTGTATGGATAGCATGTGGAGAGTGTGTGTGGCTTGTGGAGAGTGTGTATTGCATCTGGAGAGTGTGTATTGCATGTGGAGAGTGTGTGTTGCTTGTGGAGAGTGTGTATTGCATGTGGGGAGTGTGTGTTGCATGTGGAGAGTGTGTATTGTATGTGGGGAGTGTGTATTGCGTGTGGAGAGTGTGTATTGCATGTGGGGAGTGTGTATTGCGTGTGGAGAGTGTGTATTGCATGTGGGGAGTGTGTGTTGCATGTGGGGAGTGTGTTGCAGAAAGTGTTTCCTTAAGAAAACTACATACCATGAACCATCCAAAGTTTTTTCTATATCCCCTGGTTTCTAGTGCTCCCTACTTTCCAGTGTTCCCTACTTTCCAGTGTTCCCTAGTTTCTAGTGCTCCCTACTTTCCAGTGTTCCCTACTTTCCAGTGTTCCCTAGTTTCTAGTGCTCCCTACTTTCCAGTGTTCCCTACTTTCCAGTGTTCCCTAGTTTCTAGTGTTCCTTATTTTTCAATATCCACTAGTGTTCACTGTTTCCCACAGTTCCTTACTTTTCACGGCTCCCTTGGTTCCACTGTACCCCAATTTTCAGTGTTCCCTAGTTTCCAGTGTTCCCTAGTTTTTCAGCATTCCCTAGTTTCTAGTGTTCCCTACTTTCCACTGTACCCCAATTGTCAGTGTTCCCTAGTTTCCAGTGTTCCTGAGTTACTAGTGTTTTCAATTTCCCCTGGTTTCCAGTGTTCCCTACTTTCCAGTGTTCCCTAGTTTCTAGTGTTCCCTACTTTACAGTGTTCCATACTTTCCAGTGTTCCCTAGTTTCCAGTGTTCCCTAGTTGCTAGTGTTTTCAATATCCCCTGGTTTCTAGTGTTCCCTACGTTCCAGTGTTCCCTACTTTCCAGTGTTCCCTAGTTTCCAGTGTTTTCAATATCCCCTAGTTTCCAGTGTTCCCTACTTTCCAGTGTTCCCTAGTTACTAGTGTTTTCAATATCCCCTGGTTTCTAGTGTGCCCTACTTTCCAGTGTTCCCTAGTTTCCAGTGTTCCCTAGTTTCCAGTGTTTTCAATATCCCCTAGTTTCCAGTGTTCCCTACTTTCCAGTGTTCCCTAGTTACTAGTGTTTTCAATATCCCCTGGTTTCTAGTGTGCCCTACTTTCCAGTGTTCCCTAGTTTCCAGTGTTCCCTAGTTTCTAGTGTCCCCTACTTTCCAGTGTTTTCTACTTTCCAGTGTTTTCAATATCCCCTGGTTTCTAGTGTCCCCTACGTTCCAGTGTTCCTTACTTTTCTTGGTTCCCTTGTTTCCACTGTACCCCAATTTTCAGTGTTCTTTAGTTTTCGATCTTCCCTAGTTTCTAGTGTTCCCTCCTTCCCCCAGTCCCTACATCTCTGTGTCTCCTTGCTTGTCGCCGTGTGCAGTGTTCCCTTACCCAACGCACTGTGTACTTATTCTCCCATATCCCCTTGCTCCCTAATTCCCAGGGCCCCTTATTCTCCCAGGTCCCTCTGTGTTCCACTGTTACTTTCTTTTGTCCCGTGATTTCTTTCCTGTTTTTTTTTTTTCTCGACTCCACTAGATTGCACTGTTTTTTTTTTTTTCTTACTGTCTTCCCTCGGTTTCTTTAACACAAGCGGCGCGCGCTCCTCAACTGCCACCGCTAACACTTTACTGCTTGAACAGCGCGTGCTTAAATGATCGCTGCCGCGCGCGCGGCTTTTTTAGTGCAGAAACTGCCAGTTAATGACACGACAAATGAGCCAGTCTCGCGAGTGTCGGCGCGTGCATGCAAATGCCTTCAGATTTGTATGTTTTTGTATGCAAATGCGTTTAGATGTTATGGGGCTAGTGTCAGGAGAAAGTGTGTGTGTGTGTGTGTGTGAGTGTGAGTGTGTGTGTGAGTGAAAAGACGCAGTCAGTCTCTGGCACGTCCTCCAAAGTTCACATACGAGCCGCAGAACTATACTAATGTTAATAATATTGAATGGCACGACACTATCATTAACTACCAGAGGACATGGCACGCACGCACGCACGCGCTCATACGCATCTCAGCCGAATTATTAAAATAATAATTATAAAAATAATAAATCGCACTCACTGCACTTGCAGGTAAATCCACCCGTCACTTCATCCGCCTTTTAATCAGATCAGATTTAAAAAAACAAACAAAAAAAATTTTAAAAATCCGAAATTGGTAAAAAGAGAAGCACCGAGGACCGGAAACGTCCCATTGGTGAACGCGCTGAATGGCACGTGCGTTAAAATGAATTCCCCAGATCCCCGGTTTAAACGGAGCTCGCGCTTCACCGTCCAGCTCTTCTGCCTCTTCTGCTGCTGTCGCTTCTGCTTAGTGTGTGTTTGTGTGTGTGTGTGTGTGTGTGTGTGTGTGTGTGTGTGGAGTTGGGAGCACACAGAACTGCACCTGAGCTCCTCCTGCTGTTAGTGCGGCAGATATGCACGATCTACCACACACACACACACACACACTCACTCACACACTCACTCACACACACACACACACTCACACACAGCTTCTTGCCTCAGGTGGCATTTAGGTTTGTCTATATTTATGGTCTTTTGTTGGGGAGTTCAATCATCACATGTTAGTTTGTATTAAAATATATAAATGCTAGAACAATAATACTTAACAAAACAAAACATAAGATACATCATAACGAGTAAATGTAATTCCACCAGTCTTTATTCTTTTTATTCATTCTGTATAATTACAGTAAATAAGAATACATTTTTAAAAAAAGGTTGACTTATTTATTTGTTTGTTTGTTTATTAGACAACATCCCGACAGCTGTTATACTGTAAGACGGATAACACGGCGCGTTTGGAAAAGTTCCACCTGTTTTGCATTGCGGACGAAAGAGATATCCTGTGGCCAAAAGGACGCAACAGCTCTTCGGAGGGAGCAGAGCTCGAGCCTGAAGCGATCTCTGGCTCTGACTGATTTGCATGCGATTGTTTTACATAAACATCCATCTGTATTTCCTTTAGGCAAATCATCCTCACCTCAGCTGCCCGCTTTAGCACATCTGCTAATCCCTCATATTCAAACTAGTCATGAAGCTCAAGTCACTTCCAGGATCTGGTGTATTATTCGTTAATAGGCTATCAGTATGGTGCAGTGCATTCTGATTGGCTATGAGCTGGCATGATAGGGAATTTGACCTCTGAATATCATTCTAGGCATGTAACGTATGATGATTCTCACCTGTGTGTGATCATGGCGAGTTTACTTACGTGTGCTTTGTTTGTCCTTTCAGTGAAAAAAGGGAACAAGAGAGAGGGACAGCGCTGACAGAGGTCACACATAACACACATGCAGACCCACACACGCACTACAGCCTGAACTTGGACAGTGTTGATGAACTTGAGTGAGGTGAAAGCCCTGAAATGTTGGGACAGTGATTTATTTAGTTTTTTTTTTTTCTCTTGAGTGATATTGGGAAAAATAAAGCATGCCTGAAGCTCTGTTGATGTGTCAGGACCCCGAAACCACCCCCCAAACCCGGTTTCCACCTCGTTTTTTGTCCCCTCCCTTTCTTCCTCTCTGAGGTTTCCCCCAACTCCCTGTCTCTCTACACAAGTAGAACCTTCCATGCCCACCAGGACTGGGACAAAGCCCAGGCAGGTTTGCTGGTGCGGCCAGGCATTTCCAGGACCAGCATTCCCCTGAATATGAGTGAGTATGCAAGGGAGTACACGTGGACTAGTGGCTAGGCCACAGCACTCTCACCGCACTCTCAGGTTCGATTCCCGGCCAGGGAACCAACCCCAGCCACTGGGGTTGCGTCCAACAGTGCGCTCTCAGTGCCGGTCCCAAGCCCGGATAGAAATTGGGGAGGGTTGCGTCAGGAAGGGCATCCGGCTTAAAAACTGTGCCAAATCAAATATGCGGACCAATGATCCGCTGTGGCGACCCCTAACGGGAGCAGCCGAAAGAGGAACGAATGCAAGGGAGTACACATCAGGCCTTGGCGAACTAGGGGTGTAACCAGACCACCGTCCATCAAAGCCTGATTCAGTGCATAGCATTGGGAAATGCACAATTGGCGAAGATGGGAAAGAGGACTCGGGAGACAGGCAGACATTGACAAAGTTTCGGGCACACTTTATTTTTCCTACTAAAGCTTTTCAGCGAGCTTTCAAAACTCAACGGAGCAACCAAAATAAAACGCTAGCCCCAAAATTTGGGGGCTTTCACCTCGCTCAAGTTCACCAACACTTTCCAAGCTCCAGTGTCTCTGGTTCACAGCATTCCTTTTTGTCCCTGAAAAGACAAACAAAGCACATATAAGTAAACTCGCTGTGATCTCACACACAGGGTAGAATCATCACACATTACTTGTAGGTTCGACCCGCCTCCTCTCAGTCTGTAGCTGCCGTTCGACCACACCCCCTCTGCCACAACGCTGTTATCAACATGAGAAAATGTTTCCCATTTTCACAATCCATCATGGCATATATTCATTGATTAACTGTGATGAATAAAAGCAAACTTCAGACAGAAACATGTGAAATCATGAAAGGAAAATGTTATAATTTCAGTTTACATTGTCTTCAACATTCTTTACTGCTGCTTAAATAGGCAGTTTTTACAGCTTAAAAAAGGTGGGGCTTAGCAGCTTCGATGTGAAAGGGGGTGGGGCTTATTAACTCCTGGGGAAATAGGGTGGAATCTATCAGCTTTTGGAGGAAAGGGATAGAGCTTATTAGCTTTTAGGAAAAAGGGGCAGGACTTAGTGTATTTTAGGGAAATGGAATGGGGCTTAGCAGCTTTTAGGGAAACAGATGGACCTTCTCAAATTTTAGGAAAAATAGGCGTGGAGTTTTGTAGCGTTTTCCTAGCCTAGATGGAGAAACTAGCCAGATCTATTCCATACACAAAAAGATCAAACATAGAAGTTTATTTGCGTTCTCCTGAAGTTTCTATGTAGAACCTTACAACTAAGTGTTTCCCTATGAGACAGGGTTCTAAGTTGAACCCTTATAGCAAGCTAAAGAGCCCTTAACTATTTTAAGAATGAGAGAGTCATTGCCAATCAAGTTGTCTTTGGAACTATGAGATTATTAGGTCTAGAACCATCGCAAACACCTTTAATGAGATTTCCAGCTTTAACCTTTAAGAGCTAATGCTAATTTGAAACCAATTTCTACACAGATTTAAACAGACACTACATATCTTGTTTATTTCTATGCGTAAAAACGGAACACACTGTCGCTATGTGGTCTGCTCTTTGGTCCCTGTTGTACATTTCTATTTTATAGACTAGCACTGGGCTTAGTGCTGTATTGTAAATCTGTTTCCAGTCCCGTCATGTGAAACATGCAGTCAGGTAGGTTCCTGCTGATTCAGTCACATGTTCTGCAACTGTCATGTTCCCACCACTATGAACAAGTCAATATTTGATTGCTAACATTTTGGATAAACCCCTGAGGTCCAGGCCTTTAGTGACTTTATTTACTCTGCCCTTTAGTGATGTTTCAGTAACATTTCACTCTTAGTCCAATATTACAGCCCTACTCAAAAACGTCTGGCTTCCAACTCATCACACCCTGCAGCACCCCTTTACTTTTCTGTTTATTAGTTTATTTTTAGTCTTCTTTTAATTGCCCCTTGGGGGTTTCAGGTGGGTGGGGGATTGATGGTTTGTTAAATTAGTAATAATATGTCTTGAACATGCCCATATAACGTTTTCAATTGTGAATTGCTAGTTTGTGTTTGTCACTGAAAAAAGAAAGAAAGCATGGTAAAGTGTATATGATGGTGACATATCCTGGGTGAAATCAAAACTCATGCATCAACAAATCAGATTACAACAATATAAATGCTAAAATGTTTAACCTGCTGAAACATTTCAACCTGCTATTGATTAAATTATAGTTAGTACCAATCACATGACAATCCCCACCCACTATATAATCACACAAAAGGGCTCACCTATAATCCATCCCATTGTAACCAATCACACAACAGTCCTCAGCTATGATCACTCTCACTGTAACCAATCACATGACAGTCCCCACCCACATTCCCACTGTAACCAATCACATGACAGTGCTCACCTATAATCAATCTCACTGTAACCAATCACATGACAGACCTCACCTACAATCATTCCCACTGCAACCAATCACATGACAGTCCCCACCCACATTCCCACTGTAACCAATCACATGACAGTCCTCACCTATAATAAATCATACTGTAACCAATCACATGGTAGTCTTCACCTATAATCCCATTGTAACCAATCACACAACAGTCCTCACCTATGATCACTCCCACTGTAACCAATCACATGACAGTCCCCACCCACATTCCCACTGTAACCAATCATACGACAGTCCACACCTTTAATAAATCACACTGCAACCAATCACGAGAGTCCTCACATATAATTAATCCCACTGTAATTAATCACACAACAATCCTCATCTGTAATTCCACTGTAACCAATCACACGACAGTCCTCATCTATAATCAATCCCACTGTAACCAATCACATGACAGTCCTCACTTATAATCAATCCCATTGTAACCAATCACACAACAATCCTCACCTATAATCCCACTGTAACCAATCACACAACAATCCTCACCTATAATCCCACTGTAACTAATCACACAACATTCCTCACCTATGATCAATCACACTGTAACCAATCACACAACAATCCTCACCTATGATCAATCACACTGTAACCAATCACACAACATTCCTCACCTATGATCAATCACACTGTAACCAATCACACAACATTCCTCACCTATGATCAATCACACTGTAACCAATCACACAACAATCCTCACCTATATGCCACTGTAAGCAATCGCACATCAGTCCTCACCTCTGATCAATCCCACTGTAACAAATCACATGACAGTCCTCACCTATAATCTATCCCCTTGTAACCAATCACACAACAGTCCTCACCTATGATCAATCCCACTGTAACCAATCACATGACATTCCTCTCCTATAATCTACCCCATTGTAAATAATCACATGATGGTCCTCACCTATAATCAATCCCACTGTAACCAATCACATGATAGTCCTCACCTCTAATCCCACTGTAACCAATCACATGAGAATCTTCACCTACAATCAATCCCATTGTAACCAATCGCACTGTAACCAATCACAAGACAGTCCTCACCTATAATCATTCCCACTTTAACCAATCACACGACAGTCCTCACCTATCATCAATCCCACTGTGACCATTCACAAGACAGTCTTCACCTATAATCATTCCCACTGCAACCAATCACATGACAGTCCCCACCCACATTACCACTGCAACTAATCACGACAGTCCTCACCTATAATCAATCCCAATGTAACCAATCACACGACAGTTCTTTCTTGTAATCAGTCCCATTGTAAACAATCCTACAACAATCCTCACCTATAATCAATCCCACTGTAACCAATCACACAACAATCTTCACCTATAATCCCACTCTAACTAATCACACATCAGTCCTCTCCTATAATCCATCCCACTGTAAACAATCACACGACAATCTTCACCTATAATCAATCCAATTGTAACCAATCACACAGCAATCCTTACCTATAATCCAACTGTAATCAAAAGCACAACAGTCCTCACCTATAATCAATCCCACTGCAACCAATCACACAACAGCCCTCACCTATAATCAATCCCATTGTAACCAATCACATGACAATCCCCACCCACAATCCTACTGTAAGTAATTCCTGCCCCCAACCTTTTTTATAAATAACCATTTATTTTTAGCAATTATAAATATTATGATGAAATAAAATGTAATAAAAACTGTAAACACTATTGTTTTTTTTGTTACTTTTACTGATGGTAATGGTCATGCCACTTTCTGAATAGGACTCAAGATGTTGCCTACCTAGGCACCCTCCTTCCTGAAGGGCCTTAGGTGAAGTGATGATAAGTGAAGAGTCCATCATAACAATAACTATATGTCGTGTTTTAATTACTGAGGTGCGTCATATAATCGATTACTGGCGCAAACCACAATGCAGCTTATCCATTGGTGTTTAAGAGTTGTTTAAGAGTGACTACTGAACAGCACAGACACACACACACACACACACACACACACACACACCCCTTATCTCACTCTGTTATCAGAGGCCAGGCATGTTTGTGCATTGTGTGTGTGAGATTACAGATTACAGTGAAGGTGATGAAAAAGAAGAACAAATTGTCACGCTAACATCATGCTTACTGTAAACAAACACGCTGGAATGTGAGCGGACACGTTTTGCCGTTCAGAGTAGCCTGCACAACATGCCAAGTTCACAACTTGAATTTAAATTAAAAACGTACATTTTTTTTTTTCATCCGCCAACAATATTCGAAATTAAATCACTTTTACAAAAAAAAAAAAAAAAGTGAAATCTAAATATTATTTTAGAGTTATTATTTTTGAATATTTAAAACTTATCTAAATCTAATCTAAAATTAGGGTCAAATGAATAGTAATTATTTTACCTGTAACCATCACCTTTAAAAAATATGTATAATTGTTTTATCTTTAAAAAAATGTCTAAAAAATGAAAAAAAATATAAAATTAATAAATTAAAAAAGACCTTTTAAAATAGTATAATAATTCTATGTCTAATTTTTTTTAAACATACATCCTTATAATAAATCATTAAAATATAATCATAAAAACATGTTAATAATAATAATAATAGTTTGTTATAGCTCAAAGTTTAACCCATGTTTTGCTTAGTAAATCTATGTAATCTACTAAATAATCTGTCTGTTTCAGTAGTTTTTTAACTTTAAACTAATGTTTAGTAAATGAAAACTGTGTGCCATAAGTAGTTAGCATTTGATGAATTTCAAATAGAGTTTGATTTGTCTTAAAGTGCACAAAAATCAAGATAAATATCAGTTACAAGAAAAGATTACTGTGTGTAAATAAAATAAAAACAAACCTAAAATATTAAAGTCTGTGATAAGATGATACTTTCTGCATCTTTTTTTTTTTTTTTTTTCTGAAGAAAATGACACGTTTTGTGTTTTTTGTCATATGAACATATTTTGTAGCAGTAATAATAACATACTTTTCCCTTTTGGCTCCGTTTAGTTCAATACGTATTTCAGAAATACTGTTTCAAATGAAGAAATTTAATAAAAATTCTTTTGTAACTTTATAACCTATCAGCATCGCTCTGAATTTCCCAAAATGATCGTCTGGCTTTGTAGAATTCTAACACACGCTAACGTTTTTCTCTTTATTTCTCCTGCATTGCTTCAGCATTACAACATTCCGACTTCCAACCTTATACAGACACACACACACACACACACACACACACACACACACGTTATTGCTTACTTTTTTATGCTTTGGCCTGTCGAGTCAAAACAGGAAGCATTTCAGAGGTTTTACATCACCTTCTCCATCCCAAGTCTCTGATATGTCAGTATTTTCAAGTTTGCTTGTTCTCCTGAATGTTGGCTCTAATGAACGCTCCATTTCTCTTTAATACTCTCTTCAGACAGAAATGAAATTTGCACAGCGTTCCTCTTGTTTGATCACTTATGACATGTTTGGCGTATGAAGTTTGCTTCTTTAATTTAGCACTGGAGCTACAAGGCTAGCACCAAACGTATTTCGCACAAACACACACGAACACGCACTAAGATGTCTATCCTCATAGATGTTGTTGATGAGTGTATTAGTTGATCCAGGATCTTTAAAGTGACATGTTGCCAAGGTGACATAGGGCTTTGGGAATATAGAGCTGAGGTGAACCAGGGCTGAGGTGACATGAGACTGAGGTGAGATAGGGCAGAGGTGACAGAGAGCTGAGCTGATATATAACTTGGCTGAGTGGAGTAGAGGTGATGTAGGTGAGGTGCAGTCAGTGCACAGGGGCATTGTCATGCTAGAACAGGTTTGAGCCCCTTAGTTCCAGTGATGGGAAATTGTTACAGCATACAAAGACATCTTATACAGTCGTGTGCTTCAGTTTGGGGAAAACCCACATATGGGTATAATGGCCAGGTGTCCACAAACCTGTGGCCATATAGTATATTTTGTTTCTTGAGATGCTTTTCTGCTCACCACCATTGTAAAGAGTGGTTACTTGAGTTAACATAGACTTCCTGTCATCTCAAACCAGTCTGGCCATTGGTTTCTGACCTCCTTCATCGAAAAGTCATCTCTGCCCACAGAACTGATGCTTACAGGATGTTTTATTTGTTTGTTTTACGCACCATTCTGTGTAAACTCTATAGACTGTTGTGCTTGAAAATCCCAGCTGATCATCAGTTTCTGAAATACTCAAACCAGCCCATCTGGCACGAAACAACCATGTCACTTTCAAAGTCACTGATAGCACATTTCGACTGAAGTTCCTGACCTGTATCTGCATGATTTTATGCATAATGCGCCGCATTATTGGCTGTTTCGGTAATTGCATGAATGAGTGGGTGTACAGGTGTTCCTAATAAAGTGAACAGCAAGTGCATTTCTACAATACTGCAGTGTAGGAAGCACTGTATATATTGTAAAACAATTCAGAAGAAAAAAAAAAAAACCAAAACATCAAACGTAAGTGGTGGCTTTGGAAAAGCAGAACGTATCACCTTTATTAAAAACGCTGGAGGATGTGAGAGCCGCACCATATGTGTGTTATATTTCATTTTCTGATATCCATCTCCACTCGAGCTTCTTATTCGCTTTATTCCGGCCGTGTAATTTATCACGCTGGCAGTTAAGGAAGGAAGCACTTATTATTGGTTTTTCTGCAACGCAACTGCTTTGATGTGGATGATGATTGGCTAACGGGAGGTGGATACTGAGCTCGGTGCAGGTCTTTAACCTCACCTTCATGCAGCTGATAAACACTACCTCACAGCTACAATCTGCTTCCATAGACTGACAGCTGTCCCTGCGGCATTTGATCAGCCAGTCACAAACTTGAAGGCGTTCACCTGCAGATATTCATGAATTCTTCCTAACAGAAGCTAATTACTCACCATAGCAAAGAATCATGCATCATAGAAACCAATTATGTGACATAACAGATTCATTTTGCACTGCTAATTACATGACATAACTGCTACTAATGCAACGTAGTGGCTATTTACAGGACTAATTATGAAACAAAGGTAATTATGCAATATATGTGTTTGCTAATTATGTGACATAACAGCTAATTATGAAGCAGAGTGACTAATGACCTGGCATCTATTTATTCAACATTTATTAACATCTAATTATGCATCATAGTTGCTAATTGCACTATACACCAGCAAGTTATGCGACATAGTGACCAATTATGTGCCATAACTGCTAATTATGCACATAACAGCTAATTATGCATGACATAAGGTCTAATGATGCAAAGTAGGGACTAACTGAATGTGTGTAACGGATGTGTTTTGTGTCAGAACGTGCGGAAGTTTCACCGCAGATATGTTGTTTTTTTTCCCCTCAGATGGGTGCTGATGAAAATCACATGATCTGTGATTCTGGGTTTAACACACAGCACTTTGTGTGGTGTGATATTAAAACCTCAAGGCTAACGCACACACACACACACACACACACACACACACACACACACACACACACACAGAGATCATTTGATAGTGGGTCGTCACCTTTCGTAAAGCAGCCGGTGTTTATTATTTTATTATTCCACTCCGTGTTTGTTTGAAAAGCTCTGAAATTTCTCTGTTTTCTCTGTTTGCTGTTTAATTGTTAGGTTTTAATTAAAAATGAATGAGCTGTTTGCTGATTGGCCAGGTGTGTCTCCGATTACAGGGAATGGCTTTGTGTCTCAGACAAAAGAAATGTCCAGAGGGACGGAAAAATGGACACACAAACACGCACACAGACACGCACTGTATTTCTATGGGGCATTATGAGCTCTTTATGAGTCTCCAGTTTCAGGGAACAGGTACACAAATGTTGGAATTCCAGTCATGTTTTTAATGTTTTTAAAGCTGGCTTGTCCCAATGCCCCACTTGCCCTCGATTGAGACCCCTTCTTAAAGCATCTTAAGGTTGTTTACTTACCCAGAAGGCATTGACATTACAACAAATTATGGCTAAGGGCTAATTGTGTGATGTATTGACTAATTGTGATAACATTTGTAGGGTTAAAATGCATAAAGAATATGTTTTTGTGACTATGAGGGTCAGAAAGAGCTGAAGAGATGGGAAAAATTAAATATGTTGATAGACCAACTGAAAAAAAAAAAGACCAGCTGAAAACAAAACAAAACAAAAAACTATGTAATGCTGCATAATTAAGCAAGCAATAAAATAGTCTAATCAAGCTAACATTAGTCAGTTTGATAGCAACACACAGCTAGCTAACCTAATGTAACACCAGTCAGTACATGATATAAGGATAACATTGAAAGTTTCATTTCATCACTTTAAAAGTTAAAATTGACTGATAAAGACATTAGCTTGTGTATGTGTTGTATCATTAGCTAAGCTGTCAAGGTAGCTAAGCTACCTTGTCAGTTTTTTTGTCTGCAAACATTAGACAGCTATGTTAGCTTGGTAGATTTGGCTAATTATTATAAATTAGCTAAATTATGTCTACAAATCAGTCCACAAAGTGATTGATTTAATATGCTAGCTCTTTAACTTTTAGTAATTAGCCACAGCTGTGTTAGTTAGCTATTTTGTGGTATAATCAACTGTAATTTTGTGAGTATCAGCATAAAAGTTCCTTTGAGGAACTTGATGTTTGATGTGTTGAATTATAAATTCAAAATGTCAGAGGGAAGTGGAGCAACTAGCACCTCTGGAAAATCTGTAAATTATGTTTATTCATCAAGTCTCTTCACTGAGACACTAATGGATCAGATAGTCTCCCTAACAAACTTGCAAGGATTATAGAGTGGAAAAAACCCCTTGGCTTCAATAAATCACAGCTTAAAATCTTTCTGGGAATGAATGACATTGTACATAAAATACCCAAGAAAACAAATGTATTGTCATTCAACACAAAGCTATGACACAAAAACAGTAGCAGATGCTTTGCAATGAATAGATTTGAGGAGATTATGAGATTGCTGATGATTCTTCAGATACCCAGAAATTCTTTAAGAATTGCCTGGTACTGGATTAGCAGCAAAGCAGTTTTTCAGAAGCCATAGCTCCTGAGGAGTTCCAGTCAGTGGATGAACAGATAATTCTCTTCAAGAGTACCAAAAAAACAAGCCTTGTGGCTTCAAGGTGTGAGTAAGAGCTGGTGCATTAGGGTACATGTATAGATTCGATATATACCAGGGGGCAAGTGGAGGCAAAGGTCAGACCTGTGGCATGATGGCTGAACTTGTGCTGTGACTGATGTGTGCGATGATATTCAACATAAAAATCACTCAAAACCTCTTTTGCACCATCCCAATGTTTGAGAAACTCCAAGGCCAGGATATTGAGACAAAAGAAACATACTGAATCAACTGTCTCATGGGAGCACAGCCAAAATTAAGAGGCTTTCAATGAAGGCTGTCAATGAGGCGGGAAAAGGGGCTACCTATGTGGTGACCTCAGATGGGAACAACAGTGTAAGCAGGTGGCTGTCTTGCTTGTGATAGGGCACTCTGTCCTTTTGGGTAAGAGTCTACCAGGTGTAAGAGTGGGAGTCTCTTGATTCGGCAATTTCATTCCACTCTTCCTTGCAAAAATGCTCCAGATAGGTACATAGACCGCTTCAAGTCATTCCACAGGTTTTCCATAGGATTTAGGTCTGGGCTCTGACTGGGCCATTCCAAAAGAAAAAAAAAAGTTAATCTTCTTCTTCTGAAGCCATTGCTTTTTTTAAACTTGGATTTGGGTCGTTATCATGCTGGAAGGTGAAAGTTTTCTTCATCTTCAGAAGCCTGCAGGTTTTGCGCCTGAATAGCTTAGTATTTGGAGCTATCCATGATTCCCTCTATCTTGAATAGAGCCCCAGTCCTAGCTGAAGAGAAGCAGCCCCATAGCCTGATGCTTCTGCCACCATGCTTCATCATGGGTATGGTGTTCTTTGAATGATAGAGCTGCCTTGTTTTTGTTTTGCACCAAGCATATCTTTTAGAATTAGTTGTACCTTGGTTTCATCAGACCATGGGCGTGGATGTTTTTGTTGTTGTTGTTGTGAGAAATGGGTTTCTTTCTAGCCACCGTACTTCTGAAATATTCAGAATATGAAAAGCTGTCACATGCAGGGAGTGACCAGTACTTGCCAGATATTTCTGCAGCTCCTTTAATTAATGATTGGTTTACATAATGCAAGTCGATGCCAGGATAAAGCTTTCAAAAGAAAAACAAAGTACCTCTGCCAAACCTGTCAGGTGGTGTTATGCCCTGACTCTGACTGAGCACATCTTTATGGGTCACACTGTAAAAATATTCACTGTGATTTCACAGGAAATTACTGGCTAATAATTGCATTACTTTCACAGTAATTTACAATAAGAAATTTAATGTAAATTACAGTAAAATGACAGTTATGTAAAGTGATTTCACAGTTCCGTAAATGTTGTGCAGTGTATAACTGTGAAATTACAATTATCAGCCGTAATTTGTACAGTAATTTATTGTATTTTATTGTGTTTCAGCTGTAATAGTAATGCAATAATAATTACAATTAAATACAATAATGCAATATGATTACAGAATAGAGGTTTAAAAAAACAAGATTGAACAATACTTTTTCCACATTTTTTATTTTCATATTTGATACAAAAATATCACAACAAACATATTGTTGCATTAAACTGTTAGGACTACATGTGCGTAGTGCACATCAAGTCAAACTCTAACTTCACTGGCACTATTACAAATTACATTATACCTAGAACAATGATAATTCTTCCACAAACTGCAATGACTATATGGCGAGAAACTTGTGTCAGCCTATGAATGTGTGTGTGAATGAATGTTGAATGTATAAATGTATGTTGGCTTGTGAAAGTGTATCTGCTTTACCTTGTGAACGTGCACAGGTTTTATTTGAGTAGATTACATACATGTAGCACAAAAAAAAATCTGTTTATGTTGCCATCCACTCAAAATCCAAAAGGTTTTCTGAGCAGAGAACAAACCTGCTGATTGATGCCTCCTGGCTTCTTCTTGGATTTTGATCCTGTGTCAGGGTTGATGCCCAGGAAGCACCTATGTAAACAAAACAAAAAAAGTCAATTTCTCAGTCTGAGGGTTTGCCCCTAGATTCCTTATAATTTTTATATACTTTCAAAAGCAGAATATTATCAGGATTTATTTTACAGGACTGTTGAATTCTACATTCTGTTTGGATGAAACATGTTTCAAGGGCATTGATGATTTTTCTAAAATCTATGAAGTTATTCCATATATATATATATATATATATATATACACTGATCAGCCAGCTAGACTGGCTAGACGGCAGGTCTGTGGGGTGTTCCCGGTATACAGTGGTTAGTACCTACCAAAAGTAGTCCAAGGACCAGTGAACCGGTAACAGGGTCATGGCCATCCAAAGCTCACTGATGCGTGTTGGGAAGTTGAGGCTAGCCTGTCTGGACTGATCCCACAGAAGAGCTGCTGTAGCACAAATTGCTGAAAAAGTTAATGCTGGCTATGATAGAAAAGTGTCAGAACACACAGTGCATCGCAGCTTGCTTCGTATGGTGCTGCATAGCTGCAGACCGGTCAGAGTGCCCATGCTGACCCCTGTCCACCGCCAAAAGCACCTACAATGGGCATCAGAACTGGACCATGGAGCAGTGGAAAAAGCTGGCCTGGTCTGATAAATCATGTCTTCTTTTACGTCATGTGGATGGCCAGGTGTGTGTGCACCTGGGGAAGAGAAGGCACCAGGATGCACTATGGGAAGAAGGCAAACCGAAGAAGGCAGTGTGATGCTCTGGGCAATGTTCTGCTGGGAAAACGTGGGTGCTGGCATTCATATGGATGTTACTTTGACACATACCACCTACCTAAACATTGTTGCAGACCAAGTACGGTATTCCCTAATGGCAGTGGCCTCTTTCAGCAGGATAATGCACCCTGCCACATTGCAAAAATTGTTCAGGAATGGTTTGAGGAACATGACAAAGAGTTCAAGGTGTTGACTTGGCCTCCAAATTCCCCAGATCTCAATCTGATTGAGCATCTGTGGGATGTGCTGGACAAAGAAGTCCGATCCATGGAGGCTCCACCTCACAACTTACAGGACTTAAAAGATCTGATGCTAATGTCTTGGTGCCCGATACCACAGCACACCTTCAGAGGTCTTGTGGAGTCCATGCCTCGATGGGGCAGATCTGTTTTGGTGGCACAAGGCCAAAATATTAGGCAGGTGGTTTTAATGTTATGGCTGATCGGTGTGTGTGTGTGTGTGTGTGTGTGTGTATATATATATATATATATATATATATATATATATATATATATATATATATATATATATATATATACATACATTTTTTTTTATTTCAAGAATAAATTTGATACACCTATGTGATATGAGAGCACAGGATACTTAGACCCTAGTCCACCAGGGATCCGAACAGTGAAATGAGTTATAATACCATTGAATAAATTCAAGGGTGCATGCAGACTCTTCTGGATATTGGTGATTCAAACAGTAGTAACTGGAAAACATCACAGCAATACC
>CM041000.1:3470742-3513858 GCA_022985145.1 Pangasius djambal | reverse complement strand
CTGCTGCTGGGGGTGGCCCCATATGGATGGCCTGAAGAACCATTTGGATTGCTGGGGATGGTGCCATCTGGGGGCTGTGGAGATGGCTTGGGGATCACATATGGGGAGCTGTCCTGTAATGGCTTGGGACTGCGATTGCTGTAGTAGCTTTGGGGCTGCAGTTGTCACGAGCACCTTCGTACTCAGGACTCCATCAGTGGATGGTGGATAGATTTTAACCAACCGGACTTCTTGCGAAAACTGTGATTTTTACTGGTTGCACAATTGCACTATTTGTCCATATAGTACACAATAATAGAAGGGATTTATTTATAATTGCACTATCCGTTGCACCCAGATGAGGACGGGTTCCCTTTTAAGCCTGGTTCCTCTCAAGTTTTCTTCCTTATATTGTCTCAGGGAGTTTTTCCTTGCCACCGTTGCCTCTGGCTTGCTCATTAGGGATAAATTGACATATTTACAATATATTTTTTAATCCATCTATTTCTGTAAAGCTGCTTTGTGACAATGTCCATTGTTAAAAGCACTATACAAATAAAATTGAATTGAATTGAATGTGATCTGTAGTGGGTCTATTGTGTTATACTCAGGGGTCGCCACAGTGGATCATTGGTCTGCATATTTGATTTGGCATAGTTTTTACGTTGGATGCCCTTCCTGATGCCACCCTCCCCAATTTTATCTGGCTTCGGACCAGCACTAGGAGTGCACTGTCTTGTGCAGCCCCAGTGGCTGGGGTTGGGTGCCTGGCTGGGAATTGAGCCTGGGCCGCAGCCATGGGAGCACCGAGGCCTAACAACTAGTCCTCCAGGGACCTGAGAAATGCCGCACTGATATCTGTAATTTGGAGTATTACTTTGCAGCTTTGTTTGCTGAATAAACTGGACAACAGTCTCAGACACATGCTCACACTGACTGAATTTATAGTGAAACATAGCAAACTGAAAGGGTGAGGAAAAATAATAAAAGAAAGAAATACAAGACACTAAAGCAAAAAATAAAATAAAATAATTTACGCAGAAGAATATGGTAAAATTTACCTATATGCCATACACTTGAAGTAACATTACATTAAATCGTGAATAATCTCTCAGCAATTATCTTCTCATGCCATGTGCACCGTCTTCGAATGAAAGTTCACAGGAATGATTCAAAATGAAGGGAGGGCAACTGAGTTTTTTAACAGATCAGCTTTAAATTGCACCACAATCGCATTAAGAGTTAGTGTATGAGATCTGTGTTTCATTTAACATAAGCTTAAGCAACACTGAACAACTACATATACAGTGAGCAGAGCTAAATATAATACCCACTGACATCCCACTCTTTTTTTTAACTGTGTGGCCTTGACTTGCTAGTTGCATTGCTTGCAAGTAGTGGTGGGAATTACGATTCATCCCAGTGACTTGAATTTTGATTTCGTTCACCAAAAAGATTCATTCCAGATTCGTTCACTGATTCATTAAGTTGCCCTTTCTCTTACTCGTTCATAAATTTCTATTTGTTATTTATTCAAAACCCGGATTTGTTCATGAAATATTTGCAAGCTATGTCAGAGAACAACACTTGATCACAAAAACATAATTCATGACTGACGTCTCTACCGTATGGTAGACCTTACTTTGAGTGGAAAAAAAAAATCTGTCAAAAGGAGGAGATGAGAGAGCAATCTTCCTACAGGTCTACTGCCCCACTCCCTTCTCTGCTGTTGGCATGGGGGTACGGGGCTTTTCAGTTTTCAGGTGACAGCAGCAGTTTCCACACTTCAGTCAGTCACACAAAAGGAAGAAAGTTGCTGGTCAGTCATCAAATAATAGGGTCAAACAAGAAATCAAGTAAGCAGGGATCAAACCACGATGTTGTTGTAAACAGAGTAGAGGGTAAACAACAGAAATATAGCAAAATATATGAGAAATAAAGAAATACTTGTATGCCATAATTTTCCAAATATGGCTTGACCATATGGGTGATATGTCTGTAAAGGGTAAAAATAGCCAGATGGTAGCACAGGCTAAAGTGTGATGAGAGGGGGATCTGTGAGTAGATTATAAGGATGGTCATGGGAATATTTAATTTTCCTCAAGTAAACATCATAGTGAAGCAATTAATGGGATTGTACACACAATTTCATAAATAAATTGCACTCATATATTCATGCAGTAAAATATTTTTAATATTTTATTTTTCTTACTGTAGTGGAAAGGAAAGATAGACGCAAAACTGTTTTATAGTAAAGGAAAAAGCAAAGTTGTGATTCCTATTCAGCCAGAGGAGTCAGATGTAGAGGACAGTGAAGATGATATTGTGGAGGATCCTGCTTATGTTCTAGGGCATGCAGGTTGCACTGATGATGATGATGGTGAACCTGGTGATATACAGATGCTAGAGCTTAGTGGCACAGACATTGGTTGTAGCCACTGAAAGACAGGAGGTAAAACACAGCTCATGTATGTCCCAGTTCAGAATCCAGATACTCTGATCAGAAACTTGGGTAAACATAACTTATGGAAGAAAAATGGATATTACACCATTCACCACCCCTGGCACTGTTCCCCCAGAAATGAGTGAGCTTGGTTCTCCTTTCACTTACTTTAGCAGGCTTTTCACTGATGAAATGATATGTGAGCAAACCAATATTTACTCTACTTAAGTGACTGGATATCCCATCCAGACAAATCCAAAAGAGGTCCAGTAGTTTCTTGCCATACTACTCTACATGGGGGTATATAAATTCCCATCATTGGTTGATTATTGGGATTCACAGAGCCCCTTTGACCCAATTGCAGATATCATGAGCAGATGGAGATTTATGGTCCTGGGCAGATTCATTCATTTTGCAGATAACAGTAGCCAGGGAAGCTCACAGGACAGGTTCTACAAAGTCCGACCTATATTTGATATGCTGAGGCAACAGTGCCTTCTCCTTCCAGCCAATTACAAGCAAGATGAAGTTATAGTGCACTACAAAGGCACAAGAGCTGGCAATCTCCACCAGTACACCTCAATCAAACCTGATAAGTGGTGCTTCAAGTATGACAACAAATGTGTCCAGCAGTAAAGCAAAGAACATGGCAAAAAGAGCAGTCACCTGCCCTGCCATAATAAAGGCATACAGTGAACACATGGGCGGGATTAATTTATCAGACATGCTCGTCCACCTATACAAAACCCCTACCAAGTCCAATCATTGGTACCTACCCCTTTTTAGCTATCTTTTGGATTTATCTGTGTGCAAATGCCTGGTTTCTCTACAAACAGGACTGCATTGTTTTGAAGGAGAAACAAAGTTAAAGGTACGTCTATAATTGAAAAAAGCTCATGAAATAGTACTGCAAATGTAAAGCAAGATTTACCATGAACAGACATCTCAACCGTACATTTGTGCGGTGTTTATATCTTCTATAAGAGTTTTATATTTTCTAGATAAATAAATAAATTTTGAAAAAAAAAAATGCTAGTAAAATATTTTCTTAGGGTTGAAAGTAAAAGGGTTAACTGTAAATGATGTAAAAGACAACCGTATAACTAAACAAGGTTTTTCATTTCATTTTCGCCTGCTTTCACGCCAAATGTGATGGATTTTCAATCACTCTATGAAACGCTATCTCGCTAGCTAGACAGTTCCCTAACACCTCCACTGATATTCCCTAAAAGAACTGGTTAGAAAGTCATATTTGCTTCAATTATAGCCAATAATTTATTAACCTCTTACCTTAATCCCAGCAGACGTAGTGTCGGCAGCGCTTGAGAACTGTGGATATAGAGGGTTGTTGGGGATCAAAGAGAGCATACTGTCACACTAATAGAGCATGGACTTTTTTGGTGTTGTAAGGTCATATAATAATGTCAGTTAAGGTTAAAGACTAAAATATTATTCATTGGAAGATAAAACATTATTTTGAAGAGGGAGCACATTTACTTACTAGTAGTGACGAGTAGTCCGGCACCTTCGTTCTTAAGTGTTATCCATTCAGTTGCACACTATCCTAGAATTCAGTTTGATTTTGAACAAAAACTATTTCACAGTAATTTGCTGTCATATGACAAGAGATGGTTCACCTTACTGTGATATTAACGTAAAACACTAAATACAGTATTGTACTGTAAAAAAAATCGTGTGCTATATTTGTGATAGCGCTGTATAGTAATTCATTTTAGAATCTGATAGTAGTTTAGAATTCTTTGGTTTGTTTTTAATGCATTTTAGATTTATAATTTATTTATAATAAGATTTATGAATAAGATTTATCCAATACATTTTTAATGAATATTTTATGATCCAATCATTTTTACAAAGAATAATATTTCATATTTAATGCTTTATTTACAGCTGATTACACTCAATCTGACAAACCATACTCCCTTATGCTGACATATTTACATATTATTCTATTTTACGAAAGTGCTAACAGTAATAGTTTAGTTTGTTTATATAAATAGCATAATGTAGCAAGCTAACATAGCTGTGTGATGTTTGTAGAATAAATTGACTTGCTAATTAGTTGATACATGCACAAGTTAACATTAGCAACTCTTACACCCTTTAAAGTGATTGAATAAAACTTTTATACATATGCTTACACAAACAAATGCTTACAGTTGTCTGTGTAAATTACAGCTAACTATGCTAAAAAAAAGAGCTACACAACAATTAAATGATGCAAAGGTTAACGTTAGCATGGGTAAAACTCATGGCTAACTAACACAGCTGTGGCTAATTACTAAAAGTTTAGCTGGCATCTTAAATTGTAGTCTTTTTGTGAAAAGGAATTTTTAGTCATAATTGAGCACAATGTTTAAAATAAATATCAGAATCTCACAAGCTGGTGTAGCTGCCTGCTGTTTGAAGAAACTGACAGGATAACTTAGCTTAGTTAACGATACAACACATGCACAAGCTAATGTCGTTAGGGCTTTTTAATTTTTAAAGTGATGAAATTAAACTTAGCGAATTTTAACGTTTACTCCATAGCATACACTGAATGATGCTACATGATGTTAGCTAGTCATGTCTTACTAGCAACTGACTAGTGTTAACTTGATTAGGCTATTTTATTAGCTTGCTTAAAGCTGCTAATTGTGCAATGCAATGAAATGTTAGGTGCTACAAAGGCTAATCATGGGATAGCTCATGGAATATTTCCTCCTTTGTATTTAGTGTGTATCAAACATGTGGCTAAGTTTAATAATGCAAAGTAGCTGTTTGTAATAGCTAATTATAGTATATATGGTGAATTATGGGATGTACCAGCCATACACAAATGTGTAGAAAAAACAGGAACACAAGAATGCTGCCTACATCCTGTAGAAAGCAGTGTTTAAATGAGACCACACTGCCCCCTGCTGGCACACACGTGGTATTAGCCAATCAGGGCAGGACACTAAAGTGTACACTGTAGTTAACAAATGAACAAGTGTGCAGTAAAACCTGCTAACAGTAAAAAATAAAAAATAAAAAATGGACAAAAAATTGGGGAAAAATTCATAAAACAGTTATACCTATAAAATACAACAAGAAATATATAACAAAATGGCTTAATAATTCAAAAAATGATATTCCAATATTATAAAATAGTAAACAATAGCAATAAATATATAATTTATTATTTTAAATAAAAAAAATAATAATTAATAAATATAAATTTGCTTTAGTATAAAATATAATATTGATTTAATTAAAATTTTATATTATAAAGTATATTATAAAATATAACATATGCAGTCAATAAATATAAACAATTCTACAGATTAGAAACAAAACTGTAAATGAAGTAATTAAAGCATAAATCAGAGCCTCTTTTGATTCATGCCGTCAAGTTTACGTCCTCTCAAATTCCATCAGCCGCTGTAATTAATGCTGAAGAGGACGAGTAATGTCGTGAGAACACACACACACACACACACACACACACACACACTGATATGTGTGCTGAGTAAATACGGAGTTTAATGAGTCGGAGAGAGACCTGGCACCCGCTTCAAATGTTTGCCGTTTGCAGACTGACGTTCTGGGAAATCACACAGACACAGACAGACAGACAGACAGACACACACACACACACACACACACACACATTTACAGCTTCTTAACAGACAAATTGTGCTCAAGTGTGATAAGGAGTTGATGGCCATCTGAAATTGATGTGTCTGTGTGTGTTTTCCATTTTTTCCTGTTTCCCAATTTTCTTTCATTTTCAAATTTTCTTTTAATTTCTGTTTTTTATTTTATGTTTTCTTTTATATCTCTGTTATTTCATTTTCTTTCTTACTGTTTTTCTTAACTATGTCTTCCTGTTCTGTTTTTATTTTCTTGCATACTTTAATTTTTCTTCTATTTTTCCTTTCTTAGTTACTCCTTGATTCTATCTCTTTTTCTTTAGCCTTTTTTTTTTTCTTTTTTTCTATCTCTTTACTTACATTTCTTTATTGTTATTATTCTATCATATTATTTTCCTTTTTATTTTTGTTTGCTTATTTCAGTTACTGTTTTATTTCTTACTCTTTTCCTATTTTTTGGTTAGTCGCTTTATTTTACTAATTATTTCATAATCTTCTTAGGTTTGAGGTCAAAAGACGAATATGAGACGACAGTTCAGAATTTCAGCTTTCATTTCTCATATTTACATCTAGGTGTGTTAGACAACTTAGCACATGACACCTTTTGAACCCACCCATTTTTACAATTTTACATTTTCAAAAATATTGGAACATGTAACTGAGGATTCTTTCTTGCTGCCCAGTTGTGCCCTGTTCGATTGATTGTTTAAAGTTAATAGCACTGAATGTCTTGGTTTGAGCCCTAGGTTTCATCTGTGAAGACAATCCACCATTTGAAGAAGACTTCCAGTGCAGAAATACAGAGGCCATACCACAAAATGCAAACCATTCATCCGAATCAGAAGGCCAGATTGGAGTTCGCAAAGAAATACAGAGATGAGGCACAAAAGCTCTAGAACCAAGATGAACCTTTACCAAAGTGATGGAAAGGCCAAAGTGTGGAGAAAGAATTGATCTGCTCATGATCCAAAACGAAGAAGCTCATTGGTCAAGCCCAGTGGAGGTAGTGTCATGGCTTGGGCTTTCATGGCTGCTTCTGGAACGGGCTCACTAATCTTTACTGATTGATGTAACTCATGATGGTAGCAGCAGAATGAATTCAGAAGTCTGCAGAAACATCCTGTCTGCCAATTTACAGGAATTTAGGAATGTGTCCAATGTAATTGGGAGGAATTCCATCATACAGCAAGACAATGAGCCAAAACACACTGGCAACTCAACAAAGGACATTATCAGGGGGGAAAAGTGGACGGTTTTAGACTGGCCAGACCTTAGAGAGGTTTTAGATTCAATCACCAGACCTTAACTGAATTGAGCATGCATTTCACTTCCTGAAGAAGAGACTGAAGGGAGAACCCCCCCCCCCCGGAACAAACAACTGGAAAAGGCTGCGATAAAAGCCTGGAAAAGCAGCACAAAACAAGAAATCAACAATGTTGTGATGTCAGTGTGTCGCAGGATTGATGCAGTTATTGCAAGCAAGGGATATGCGACTAAATGTTAAGTGTTATTTACTTTAATTTGCATCACGACTTATCTGTTCCTATACTTTTGTTCACCTAAAAATTGGGTGGTTTGAACAACAAGGTTCTATGTTTTATGTTGTTTAACACATCTAAATGTAAATACCAGGAAATAAAAGCTGAAATCCTAGACTCTCGTGTCATATCCATCTTTTGATCTCAAAACTTTGGTGTATAGCACAAACAAATGATTTGGCCTTGACGTTCCAATAGTTTTGGAGAGGACCGTATATTATACGCACATGATGTCATAGTATAATGGATGGTCGAGGCTAAGGTGGACGCCTGGGCCTAGTGGGTGTGGTTAATAAACAGTGGGAGTTGTTAGTAGAAATGTCACTGGTGTGCAGGGTTTACATCATCATGATGTCATGGGGTGAACGCATGTAGCTGCCAATGTTCAGTATCTAGATAGGGTATGAAATAATGACTTCTACATTCTAATACAAAAGCCCATAAATAAAAGATAAGAAATAAACAGGCTTGGGCTTCTGACAGCTAATGTGTTGGGGTGTGGCTTTGACCTGTGACGTCACTGACAGCATGTCAGAGTCAGATTTTTCTGTGTGTAATGACCTCAGCGAGAAACTTCAGAGGGAAAAAAAAAGACACAAAGTCACCCAGAGTTAACAAATTCCTCTCATTTAGCATGATGAGGTGAATCGCTAACGAAGCTCCAACTCTGTCTTCACGTTACACACACTCACGAGGCAGAACACCGTGTTCCACCTGGCTGACACCTTCAGCTACCCGAGTACCACCCGGCCGCTTGTTCACAACATGTAAACAAGCAAACAAGCAAATAAATACACAAACAAACAGATGCTCCGGCTTCAGTACAGTTCACTCTGAGTGTGCAGGAAATAGACAATGCAGCGTGGCCTAATCAGCCGGAACAGCAGCAGAGTTCTTATTCTTTTCTTTTCCCTTTCTTTTTATTCTTGTTTTTACCTCCAAAGGAAATACGTTTTCCTTCCTCCCTTCCTTCCTTCCTTCCTTCCTTCCTTCCTTCCTTCCTGCCTGCTTGCCTTTAACCTGGTCTCTTTTTTTTTTGTCTTTTCTACCTTTCTTTCCTTTTCTTTTCTCACATTGTTACCTTCCCTTCTTTGCTCTCCTCTGTCTTCTTTTTTTCTTTCTTTCATTTATGTTTGCTTTTATTTTTGGCCTTTCTTATTCATTTGTTCCTATTTCCATTTTATGTATCTCTTTGTTTCTTTATCTCTTGCATTCTTCTTCCTTCCCTTTCCTTTTCTTTCTTCCTGTGATATTGACAAACATAAACATGTTCAAATGTTTTGATTCTTATTCGTGTTTCTTTCTTTCTTTCTTTCTTTCTTTCTGTCACTTCCCTTTGTCTTTTTTTTTGTTTCTTTCTACCGTTCTTTCCTTTTCTTTTTTTTCTCATTTTATCTTCCTGTCTTTGCTTGCTTTTCTTTCTTCTGATGTTTGTAAGAATGTTTTGTTCTTTTGTTCTTTCTGGTTCTTTCTTTCTTTCCATTTTCCATTTTCTTTACTGTTTCTTTTTGCCTCTTTCTTTCTTGCTTGCATTCTTCTTCCCTTCGTTTCTTTCTCTTTCTTCCTTCAATATATAAATATAAACATGTTCAAAGGTTTTTGCTTCTTTCTTTCTTTCTTTCTTTCTTTCTGTTTGCCTTAGTCTGTTTTCGGTTTCTTTCTACCCTTCTTTCCTTTGGATTTTCACATTTCACTTTTCACATTTTTATCTTCCCTTGTTTCCCTTCACTCGTCTTTTTTCTTAAAACATTTTTTTTTTTTTGCTTGCTGTTCTTTACATGTTTCTGTTTCTCGCCGTCTGTCACCGCATGCAACCTCAGGGTAACCATGGACAACCAACTCTCCTTCTCGCCTCACACTGCTAAACTCATAGCTCATGCAAGTCTCTCCTTTAGAACATCAGGAGGATCCAGCTATTTCTATCCACAGTCATGTGCTCGTTCGGTCCCTTGTCATTTTCAGACTGGACTACTGCAACTCATTCTTGGCAGGTCTGCCTCTACACATCATTCAGCCTCTCCAGCTCATCCAGAATGCAGCTTCATGACTTGTTTTCAACCTTCCCAATTTCTCCCACACCACCCCATGGCTGCGCTCCCTCCACCGGCTTCCTGTAGCTGCCCACGTCACATTTAACACACTGACGTTTGCCTACGAAGCCAGAAAGAGACCAACACCCACCTACCTTTAAGCACTTATCACACCCCACACTTCACCACACTCCCTCTGATCCTCTAGCACTTCTCGACTGGACCCACCTTCTCTCAGGGTACAAGGACGCGCATCAAGACTTTTCTCTGCCCTGGTGCCCAGGTGGTGGGATGAACTTCCACTACATGCCCGAACAGCCGAGTCACTGGCTGTCTTCAAGCGACGACTACAGACCTACTGTTCATCAAGTATTTAAAGTAGCACTTTGTTATTTAAAAAAAATAATAAAAGTCCTGTTTTGCACTGTACTAAGCTCCCCAACAGGGTTTTTAGACTGATAGTACTGATGCTTAGTCACTGACTTAGTGAACCAGTTTGAGGATGTATTTATGGATAGAGACTTTGGACAAAGGCGTCTGCCAAATGCCATAAACGCAAATGTTTCTTTCTGTTTGTATTTTCTTTATTTTTCTTTTCTCTTTCCCCCTCAATACTCCTTATTATAAGCACTTTTTTTTTAATCACATGCCTTTATTCATGACAAACACAAGTTTCTTTTTCTTTACAAAAATCCAGATGTCACATTTAATCCCATATAACAAAAATATTAAAAACTGGCAAGGGGTTTTATATAAAGACACCAAAAAATATAAGCAATAAACTGAATTTTGAGTATATAGAATATATACATTACACACACATTAACACTAGGGGGTGCTGCTGTTGCATGACTGAGGAAAAGACCCACACACAGTTTTTTTATGGTTATATTCTTAGTTTAAATCTTTTTTTTTTATGTAAATGTAACAATACAAACAGTTTAACTGAATAATATAAGATCATAAACTCAAATATTTAAAATGCTTAAAATATAAAAGAGGCGCTGTAGTGGTCTATACAAAGCGTCCAAAATAATCCATACTACTGAAAACCCTAATGTTTAGTTGGACCTTTATCATATGTGCGTAGATTTATAGACGAGTGGCGAAGAAACAAGGCCCGTCTCAAACTGTTGGCATTTAAATGTTTTATTCCAAGTGTCATTTCAGCACTTTTTTTTTTCCTTGTTCAGCTTTTTACATCAACTCAGAATGGACATAATCTGTCCATCAGACTGAAGCTCACAATTGTAGACATTTAAAATGAAAAAGAAACAGGCCCCTTTTCCTTTCTCATTATTTCTCTTTCCAAGCCTCTGTCTAAAACCGTCCAGCTGGAAAAAATGTCATCTGCTCTTTTTCCAATCTTCTTCTGTCCAGTTTGCGTGAGCCTGTAGCCTCAGATACCTGTTCTCAGCTGACAGATGTGAACCCTGGTGTTACTTTCTGCTGTTGTAGCTCATCGGCCTCAAGGTTCAGTGTACCGTGGATGTGAGATACTTTTCTGCTTACCACAGATGGAAAGAGTGGTTATTTGAGTTACCATAGATGCCCTATCAGCTAAAACCAGTCTGGCCATTCTCCTCTGATCTCTCTCGTTAACAAGCCATTTGTTCCCGCAGAACCATTTTTTTTGCACCATTCTGTGTAAAGACTGGTACGTGGATACCAAGAAAGTTGCCGTGGTCAAAGTCACTGTGATCACATTTTCTTCCCAATTCTGATGCTTGATATGAGCATTAACTGAAGCTCCGGACGTATAATTGGCTGATATATTAAAACCACCTAACAAATATTGTGTAGGTCCGCCTGGTGCCACCAAGACAGCTCTGACCCACTGAGGCATGGACTCCACAAGCCCTCTGAAGATGTGCTGTGGTATCTGGCACCAAGACGTTAGCAGCAGCTCCTTTATATCCTGTAAGTTACGAGGTGGGCCCTCCATGGATCCGACTTGTTTGTCCAGCATATTCCAGATGCTCGATCGGATTGAGATCTCCGGATCTTTGGAGGCCAAGTCAACACCTTGAACTCTTTGTCATGTTCCTCAAACCATTCCTGAACAATTTTTGCAGTGTGGCAGGGTGCATTATCTTGCTGAAAGAGGCCACTGCCATTAGGGAATACTGTTGAACTTGGTCTGCAACAATGTATAGGTAGGTGGTATGTGTCAAAGTAACATCACATGAATGCCAGGACCCAAGGTTTCCCAGCAGAACACTGCCCAAAGCATCACACTGCCTCCGCTGGCTTGCCTTCCTCCCATAGTGCATCCTGGTGCCATCTCTTGCCATCTCTCCTGGTGCAAACGCCCCAGGCCTGTGATTCATCAGACCAGGCCACCTTCTTCCATTGTTCCCTGGTCCAGTTCTAATGCTCACGTGACCATTGTAGGTGCTTTCAGCGGTGGGCACGGGTCAGCATGAGCAGTCTGATCGGTCTCTGGCTACAGCATGCTGCGTTGTTCTGTGTGTTCTGACACCTTTCTATCATAGCCAGCATTAACCTTTTCAGGAATTTCTGCTAAAGGAGCTCTTCTGTGGGATTGGACCAGACAGGCTAGCCTTCGCTCCTCAGACACATCAGTGAGCCTTGGGCACCCATGACTCTGTCGCCAGTTCTCCAGTTGTCCTTCCTTGGACCACTTTTGGTAGGTAATAACCACCGCATACCGGGGACATCCCACAAGATCTGCGATTTTGGAGATGCTCTGACCCAGTCTTCTAGCCATCACAATTTGGCCCTTGTCAAAGTCACTCAGATCCTTACGCTTGCCCATTTTTCCTGCTTCCAGAATATCAACACTGTTCACTTGCTGCCTAATATAACGCACCCCTTGACAGGTGCCATTGTAACAAGGTAATCAAATCAATGTTATTCACTTCAACTATCAGTGGTGAATGTTATGGCTGATTGGTGTGTATATATATATATATATGGTGTGCAGTACTGGGTTTTTGAGTGTGTGTAAATGAATGGCAATCGTTCTATTCTGTGTGCTATTCACGGAAAGAGTGAAAATGAACACACACACACACACACTTGGCAGGCGGTGCTTTTCACACCTCTGTGCCAAACCCTGTTCATTTTGTTCCAGAAATCGAAAGGCAGCACTTTGTGTTTGGCGAATTGTGCAACTGTTTAGGTCGTTTATGCCAAGTGAGTGTGTGTGCGCGTTTTCCACTTTTGTTCATGTTGTGTTATTTTTGGCGCCGCTGTAAAACACAGTGTGTGTAATTAACGAGGTGTGTTGAGTCATTCAGATCTGTGTGTGTTTATATCTCTGTATATCTATCCTGCTTATTACACTCAGCAAAAGTATCATTATTCTGTCACTGTGTTCATTTCAAATTATTTTTTTTTTTATCAGTTACAAATCAGTGGTAAGCCATATCGGCAAATATTCATTGTCAAGCTATAATTGTGTAATGAAATGCTCTTCTTCTTCTAATTATTATTATTATTATTATTTTGAACTTTGTTTAATATGTTTTAATGCCTTAAAACTAAAATGTTCTTGCAATATCTCTCCAGCTTGACCCTTATTAAAAATCCTAGGATCTATGAACATGCAAATTCGAAACATGTTCTTAAGTCCTTATGCCACCACTAACTTAACTAGCTGCTTATCTAACTGCTAGTAAACTACACTATATAGCCAAAAGTTTGCGGACACCTGACCATCACACCCCCATGTGGTTCTTCCCCAAACTGGTGCCAAAAATTTGGAAGCACAATTGTATAGAATGTCTTTGTAGGCTATAACATTACAATTTCCCTTCACTGGAACTAAGGGGCACAAACCTATTCCAGCATGACAATGCCCCTGTGCAGATGAATACATGTTTTGCCAAGGTTGGAGTGGTAGAACTCAAGTGGCCTGTACAGAGCCCTGACCTCAACCCCACCGAACACTTTTGGGAAGAACTGGAACACCGACTGAACCCCAGGCCTCCTTGCCCAACATCAGTACCTGACCTCACTAATGCTCTTGTGGCTCAATGGGCAAATCCCCACAGCCACTCTTCAAAATGTAGTGGAAAGCCTTCCCAGAGGAGTGGAGGATAACAAATTGGGACTAAATCTGGAATGGGATGTTCAACAAGCACATGCTGTATGAATGTTATGGTCAGATGGCCGCAAACTTTAGGCCATGTAGTGTAGCTTACATTAGTCACAAGTGATTCAGTACCAGAGTCTCGATTTACATCCTCATTTTCTCATGGATTTACTTTTATTTTATTTTGTTACCACCGCCGCTATGTTCACCGAGCCGATTAGCTTAGCTAGTTAGCTTGTTTAGCATGCAAGTTCCGTGGCTGTATGTTTCCAAGTACCTTGTCATCTCCTTTAAAACAAACAAACAAAACCTTTTTGTCAAGAAGTACAAAGATTTGTGTGTGTGTGTGTGTGTGTGAATGTACGGCTTTGTAGACAAGCACCAGGGGTTTAAATCTAAATCAGACAGCTTCAGCAACAGGAAGCAAGTAAAGAAAATAACTCCCCCCCGCAAAAAAAAAAAAAAAAAAAAAACAGGAATAAACACAAGTGTACTGAGTACCTAGCCTTGAGGGAAACCAGTTAAAATTCTGCATGGCGTACATGTGGATGATCGCCATGTCACATGACACAAGTGTTCATTCAGGTTGGAAGCGAAACACTAAAGGCTGGAAAAAAATATATTACAGTTATAGCCTTCATCTAAACTATTTATGCTCGTTGTCATGGTTGCGCATGACAAGCAGCAGTTTATCGTTTAACACACCTACTGTACACTTGTACAAGTTTCACAAAGCTCCTAACACACATAATGGCTGAGTGTGATCTTGCATCAGTGTTTTGCATTAAAGCAGAATGATCCTGGGCTGATCTGGGATCAGTCACATATCAGCCCTGATGAATTCAGGGGATTTACACATGCAGCTCACGCACATACACTTACACTGGACCCACTGTTGGTGAAGGAGAAAGACCGTGTGTGAGTGTGTGTGTGAGTGTGTGTGTGTGTGTGTGTGTGTTAGAATGAGGAAAAGAAAACGAAAGTGACAGATCTGGAACCCTTCAATGACCATATAATATCAGGATGTTAATGCCAAAAAAAATTATGCAACCTGCTGGGTCACTTATAAATCTCTAACAGTTTTATGAGCTAGCTAAATAAAAAAACTAGCATGATAGTTGTATACAAAAAATATTGTTAAAACTCATTGCATCTAGTTTAAAAGCTGCTTCCTAAAAATATCATTATATACAGTATTTTATTTTATATCTGTTCAAAAAAATCGGACTAGTAATAAATATATGCAGTAATTTATAGTTTTAACATACTTTAAATGCCCAAGAGACTATGATAAAATTAAGTCCAGGGAGCATCTATGTACCTTTCTATGTAAAATGCATGTAAATTAGGACACGCCCCATGCCTTGCTGCCATCACAAGGTAACTTAGCTAAATCAATTAGCTACTTGCTGGTAAACTACCTCACATAGTTATTTATTTTATTGATGTTTTTCCACAGCTGCATATACTTGTCAAAACTAACGTTACCATGACCACCATCGGTTACGTTATCCAGCTAGCAAACTTCACACGCAGGTTCTGCAGTTTACAAGTTTCCGATACCACGCCATTCTCTAACAATTTGCTTATTAGACATGACATCACAAACTTAGCTCGTGAACAACGGTAGGTTTATACAAAGGTAATACAAAAGTAGTGGGAAAGTAGTAACCATTTAAGCATGACGCTTCAGAGCAACTTTAAATAAATTTATCCAAGCGTAAAGTCTGGCCGAGAATTTTGGTAACCTCTACTAAGGTTAGCCGATAAGGCCACGATCTTGTATTTAGATACTTCAAGACATTTTTATGATACCGGTCATTTCAAAACACCAAAAGTCATGTCTTATTTTCATCATGATGGATAAATGGCTGCAACAGTTGTGTTACCTTGCAGGGAGACATGTCATCTCTCTAAACACCCTCGTAAAATTAAAGGAGGCCATAAAACACAATGCAGCCTGAAATCTGTTTCTAACACCACCTGCGGTCTTTCTGGTCGTTTATGCTTAAAATTATACAGTAAAAAATAACAGCTGTAAGGACACAAACCCATAAAATTAGTTTATAGCGATGAGGAATAACACCCAGGAATGAAACCAGACTGCTTTCTCAAAAGTTTGTGTTTGATAAAGGGCTTCAGTTTAGTACTGCCTCACACCAAAGTATTATTACCACACCTGATTCGTGCATTTCGACAATAAAAAAAAAATGTGACCATCAACAAAGTTGACTTAAGTAAGTAGCAAAGACTCTAGGAGGTTACTAGAACTCTTCTCTTCTGCAGTGGTGAGTGTATTTTATTACATTCTTGGCCTCTTTCTGGAAGACAGGCTGCACTGACTCCCTAAGAAGTTTGTGGTGCCTACTAGGATGAAGATGGTTTCCCTTACTAGCATTGCTAGCCTTGTTAGCATCACTCACAACACTTTGCTGTGAGTTTGCTACTAATGCTCTATGTAGCTCAGTGGCGACACTTATCTTCGTCTTTCGCTTCGTCTTTCCCTTGCCACCATGTCAGGACCCCTGGTATGTAGCCAACTAGTGGTCCTGCGCAAGTTGGTTCCAGGGAACAATGGCCATATCACAACAATTTTTTTTTTTTATTATTACACTTCAAATACCACTTCTTATGGTCATTTTGTGTTCCTCCACACCAACCTTGGCAAATCATGTCTTTATGTACCTTGCTTTGTGCACAGGGATATTGTCATGCCGGAACAGGTTAGGGCTAGGCTCCTTAGTTCCATCCATCCATCCATCTTCTGTACCACTTATCCTACACAGGGTCACGGGGAGCCTGAAGCCTATCCCAAGGGACGCGGGGCACAAGGCAGGGGACACCCTGGACAGGGTGCCAACCCATTGTAGAGCACAATCGCACACTCACACACGGACAATTTAGAGATGCCAATCAACCTATAACTCTTTGGACAGTCTTCGGACTGGGGAGGAAACCAGAGTATCAGTAGGAAACCCCTGAAGCGTGGGAAAAACATGCAAACTCAACACACACAGGTCGGAGGCAGGAATCAAACCCCCAACCCTGGAGGTGCGAAGTGCTAACCACTAAGCCACCATGCCCCCCACTCCATAGTTCCAGTGAAGGGAAATCGTAATTATACAGCATACAAAGACATTCTAGACTATTCTGACCTTCATTTGTGGCAACTGTTTGGGGAAAGCTCACATATGGCTCATATAAGATGGTCAGGTGGTCTCCACATACTTTTTGGCCATATAGCGTATACTTCACTTTCACCACGCGTATGTGTGCATATGGAGCTGTTATGTGATGAGCATTGTTCACATCCTCGCATGTGTATCTTGTCTACATCTGGATGATTAAAAGAAGAATCCCCTAGAAGGCATGTCAGAACCAAAACATCTCTGTCTAAACAGATGGATGAGCTCTGTTTCTCTTTAAACCTTTCTGCTGTCACCATGACTGTTGTCTTGATCTGTGTCTCAAATAAAGAAACACCCTCAGCGTACACGGAAAAATATTTACCAATCTAGAAAATCCAGAAGACTGGTACTCGAAACAGAGCTTTCAGTAGGTTTGAGAGGTTTTTAAAATTCAAACCCTAACTGTCACAGCCATCTTACGATTAACAGCAGGTATAATCAGCCCTTTACACACAAGTAATATTCACTAAAGATAACATACACTAAATGTTCACACACACACACACACACACAGTAAAGGTCACTAACATACAATTAACAGTCACAGTAACACACAACGCAACAAAAGTACATTAACACAACACACAGTAAAATGAATACATGATTAAGTTCACTATCACACAGAAGTGCACTAAAACAAACACTATTGTTAAATAACAGGCTAAAGGTCACCCTAGAGGGCACTTCATTATGTTTCCTTACATGTAGGTGAGCCTATAGGGCACCGCATCTCATTTTCTTCGCTGGAAGGGCACTCTAGAGGGCACTTCATTATGTTTGCTTATATGTAGATGAGCCTATAGGGCAGTGCATCGCATCTTTTTCACTGGAAGGGCACTCTAGGGGGCACTAATCATGTTTTCTCCACTGGAAGGGCACGCTAGTGGGTGCTTGAGTATGTTTTCTCACATGTTGTGGCACCCTAGAGGGCACTTCCACAGTGTTTTTTTTCGACCATGGGGGCACCAGGGAGGAAATCGCACATACAACTTCCGCTAAATTACACTAACACTCAAAGCAATAAGTACAGTGACACACAACACACTAAAGGCCATCAACTCACACAAATAACACACTGAAGTTAACTAACATGGTATATGTACAGACTGGGTAAGAGTATGATGAGTGTGTGTGTGTATGTGTGTGTGTGTGTGTAATATCTGACTCCGCAGCATGGGGGCAATCGAAGATTACATAAAACCCACCTGGGATGATTAAGTCACAGCAGGAGGAGGAGGCTTGATTTAAATACACCACAAATCACACACACACACACACACACACAAACACTCTGTTGGTTTCAAGGCGAGTGTGTTAGGATGAAGGGGCTCGACCTCGGGGGAGGGGATTTATATGAGCCATTCGATGAAGCGAGAAAGGGAGTTAGAGTGTGTGTGTGTGTGTGTGTGTGTGTGTGTGTGTGTGTGTGTGTGTGTGTGTGTGTGTGTGTTCGAATGGTTCCCTCAGATGATTCTGTTTATCTGCTCCCTCAGATTCTCTCTGTTTTAGGAACATAATTTTTTTTAAACTGTTTACTTTGGTTTGGTGAATATTATGGGATGGTCCCCTGAGATGGACGGACACCAGTGGTCTTACAGAAACACCCAAAAAAAGATAACTGTTGAGATTCCACTTACTATAATTAATATAAGCAATTAATAAAAAAAAAATATTTTTTTATTAACGTTCGTTTGAAATATTGTGTTAAACAGTTATGATTAAACAAGTTCCAAGGGCAGGAGTGTAAACATCCTAAATCTGGTCGCTGGTGCAAGCTCTTTTCTCATTTCCTTTAAAAAAGTGTGTGGATTTATCACCTCTCTCTCTCTCACACACACACACACACACACACACACACACGTGCTGACCTGTGCATTCACCCGTTCTTTCCTTTTCCTCGCTCCTGCGCTCCTCGAACACTAATCCTCAGCTCCAGTGTCCAAACCCAGTGCACTTCATGAATACAAGAAAAGCCCAGTAGTATAATACTGAGTAAAATCCCATCATGCCCTGCAGCACCTCGGAACACAAGTCATTTATTTTGAACATGTAATCAAATACCTTCCATATTAATGCCATAAATCCACATGAGCTCCCGTGCTTCTTCTTCTTCTTCTTCTTTTTTTTTTTTCCAAAAACTAATGCATATATTGCAAGACGTGTCCTAAACACTGAAATTTAATCCGGTAGTTTATATCAGAATTCAACCGGATTTAAATGTTATAGTTCAAGGTCGTGCTGGACTTTAAGAGGATACATGGCAAGCACATCACACACGACACTGGAAGTGTTGTGGACCAACTGAGAAGTGAGAGTCCAAGAACATCCACTGATGAAGGCACAAACCGACGTGGTGCTGGCATACAGTCCGCTATGTATAGACGCTTTTGGGACACCCTGTAGTCTGTATTGACACGTTACAGTCCAGACTGACACGTTATTTTTTATTGTATGGATTGAAAGCTTTATAATCCAGATTGACAAATTATTGTTTGGATTGAAATGCTATAGTCTGGATTGGAAGGTTACATTATGGATTGCAAATTATAGTCTAGATTGACAAATTATAGTGCAGATTGACACATTATACATCGGACTGAAAGTTTAGAGTCTGGGTTGCAAATTATTGTTTGGGTTGACAAATTACAGTCTGGATTGAAACATTATCGTCCGCTTTGAAAGGTTATACAGTCTGCTTTTACACATTGTTGTCCGGATTGAAATGTTATAGTCTGGATTGAAGTGTTATAGTCCAGATGGACCTTTTATAGTCTGGATTGAAATGTTATAGTCTGGATTGAAGTGTTATAGTCCAGATTGACTTTTTATAGTCTGGATTGAAGTGTTATGGTCCAGATTGACTTTTTATAGTCTGGATTGAAGTGTTATAGTCCAGATTGACTTTTTATAGTCTGGATTGAAATGGTATAGTCTGGATTGCAAATTATAGCCCGGATTGACAATTTATAATCTGTACTGACACATTATAGTCCAGATTCACAGACTGTTAGAGTCCAGATTGACACATTAATGTCCGGATTAAAAGGTTATAGTTTGGATTGAAGTGTTATAGTGTAGATTGACAAATTATAGTCCAGACGGACAATTTATAATCTCTACTGACACATAATAGTCCAGATTCACAGACTGTTAGAGTCCAGATTGCCATGTTAATGTCCGGATTAAAAGGTTATAGTTTGGATTGAAATGTTATAGTGTAGATTGACAAATTATAGTCCGGACTGACACATTATAGCCCAGAATGAAAAATTAGAGTCTAGATCGATAATTATAGTCTGGATTGACACATTATAATCTGGACTGAAAGTTTATAGTCTGTAATGACAAATTTTAGTCCAGATTGAAATGTTATAATCTGGATTGACACGCTATAGACTGGATTGACAAGCTATAGTTTTGATTGACATCTTATAGTTCGAGTTGACATTTTATAGTCTGGATTGAAATGTTGTAATCCGGATTGACAAATTATAGTCCAGATTGATAATTTGTAGTTCGGAATAACAAGGTATATTGTTGGACTTGCTTTTTTGGGTCAGATTGACAAATTATAGTCCGGATTGTAACATTATAGTCCAGACTGACATGGTCTAATCTGGACTGACACATTCTAGTCTCAACTGAAATATTATGGTCCAGACTGAAAATTTGCAGTCTGGATTGTATCACTGTAGTCTGGAATGACACGGTGTAGTCCGGATTAAAATGTTATACTCTGCATTGACAGTTTATTGTGTGGATTGAAACATTACAGTCCAGATTGAAACATTATAGTTTAGACTCGTTTACAGTCCATTTTGACACATTATTGGCACATTACAGACTGAATTACTGCATTATAGCATGAATTGACGTCTCACAATCTGCAGTGGCGCCCTTGACTAGTACCCGGATTTAAACATTGTAGCCAGGTTTTACACATCGTTGTAAAACCTGGCACTTCCTTGATTGACACTTCCTTGTCCAGATGGACACATTGTTGTACAGAGGGATATGTCATTGTCCAGATTGGTATGTCATAGTTCAGACTGATTCAGATTGTCAAATTGACACATCATTTGTCCAAATTAACACACTGTGGTCCAGATTGAGACCCCATAGTCCATATTCAGGTCACAGGGAATTCTGAATGCTTAATGTTGTGATATATTGCACAGCCTGTCCTTGTAAAGTAACTGTAACATTGTATTAAATATTTGATGACAAATTAAATAAAAATAGGAAGCCCCATATCATACTGGTGCACTCACTTTGTTTACTTCTTTACTGTTCTCCAGCGTGTGCTCGATGACATTCTGTTTTTTTCCTGGCATGAACGCCGGAGAAATACGGAGAATAAATCTGACCTCTTTAGGAGATTGGTTTCAGCCAGGAAGGGCACAAATAAACATATAAATCTGTGATAAGTAGGCAGATTAAAAGTGTCTGATTTTTGAAAAATATGGAGTGCCCGCTGGTTGGCACTGAAGTGCTTTGTGCTTGTGCTGAGCGGAGTAAAGACAAATATTCACACCATTCAGCAAATCAGAGTCAGGTGAACAAAACACACCACAGACACAATTTTGTTATTCTTGTTACTGCTCCTTGGCCATTTTTCCAACTCATACTGATCTCTTATAACCTAAACTATGCACTATGGCTGTACGCTGATTTTACTCACAGTGGGCCGCTTGTATTAAAGTTTTTAGCAAACAGAAAATTTCCACCACGCTGTAAAATGTTTTGTCGGTTTTCTTCATAATCATGTTCGTATTTTAATAAATGCCAGTCAGCCATGAATTTCCAAGCATGTTCATGGCACATTTGATTCACATTAAGCCATATAAGGCAAAGATCACAAAGAGATGGAAATGACAAAATGACAACTAAACAGTGAAAGAGTCCCTCCTAAGCATGGCGTGTGCTAAATCTTCCAGTATTATGAGGGACAGATCGAGAGAGAAATGTAGAAAGAATAGTGTGTTAGTCCCATTGAAGGAGGCATGGCCTCCTTGTCTGTCAGTCACAGTCATGAAGAGGGGTGTGGCCTTGGTGCCTTTCAATTACAGTGAAGCAGCTCCTCAGTGCCTGCCAGTCACAGTGAAGGGGGTGTGGCCTCTGTGTCTGACAGTCATAGTGATGGGGGTGTGGTCTCTGTGTCTGTCAGTCATAGTGAAGGGGGTGTGGCCTCTGTGTCTGACAGTCATAGTGATGGGGGTGTGGCCTCCTTCTCCTTCTTCACTGCATCATATTAAATCATCAGCCTTTAAGTGTATCCTTAACACATCAGATTGTCAGTCAGATACTGAGATGCTCAGGATATATAAAACATTTCGTTTATTTCGCCACTGCATTATTGTGCTGCCTGTGTGTTGTGTGTGTGTGAATAACACGATGCAGTCTGGGGAAATACAATATGCACAGTTTTTTTCATGCATTGCGATAAGCCGTTTGTTTTTTGTCCTTGGAGGCTTTGCTGGCATTTCAAGGTCTGGATGAGGAGAGGGAGTGGTGATAATAAACTATGGTGAATTCTGAATTTGGGAATAAGAAAATCTAAGTGCAGCACAGCAGACGATCAGCAGGTAAAGTTTCCCTTCTTGGCTGACGTGTAAAAACTAAATGTTCACATTTTTCCTTTACATTTTATCCTGACATTATTTAGCAGATGCCCTTATCCAGAGCGACTTACAGAAGTTCTTTGTGGTCTCTATCAAAAACAACCTCATGCAATCAATGCAGTCAATAGGTCAGGGTCTAAGATTACAATTGATCTGAAACCCTGTTAGGGCGAGGTTAGTACAGTAAGAAATGAAACCACTCAAATCAAGGGATTTTTTTTTAAATAATAAAATAAATAAGGGCTAATTCAAGTGCTTGGTGAAGAGATATAGTTTTCTTTTAAAGACCACCAGTGACTCAGCTGTTTGGACAGTCAGAAGAAGGTTATTCCATATGGGTACCAGGACAGAGGAGAGTCTTGAGAGTCTTCCTTGTACATTGTGGAATGGTGGGTCCCATCAAACCATGCAAGAGGCTCCAAGGGATGGGGGTGAAGTGCAGGGTGTGATAAGAGCCTGAAGGTTGGTTGTAGCTGGTCCATTTTTGGCTTTGTATGCATGTGGGCAGCTGCAGGCAGCCAGTGAAGAGAACACAGCAATGGTGTGACGTGGGAGAACTTTGGGAGGTTGAAAACAACTCTAGCAGCTGCAATCTGGATCCGTTGCAGGGGTTGGATGGCATGCAGGGATAGAGGGATCCAGTAATCCATTGTCAGGATGACAAGGTACTGAAAAAGCACCTGAGTGGCCTCCAATGGATATAAATGGCCGGATCCTCCTGATGTTGTGGGAAGAATCCTGCATGGCTGAGTCAGTATAGTAATGTGAGGCAAGAAGGGTAGCTGGTTGTTCAGAATTACCCCAAAGCTGCATGCATTAGCCAGATGGTGTGATCTGTCCAGGTAGATGTGGGGATGCATCTCCAGGGATATACAGCAAATCATGTCTTGCTTGGATTTAGTTTCAGGTAATGAGCTGCCATGCATGATGAGATGTCTGCCAGACATTCTGAGATCTGTGCAGAAACAAGAGTGTCTGAGGGAGGAAAGGAGAGAATGAATTGAGGGTCATCAGTATAGTAGTGGTATTAAAATCCCATATGGATTGAGGATATGACCTCATTGAGAGTGGGTAAAGAGGGAGAACAGAAGAGGACTCAGCACTGAGCCTTGTGGGACACCAGTGATGTAAATTCCCTCCATGTCACCTGATATGACCGTCCCTCCAGGTAATAAGCAAACCACCACCATGCTGTGCCACTAATTTCAAGACCCATGAGGACGGACAGGAGAGTCTTGTGATTGACTGTGTTGAAGGCTACTGAAAGGTCAAGGAATGAGGATTGATGACAGTTTGGTTGATGTAAAGAATAAAGCTTTTCAGTAACAGCCAAAAGGGTAGATTCTGTGGAGTATGTTACTTTGAAGCCAGACTGGTTAGGATCTTGGATGTTGTTCTAGGTGTGACAGAGAGATAACTGATTACATACTGCACATTCAAGAATTTTAGAAAGAAAGAAGTGATTGCAGTAGTTGCTGATGTCTGAGGTGTCAAATGTGAACTTTTTCTAGATGGGTTGTTTAATGATGTCATCTTGATTATCCAACAGAACATATGTAGCATTTTATTATCAATACCATGTTAATATTGATAATAACCCTTACCTATAAAGAACTGAACACAATCCTCTCAGAGGAAAAGTCACAGCTGCTGAATAAAAAAGCTGATATTGTCCAGTCTATTGTAGAAGATGGAATGTTATTTCATCCGTTATTTCGCGGCAAGCTTAGCAGCTATTTACAGACCATTGAAGCAGAACCCAATACTCGGTGCGCGTTTGGTTATTTCAGCGACTGAAGCAGTAAAAGGGTCAAGGAGCAAAAACCTGTTCACGCGCAGCGCCATTGGTGCGTACCATTTCATTTCTGTGGACATTTTATTCAAGATTCTTTTACACACTCTGTCCCAGTGCCCTCGGCCTTCTCTTTACATTTTAGAGTGTTACAACTGTAGTGTTTATTTTAAACTCCCCCATCTGTCTTCTGTTCATCTCAACAGTGACCAATATAAACAATCCTGATGGAAATGGAGGGTTAAGGTGAAAAATAAATAGGCAATAAGAGTATGATAGATTTCTATATTAGAGGTCTAGACAGGGGACAGGGTGTGCAAACTGACTGCGAGGAACTAGAGTAAACTTTTTTTTCTGCAGAGCGCATCATCTACATTTATTGTTTAAGCTAATCTAGCATTTTATATTCGGACAAACTGGTTTCGCTAATGATTCTTCAAGTAAATTCCACATGATACAGTATGTACCTGCAGTGTTTGGGAAAATGTTGACAGCAGAAAGTGTTGTAGCACAAGAGAAAGAAAGAAAGAAAGAAAAAAAGAAAGAAAAACGAATTACATAGTAATTCACTCACTCATTACTTTCAGTAACCACTTTATTATAGTCAGTGTCGCAGTGTGAGGTGTGAGGCGGGAATACACCCTAGATGGGACACCAACCGATTGTATGGTACCATGCCGCATGCGCACGTTCACACATTCGCACACTCATTCACACCTGATACATCAGTAATGATATATCGGTTTAGGAAAATATATAATATACAGTTAAAGACACTGATCTCATAAATGTGCTGAAAGCTTAGTTTTATAATGTCACTCTCTGAAAATGGGAAGTGACGAAAAAACCAAAAATGGATCGTTCCTGCTGTTATTATGTTCATGTCAAACATTTATTTAAGCTCAGATCAGTTACAGCACTTAGCTATAATTATGGACGTATCTAAAGGTGAGCGTAGAGAAAGAGATCGGAGTTAATGGCGCATTTACAGTGCCGTTAAACGTCAATCTCGAAAAGGTCAGCGCAATTTTGAGCTTCAGCGTAAAAAAAATATAATAATAAAATCGTTTTCCACCTCCTTTACTCTCTTATTTTACACACTGAAGTAAAAACTGCACTGCTGAAATCAGAAGTCAGCTAAACATTTACACAAAAATACCCACAATGCAGTAAACAGGTTAATCACAAACTAGCATTATAGTAAATATGCTAATCACAAACTAGCATTATAGTAAACCTGCTAATCACAAACTAGCATTATAGGTAAACATGCTACTCACAAACTAGCATTTAAGTAAATAAGCTGACCACAAACTAGCATTTAAGTAAACACATTTTCTTTTCTTTCTTTCTCTTCCTTCTTAGTTAGGCATTCATTGTCTTCCTTACTGTTCTTTCATTCTTTCTTTCTTCCTTGCTTTTCCTTCTTACTTTCTTTGTCTTATTTCTCTGTCATTATCTTCTTTACTTTTCTTTCTTGCTTTCAAAGTCTTTTTAAATGCCCATAAGGCATTGCTGATAATATTACCAGCGGTGTTGACATTACATTTACGGCATTTGGCAGACGCCCTTATCCAGAGCGACTTACAATTATCTCATTTATACAGCTGAGCAGTTGAGGGCCTTGCTCAAGGGCCCAGCAGTAGCAGCTTGGCAGTGCTGGGATTTGAACTCTCAACCTTCCGATCAGGAGTTCAACGTCTTAACCACTGAGTCCCCACAGTTGACCTCCACGCTTCCTGCGTGTTTAACGCAAAACATGCTACAGGAACGTCCTTATATGGAGAGACATCTACAAAATGTGACCTTTTTTTTTTCAGGAAGTCCATGAGGAGAAGCCAGTGTGTCCCTCTGTGCGCTGCACGTTGACACGAGCAGTAATTATAAAACTAGGACATGCAGAGATGGGACACGATTCAGATCGCCGAGTCCCTCTGAGAATCTGTAATGAAATTGTGGATTTGACAAAAGATTTCAATTAAACAAATCCCAGTGGACGCTTCAGCTCTCAAATATTTTACATCTTTATTCATCTGAGTCGGGGTAACGAACTGTTTTTATGTTGTCGCTTAACTAAAACTGTGAATCAGTGCTGCGATTGGCCAAGAAAGTTAACACTGCACGTTCTGAGATCATGGACGGATGAGCAGAAAAAAAAAAGAAAAGAAAAAAAACAATACACTCTCAAAACACTCAGGACATTTGCTCTGCAGCTCACTGTGTGTGTGTGTGTGGGTGTGTGTGTGTGTGTGTGTGTGTGTATCATATTGTATTGCTGTTTCAGCGATTCACTTCATGTTTTCCGTGTTCATAATAAAGCAAGTGGATCTGCATAAATGTGCAGTTTTATCCTCAGGCTAAAACAGGACACATGGGAAATCCGGTGAGCCGGGATCATAAAAAATTAATTCCACACCTTCCAATTTCAGCAAATATTCCATGTAATGAGCTTGATATGCGCACAGTCGCATTTGTTGTGCCACCGCAGCTGTGTTTTTTGGTTTTTGCATGACTATAAATAGGAAAGCTTTGACTGTATTTCCAATGCTAGGAAATATTTGTTCTAGCTATGTTGTAACTCGCACATCTGACCTCACGCTTTGTTTAATTACACAACTGTTTGAATCAACAGTCACCGATGAACTACATGATCTTAAAATTACGTGATTTAAATAGCTAGAAAGCTAGTTAATTTGAATTAGCTTAATATGATGATTAGTTAAAACTATTTTATGCTAAGCACTGTGTCAAGCCAGAGAAGCAAAAAGAAAAGCTAGTAGCCAGTTTGTGATTGGCTGATCAAATTAAATGGAAGCTCCGCCCTTGTTGACAACATCATGACAGATTTTTTTAATCGTTATACATTTAGTTTCAGACTGATTTATTTTACCACATCCATTTGAAAATGATTTGAAAAATTCTTAAAGAACAACACATCACACTTTTTTACCCATTTATAGTTGCATTTAATGTTGCGGAACTTCCAGGAAACAACAAGTTGCTGTTATCACATATTATAACAGCTATAAACACTGACACTGGAGACTCCTTCCATAAATGTTAAATAAACATCTTCTCACAGCAAACTTCACCATATCAATGATTGTACAACTTTTCATTTGTTTACGTGGCGCATTCGCCATACAAGACCCTGTGAACACCTTCTGTCCAATCAGCTTTTTCTAATACAGCGCACACACTTCCTACACAAACACATCTCATACCTAGCGGGAGGTCCAGACATGGAAAACCTTCCAATAAGCAAATGAATAAATAAACAAAAGGCACACACACACACATACACACACATACATATACACAGGTTCCCTGAGCACCTTTGCTCTTCAATCATGTCATAAATTATGCAAACTGCACCAAAATAGGACTGTCTCACTACACTGCACATGGTAATGTACACCATGCCACAGCAGCATGCCTCCACTTTAGGACCTGATCCAGCTCAGTGGGTGGGGTCAGACCTGGTCCAGATCAGTGGGTGGGGTCAGTAAGTGTAGTCAAATCTGATCCTGAATCAGGGTGGGTGGGGTTAGATCAGATCCGGATCGGCAGGTGGAGTCAGACCTGATCCATATCAGTGGGTGGAGTCAGATCTGATCCAGATCAGTGGGTGGAGTCAGACCTGATTCAGACCAGTGGGTGGAGTCAGACCTGATTCAGACCAGTGGGTGGAGTCAGACCTGGTCCAGATCAGTGAGTGGGGTCAATGGGTGTAGTCAAAGATGTTCCAGCATGGGCGTGGGTTGGGTTAGACCATTTCCAGATCAGCTTGTGGAGTCAGACCTGATCCAGACCAGTATGTGGGATCAGTGGGTGTGGTCAGACCTGATCCAAATCAGTGTGTGTCATCAGTGGGTGGGGTCAGACCTGATACATACCCATGGATGGAGGCAGAACCGATCTAGCACTGGTGTCTGAACTTTTTGCCTATTCTTTATGTCACTTCCTGTTCTGCAGTCGAGAGGTAATTTTGCTTCTTTACATATACAATATGTTATGTACAATATGTACAATGAAGTCATAGTGTTGGGCGAATATTAGCTTGGGTGCTCATTTCTATGAATAGGTATTACCTTCATAGTGGTTTACGTGTGACAAAGGATACAGTCTGACGTCTTTTTCCAGAAGGAGCTTTGCAAGTGTTCTAGTATATATGATGAACGTTGTTGATGTTCATTTCTGGGTGTTCCCGCACACTGGTTGTAAAATAGTGCCATCGCCATTATCGTGGACGAGCCGGAAGCAGAAGTGGCGCTTTGGTTGCGATGCACAAGTATTTGTGCAAGTAGTCCATAAAGCTGAACATGATGTGAGTGATAACATACTTCATCTTTACACCTAAATGCCTAAATACACACTATGGCTGCTTTGTTACACAATCATGCTGTATATTTTAAAACAAAGTTGCGATATTTAGCAATTTGGACGTGTCATAGCTCGTCGGAGGTATACATCGTAAACGCTAGATACATACTTATACCTTATTTCCATTACTGTCCCTTAAATAAGGATGCGCGCGCATGTGACAAACCCTTGTTGTTTTGATAGATTTGGTGTATAAGGACATGGATCTTCGTTTCCAGTGTCTGTGTTCGTGCTTTTCGGTTAATAACGTTCATTATATGTGCGCTGTGTGTCAAGCTCTCACAATATCACCTCTTACATCTGTTCTGGACTAAACCACTTTAAAAACAAGAACAGATCACTCAACTGGCCTTCAAACACAACCACACAAAGGTACTTTTACATTTAGCCTTACAGAAAAAAAAAATAAATAAATAAAATTGGTTGATTTTGAGGTTAAATGTTGCCGTTTTAACCTTTGAGGTTTAGACTTATAGAAACTATTTATTTATTTATTTATTTATTTATTTAACATAAACCCCTGTTTAGGAATTATTTTTATTCCTTTTTTATTATTATTTTTTAATTTCATTTTATTTATTTATTTTTTTTACATTTTTCTTCATTTTTCCGCTTTTTCTTTCTTTGCCATGGTCCTTCCATGGTACTTGAACATTTGAACTCATTAAACATTATACTTTTAATGCTATAAAAATGGTTTATTTATTTATTTATTGTTACACAAACCTCTTCAGCAATATATTTGATCACGTTATAATGCCTTTTTCTTTTTCCCCCTTTTTTCATGATTTTTCATCACGTTTTTCTTATATATCTTTTACACTTTCTGATTTTAGGAGTTTTTTATTAAATAGGTCATGGCAGATTGAATGGTTTCATCCAAAGACACCTGTGGAATCCAAACCGGTGTGTGTGTGTGTGTGTGTGTGTGTGTGTGTGTGTATGTGTGTGTTTTGCATACACTGAGTGATCCAGTTGGCTTGAGCGGATTTAAGTCTATAGTATCGACTGAACTGAATATGTTTAAAACATGAGGTGTGTATGTGTGTGTAGGTGAAATGTAAGTGTCATAATGTCACAATATGACACGGATCCTTATATCGAACAATTATTTTAGCATGCAGTTCGGCCCGAGGTGTCTCTCTCTCTTTCTCTCTTTCTCGCTCTCTCTATCACTCTATTCCTCCATCTTTTATCCTCCCATCAGAATAAAGTGACAGCAGCTTTCTGTACTAATCCACAAACCAAGCATCACCTCGAAAGTATTAACTAACGTTAATCTAATGCATATTAATAACCGCTTTTTACAGTGGTGGTGAGCAGAAAAGCATCTCACACAAAAAAAAAAAAAAACAGGCCGTGGTAAATATTTGGTAGATAGTACCAAATATTAGCTGAGAATAAGGAACGGAATTTCTCTGCAGCATTGTGTGTATGGGAAGAAGAACGAGAATCTGTAGGTTGGTAATTGACGGCGGTTTTTCTAGGACGATTTGACTGACGTCTAAAACGGTAATACTGGATCCAGGGAGTAAAATACCCCATGTATACTCCAGGGCTGGGTGAAATGTGGAGAAAGAAGTAATGAACAGGATTGTCGTGCAGGGATTAGTCTGTAAATCATTTACGAATGGTAGAAAATGTAGGTAAATTCTAGACAATAGGTTGGAAAATGCCATCCAGAAACCGGGAACAAGCTGAAACAATGGGGAGTCTAGGATTGTTTTTTTTTTTTTTGTGTATTTTGGGGAGAAGATAGAAATTGCTGTAGATTACCCAGTGTCCTGCTGAAATTGCGTTAGATTATAGATTAGATGGAGGACTGTATCTGGGGAGTGATGTCATTGTCCATCCAGCTGTAAAAGCTGGTATCAGAAAATGGTTTCTCAGCTTCTTGGGTGTAAAGGTCTTGTCTCCACACACTACAGTTGTTAAAATGTAGTGCTATTTGTTAGATTACAGCTTTCAGTGGTTTTTTTTTTTTTTTTTTTGACTTCATTTTGCCAATTCCTCCTTGGCCAGTATTGATAAAAGAAATCCAGTATCTGAAATTCTCCTTCTGAAGGTGTCCTGGATGATTTAATGGGATTTTATTTATAGAAATCAACAAGGTTAACATTGACTTCAGCAAGTCTAAATTGTGTAACTTGGCCAGCCTTATTAAAGCGAGCGTGAAGCCTCGAACAACGAGAAAAATCTTTACTGTCGTTGATAGTAGTGAATTCATTGGGGGTGGGCTTTAAAGGTATAAATTTAAGCCCCATTACTTGCACCACTGATGCAGGATATTTGTTCATAATGTCCTGTTTGTGTACTAAACATTCACAACATGACTTATGTGCACACTGCACTTACTATACGGTAAATACAGTGCATATAAAAAGTCTACACACCCCTGTTAAAATCGCAGGTTTCTGTTCTGTAGCCAAGATAGGTCATGTCAGATCTTTTTCCGCCATTAATGTGATATAGCAGCCAACAAAATTCAAGTGAAAAGAAGCGAAGCAGCTCCATAGCATGATGCTGCCACCACCATGCTTCTCATGGGTATGATGTTCTGTCTTGTTTTTGCACCAAACATATCTTTAAGAATTCTGCCCCAAAAGTTCTCCCTTAGTCTCAGACCATAACACATATCGCCACATGGTTTGGGGTAATTTAAGTGGGTTTGGAGGGTTTTTTTATTTATTTATTTATTTTTTTTTTTTATCTAGCCACCCTACACCATAGCCCAGACATGTGAAGAATATGAGAGACTGCCGTCACAAGCGGGGAATGACCAGATGCCAGATTTTCCTGCAGTTCTTGTAATTGGTACTGTCACTATGGTGCACCATTTTCTCCACTTGGTGATGATGGCCTTCACTTTGTTCCATGGTACATCTAATATTTGGAATTTTTTTTTTTAAAGGTGGAAAAAGATCTCAGGATTTATCATGGCTTCATTCTTTTACATCACAAAAGAAATAGAGTGTTCATACTCTCTCTCTCTCTCTCTCTCTCTCTCTCTCTCTCTCTATTTTATATATAAATATATAAAATTACACTTAATCATAAAATACCGTACAACAGAATAACAGATTTGATCATGTATTTATTCATTGCTGGTTTATGCTTATTCTCATCTATAGCAATGCTATAAATATATCATTTCTGGAAGCAGAGAAAACAAAATTACATTATATTTGTTATTTGGATTTTCCCCATGAGGTCTCTGAATGTGTTCTGCTGACAAAAAGCTTCATTCCTCCAGGAAACAATTAACATAAAATCACATTTCCACATGAAATGTAGTAGGTATGCACTTATTTGTAAGGGACTCAAGAAATATTGAGGAATAAACAGGTTTCTGCCTCAGTCTGCAACTGGAAAGTGATTGGAAGATTGATTTAGTTTACTGAGTCGATTGGTTTTAAACTGAATCACATATCTGATTTGACTGATTCACTCAAGGGAATATAAAACCTCACATAAAATTTGATTCAGCTAATTCACTGGTAGGTCGTGCTTTCACTTCCTTTAGTCTGATGACCATGACATTTGATTCTTCGAGTGAGTCAAGTGTGTCATTTACAGGTTTAGGCAATAAAATGCAAAGAAAGAAAAAAAAGTTGTGAATCAATTCAAGAGTTGTTTAAAAAAGATTCATTTTTGTGAAAAAAATGAAGAAAAAATTAGCATTAGCCACTGGCATAGAGGAAAGCCTGAAACAACATAGCATCTACGTAAAGTGCATTGATTATTTAGGGAAGTGTATTTGTCACCATTATCAGAGCGCTAGTGAATTTAATGCTAATGTCATATCAGTATCTAGATGTGTTAATTATGTTGTAAGTAAAAAATTGTGTGGAGTAAATGCAATGCAAGCCTGTTTTATGTCTTGATAACTGATTAAATACCTTGTTTAAAGACTAAAGCTAACTAGCTGCTGGCTGGCTGAAGCGATGCTACTGTTAAATTTGTAGCTTGCTATGCTATCTACATATGCAGTGTAATGTAATGTGTAAGTGATTTTGTCTTTACTTTAACCTGCCTGACAACCACATCGTAAAATATCATTAGAAGATCTAGCTTTTTAGATGTTTTTCCTTTTTAGTGAACCTAATTCTAATGTTGTATAGCTTCCTATGCTAGCAATGTTGTGAGTCGAATAACTTTAAGTAAAAAGTAACGTAAGATATGAAAAAATTAACGAAGTAACATAAGATATGAAAAAAAAAAGAAATAATTTCATAGTCTTAATAACTCATTTTGGCTTCATCACGGCTGATGACATTGTGGTACAGATTGGGATATGCTGATTTTTAGTGATATACTGTAGCATAACTGTTTTAGCTTTAGCCTCTGAGGGGCGTGAGGAGGAAGTAGGCCTCAAGAAAGCCTTGGGCAAAGTCACACCCAAGGTCCAGTGATGAAATTCCTCAAGTTAGAAACTGGAAAGAAAGAATATAATGAGAAAGTTTGTTGATGAAGTTCCGTATCAAGCTCCTCTGAGATGGCTCACAGGTGATTAGCGACACCACCCTCACCCTTATATTTATTTTCTGTCTATGTTTTTGTATAATTTCTTCAGCAGAAGAACAACAAATCTCACAGAAAGACAAATGTTAGTCACCTACGGGTGCTAAAACATATGCCCAATGGCAGTAGAATGTATTGCTAGCAACTCAAGCTGCTAAATGATTTCTGACATAAATGCAAACCAAGAACCTTTACTAGCATTAGGCTACCAGGTGGGTGGTGGTGGTGGTGGAAAGGCGATGCTTAGCTACATTGGTCCATGATTTTAACTAGCCCTCAGATTATAAAAAAAAAAAAAAGTCCAACATCATTAATTCACTTCTACAAGACAATTTAAAGTGACTAAAACCATTAGCATAAACATCCTGACTTATCATGACAAGTAATTAGCATACAAAATTGTCTTCGCTAGTATACATTTATTTATTAGTTAACATGTAGCAGAATAAAGTTCCTTTTCTGTGGCGATTCAACCAAGGGAAAATAATCTAGAGTGCATTAAAGGGAGGATTGGAACATGGCCCTGGGTGTCACCAGCTAATTTGCATATTGCATCATAAGCTGGTGAACTTTGTGAACTGTATGTGTTATCAGGAAGCACTAAAATTAGCACTTTTATCCTAAAGCCAATATCAGATGTTCTCCAGGGAGCACTATTCAATTAAAAGTTTCTCAAAAGGTTTGTGTTGGAAACCGTACAGTAACTGAAAAGCACACATTCACAGAATAACAATGAACTAATTTGGAACACAGCCGTGTGACAGTTTCTACACGGCAGGATTAATATCTAAGCCTGTATTGTGCTTAGATCATATTATTCTCCAAAGCTTATAGAGATTTATATTTTATCCTGTGTATTACTGCCTGTAGTCAGCACTATTTTAGAGACTTAAATCTGAGTGTATGGGAGTGCATGGCAAATAAAATGTCTTACGATAATCCCTTGAATGATGGTTACTTGTTAAGATCTTAAGCCACAGATCTCAAGCTTAATATCTCAATATCAAAGCAATTCCTTCAACAGATGTGAACTTGGTGGTGGAATTCCGAGCCCCACAAGGTCTACTGCTGCCACACTGAGACCCACAAGGTCCTACTGCTGCTATCCTGAGGCCCACAAGGTCCTACTGCTGCCACCCTGAGCTCCACAAGGTCCTACTGTTGTCATCCTGAGGCCCACAATGTCCTACTTCTGCCACTCTGAGACCCACAAGGTCCTACTGCTGCTATCCTGAGGCCCACAAGGTCCTACTGCTGCCACCCTGAGCTCCACAAGGTCCTACTGATGACACCTTGAGGTCCACAAGGACCTACTTCTGCCACCCTGAGGCTCATGAGGTCATACTGCTGCCACCCTGAGCTCCACAAGGTCCTACTGTTGTCATCCTGAGGCCCACAATGTTCTACTCCTGCTATTTTTAGGCACACAACTTTCTATTCCTGCCTTTCTGAGGCTCACAGCCTCCTACATCTTCCTTCTTGAGGTTCACAAGCTCCCATTTCTGGCATCCAAAAACCCACAGGTTGCAACCTCTTACTCCTGCCATCACGAAGCCCACAAGAACCCACTCCTGTAATCTGGAGGCACACAAGCTCCTACCTCTGTTATCCTGAAGCCTTCAGGCTTTTACATCTTCAATCTTGAAACCCACAAGTTCCTGATTATGCCATCTCAACACCCACGTGCTTCTAGTCATGTCTTCCCGAGGCCTACACATCTTTCTTAATTGACTATGACTATGAAACTACCTGTGCCCTTTACCAGGCACATTAGCATATTTATTTCTAACAAACAAATATATATATAATGTACATTTTAATCCATATAAACTAGAATTCCAAAACTATCTGATATAAAATAACCCGCTGGTTTACCATTATGGCCATAGAAGTAACGGCATCCCTTACTGTGTCTTTGGTTCTTCTCAAGTTTTCTCCCCCCATGAAGAAACTGAACTTCCTACACTATGCAACTTCCCACAAGATAAACTTCCTTTCTATATTTAGAAGTCGTTACAAAGGAGTGAACTTTTTATGGTGTAATTAATCCCATCCTACCTGATGGGATCACACTGGTTTGAGAATTAAAAATAAACATACATATAAATGCTGGTTATTAACCTTTAAATTAAACCACAGCTATCCCTCCTGAGAGTAAAGTATTAATTATCTAACAACAGTTTATTACTGGGGCAGCTTTCCCAGTTGACTAAGACTTAAGACACACATCCTGTCTGTGGCTTTTTGATAGTGGGTATATTATTTTCAAGTGTTTATACATTAGTGTATTATCCATAATGCAGTGTGAGCGGCAAGTCAGTGTGTAAAGGTGAAGGTAGGTTCATCAAATGGGACTGCTTTGTATGAGTTTTCTATGTGGAAAGATGAATACACAGTACTCTAAATCTTGAGAACACTGTTGCTAGACAACTAAGAAACATGGATGCTATGCCTGAGCTAGATAATGATGGAGGCTAAGGGTGCAGCTAGCTAGCATATAGCTCAGTGACAGTGGAAACTAGACAGAATCGTCAGGAACGTCAACATTTATGTCAGATGGCTCAGTAAATTACTAAGAAAAGACGACAAATATTACATTGAACACAACAATTAGCTAGTGAGCATGTGATATCAGGAAACTAGATAGACTTGTTAGAAACATTAACATTTACCTCAGGTGTGTTGGTAAATTACTAAGAAAAAAATATATGGCACTGTGATTACACTTAGTGTTAACCACTAACAAAAACTGCCAAAGGTTTCATCATACAAAGATACATCAACACTAGCTAGCTAGCACATAGCTCAGTGACAATGGAAACAAGACAAACTCATCATGAACGTCAATATTACCTCAGACCTGTCAGTAAATTACTATGGCTCACTAAAATTGAACTATGATTACTCGAGTGGTACTCAAGACCGTTCTTGATCTTGATACTCAGTCTTATCTCAGTCTCGGCCTACGAAATCTCAAAATATTTCCACCGCTAACACCACAGATTCTGCCATATTAAGAATTGTCAACATTAGCTAGCTAGCACATAGCTCCGTGGCTGGAAACAAGACAGACTCATCAGAAACATCAACATTTACCTCAGATATGCCGGCAAATTACTAATAAAGACTACAATTATGCTGTAAATAGACTTAATTTTAACCGCTAACACAACAGCCACATGCCATATTGAGAAATGTCAACACTGAGTCACAAATCATGGGTTAGACTGTATTTACGTATAGAGTATAACATCAAAAATTTATTATATTAAAGACTTGTGGTTGACTAAGCTATCTGTAGCATTAGCTAGAGAATTTACATAAGACTAGCATTTGATCATTTTGCTCATCTATTACAAAAATCTGTGCTGTAACAAATCCACCACTCATCAGAGAGTAAGCAAGAGCACAAATGCTAAAGAGTCAGTGCTATAAGGAGAATAAGAAAGACTGTGCATTCTAAAGAGAAAGAGAAGAGAGCGAGATGGTTGATTTACACTGATCGAAAGGGCAGAGTGCTAAGCGTTTGAAAAGAGGGATGAAATTGGAAATGAGAAGTTAAAGACGGTCAGATTTACAGCGGTTTAACACAGCGGAGCTCATAAAAACCACCAGCAGCCGTTTCGCACTTCTCTATTTCCCCTTTATGATATATCGAGTGAGCGCTGCTGCTTCTATCATCACCTTCGCCTCCAAGAGTGTGGATGTGTGTTTGAGGATCAATTACACACACTCTGCTGTTTAACCCCAGTGACCTAATGATAACATCCACACGAACTGTACTGATGGAAACATTTCTCTTTCTTTTAAAGTAGGCCATAAAATCTCCACACAATCATAGGTCCATATGTCCCAAATCACAAACCCTAGACTAGATAGTCCACATAAACTCCATCATCACTGCACTGTGGGCGTGTGCCAAACCACACACCCTATTCACATTGTAGGGTATGTAAACACCATCGTCAGTCCACTGTGGGCGTGTCCCAAACTACATACCCTATTCGCAATGTACGGCATGTAAACACCATTGTCAGTGCACTGTGGGTGTGTCCCAAACCACACACCCTATTCACGATGTAGGGCATGTAAACACCATCGACAGGCACTGTGGGCGTGTCCCAAACCACACACCCTGTTCACTATGTAGGGATCGTAAACACCATCGCCAGTCCACTGTGGGCGTGTCCCAAACCGCACACCCTATTTACTATGTAGGGCATGTAAACCCCATCGACAATCCACTGTGGGCGTGTCCCAAACTACATACCCTATTCACAATGTACGGCATGTAAACCCCATCGACAATCCAATGTGGGCGTGTCCCAAACTACATACCCTATTCGCAATGTACGGCATGTAAACACCATCGTCAGTGCACTGTGGGCGTGTCCCAAACCACACCCCCTATTCACGATGTATGGCATGTAAACACCATCGGCAGGGTACAGTGGGAGTGTCCCAAACCACACACCCTATTCACAATGTAGGGCATGTAAACACCATCGACAATCCACTGTGGGCGTGTCCCAAACCACACACCCTATTCACTATGTAGGGACTGTAAACACCATCGACAGGCCACTGTCGGCATGTCCCAAACCACACACCCTGTTCACTATGTAGGGACTGTAAACACCATCGTCAGTCCACTGTGGCCGTGTCCCGAACCACAAACCCTATTCACAATGTAGGGCATGCAAACACCATTATCACGGCACTGTGGGCTTGTCCCAAACCACACACCCTGTTCACTATAGACGCCACAAAAACACTGTGGATGGTTATCTCAAGTCTTAACATGTCTTCCAGGTCACATGACTGGGGGCATCAAAATTGGTTCCAGCATATTTTCACTTTTTAAAAATGATTTACATTTCATTAAAAAAAGGCTGTACAAGTACATTTTAATTTTTTCCTGTCATGCGCTTGATTGCTTAGGTCTAAACTCTGAGAACACAGTCCTGAAAAAAAAAAGTTTTTTTTTTTTTTTTTTTTTTTTTTTTTTTTTTTTTTTAGCAGAAGAAAGCTAATACATCTCCCGGAAACCCCTTGAACCCTAATTTACTGTAGCAAACTGCAGGAAAGACATTTCAGATGGTGAGGTTTCTCATCTGAGTTTCCTTTGACAAGCTGGGCCAATTTGGCTGAAGAAAAAAAAAGTCTGCATCAATTGCACAGCCAATGATATCTCTGACCAAAAGGCGTGACGAGAACATGATCTGAAATGAAAAAAAAAAAAAAAAGAGTAAAGCTGTGCTTGAAGCCTTGATTTCAATCCGAAGTGATTACGGTGTGGGAAAATTAGCCACACACACTGGTGCAATTAGCTAAGCATGACAGGAAGGCTAAGGTTAGCGTATGAGATGAGTAAATTAGCCAAACACTATAGAGCTGTTCGCAAAGTGAGTGAGATTGCTAATGTTAGTCAGAGTGTCAGAGAGAGCGAGACCAAAAAAAGTGAGGTCAGACCCGGACACGACCTCTTAACGATGAAATGGAGGAATTAGCCAAATGCTTATTAAAGCTATAAGCAACATTAGCACTAATGTTAGTTGCACTTTAGAGAGAATGGACTAAGAAGAGGTCATGACAGGACAGAATGATCTGAATAATGACAAAAATTAGCCAAAAGTGCTGTCAGCTAACTGGAATGACCTATGGTGAAATGAGAGATTTAGCCTTGATGTAAAAGTGCTATTAGCGCTAACGTTAGTTGGGTGTGTCTGAGAAAGAGCAAGGCCAAAAGTGAGGGCTGAAAAGTGACGAAGAGTTAGATGCTTGCTAGCAACCTGTGACCTCTTCCTAGCATTCGGTCCGTGTACTTATTCAATTTTCCAGTTTTTTAAATCTGAAATCAAATTTGGCAAAAAGGGCTTTTGTTTTTGGTTTTCTTATTCATAAGAATACATACAGCAGGCATTAAAGGAAGGCTTTACTTTGCTTTCATTAAATATGGTGATTATTGAAAGTAACAAATAGATTATATGATCATATCATTTTGTTGTGTTTTTCTTTTTTATTTTTATAAATTTTTATTTTTATAAAAAACATTTATTTATTTTTAGAAATTTATAAATCAATTTTTATTTTTAGAATTTTTGATTTATTTTTAGAAATTTATAAATCAATTTTTATTTTTTATAATTTTTGATATATTTTTAGAAATTTCTATACATTTTTGTTATTTTTATTTTGAAAATGTTTCATTTAATGAAACATTTTCAATTATATATTTCAATAAAAATAATAATAATAATAATAATAATAATAATAACAATAATAATAATAATAATAATGTTTTGACCTGCTTGAAGGATGACGTAGGAGAGCTGAGGATCCTTAGCTGAACTGCAGCAGCTACTAATATAGTAATAATAATAATAATAATAATAATAATAATAATAATAATAATAATAATATAGCCTAAATCAATAAAGAATTAAAGTATTTTGGTAGTTTTTGTGTTTGTCTGTCAGAGATAGTACTGTATACCTCTTGCGATGCAAATATTTACAATTTTTTATTTATGAATGAACGACACAATTCTTCAGGACAGACGAACTTATGCTTTCCGGTTTCTCAGTCACATGACAAACTGCGTTTTTTTTTTTTGTCTCATTAACTTCAAGAAAAAGAGAAGAAAGCAAGGCTAGTGAGGGAACGACTGTACCGGCTAAAGTTCCTATACTGTAATTGGTAACGGAAGCTCACTTCTTTTTACAGAAGCAACTTCTTTTTTACGACTTTTACAGAGTGACTACACTTGAGCCGCTTTCCATAAACGTTAAACGAACATCTCCTAAGAGAAAACTTCACCATCTCAATTACGCAACTGATCACGCACTTTTTAATCGGGTTAAGTAGCGCCGTACAAGTCCCTGTGAATGAGCTGTTACCATAGAAACATATTTACGTAAGTCCGTTATTTTTCTGTTATTTCAAGAAAACAAACGTTTTCTCGAAGATCATTATTTATTTTCCTCGTCATCTCGCAGTAAAAGTTAGTTTTTCCGAGATCACGTAGTAGTTGAATTCCAGCATTGCATTGTTGTGGTATATATTAGTATTATGGCATAATTACATCCTATTTCTGAAGATTTTCATCATATGTGTTTGTGAGCCGCATTTAGATGGCATCGTCATGCCTCAACCATGGAGACGGATGTCTCGGTCCCTCAGATTGGCTGTTCGGGATCACTATAATGTCCATGACGGTATATTAGTCACATTCTCAAGTGAGCTCAGAGGTGTAAGACAGTAACACCACCCCTGCACCAGGTATTTAAGGGCCTAAATTATTTCCAGCGTAGATCAGAGCTGTAGCCTTGAAAATGACTAGAATCGATGTGTCATTATTACATTTAAATTTTTTGCATTTTATGATTTCAGCACATCAATTTAATAAAAGAACAAAGACAAGACAGATCATTCAATTTTATGTGTATAGCGCTCTGAACAATGGCCGTTGGCATAAAGCAACTTTACAGAAATATATACAGTTTCAGATACAAATTTTGTAATTAACATTTTATCCAAATTGAATTTTCGAATGTGTTGAATGTACTGAATTTATCCTAATGAAATTTACATTTCCGAATATTTTGAAAACTATACAATTATTCATCAATAAGTGGATTATGTTTTGTTTTTTTGTTTTTAAATCATGAAACCATTCATTTTGGGTTTTTCGTTCCAGTTGTAAATATTGAACCTTTTCACATTTTGAACAAAAATATTAAAATTCCAAATGAAAAATAGCTATACATATGTACGATTTCTGTTAAATGAATTAGCCCTTTTTCACAGAGTTTACTAATATATTCCCACTTTTAATCTAGCACAGAAAATGCAGGAAGCTAGTAATTAAATCATTCTGACATTGCTAGCTAACAGAGGCTAACTATCAAAACATAGCAAGTCTTAATATCTTGTATATATAAAATTTTAATTTTATTTTTCGGCGTGAAGTCTTGAGGTCTTACGTTTTTACTGTACATACTTGTTTGTGTTGCTGTTTTGTCGACTGCTGTTTTGCATCCTTAAATGAATGAAAATTAATTAATTAAAATTAAGTGTCCGGCTCTTGATGAACTGAATTATGTGTTTGGAATTATAATGATTAGTAAAACTTATTTACAGTTATAAGTTTAGGTTAATTTGACGCTTGTAGGACGGCGTCCTGTCTGAGGTGTTATGTGAGGAAACATTCATGTCAGAGAATTGAAAATAGAAGACAAAAGAAACCTCGGACGCCTTCGTATAAGAGACTTAAGAGGCCGGGTGTGTCTATTTTAAATCGCAGAAATTGATTTGATGAAGGTCACGGTGTCGCCTGGATTGGGATTCCTCTTACACGCTACGTCCTTCAAAGCCGCCGAGGAACGTCTGGGGATGTGAACGGCCTCGACCGTGAACCATTTTAAATCCCCGTGTTCTGTTCACTACTTAGCGATGGACGTCCCACTGATTGGGCCATGTCTCAAACCCACGGTGTTAAAATATTCTTTTTCCAACATGAAGGTTTATGTGTTAACATGGGGAGAGCTTTTGTTTTCTGAGTCTCTATCTGGATTATTTATATCGATCCCCACTGAGATGAAGAGCAGATAAATTTCGGGATTTTGAAGTAAATCTTACAGCCTCGAGCGGAGAGACAGAACACTGCTAAGTAGCACACACTACAGGAAAGCATGAAAGGATTTGGTGTGTGGATTTATCTCGGCTGAATATGTGTGTCTGAGCAGGAACTGAGAAGCCTCCGTCCATTATGTGACCATAAGTACCATTAGCTAGCATTTACAGCTTTAGCTAGAGAGTTAGGAGCTAGCTTATCTGATGCTAACTGTTTAAAAAAAACGCCCGAGGTGTTTTAAAAGTTGGGGGAAAACATACATATATAGCAGCTGAACAGCACTAGTAACTAGCTATTGATCTGAACCTGGATGAGCCAAGAGTAAGTGAGCGATAAGTGACTGATCTGGTATGTCTCAATCCGCGATGTGCTATATAATGCCGGCTGGCTTCTTCCAGAATGCTTCAGGTTTCCTTCCAACAGCCCTCCTGCTTTCTAATACAGCATCGGAGCCGGTGCACAAGAGGCCAAAGAGCGCGAGACGCTGATGAGCACGCTGGCGTGAGAGACTTCTCATTACACAGCTAAGCATAACAGTTTCCCTGTGTGATTTGCTCGGTGTCCATGATCACCTGTTTGGGATTGTACAGTGTAGCTGTCTTTTTTTTTGTCATGTTGAATCATTTTCTTTTCAGCTCACTTAATTCACAGCATATTCACCTTTTCTATAATGCGACTCCAGAGTTTTGCCACTTTCAGGTGCTGTTATGCTGCTAAATGATTTTTTTTTTTTTTTTTACAAGCGAACTCGTGAGTTTAAATAACTTCCACTTCTTCCGCTGAGAAAATCCTTTTCTTTTGCCATTTATCTCCTCTGTGAGATTTACCCTGATAAAATGATAAATGGTACAAATAGACTTTCCAATATATATATATATATATATATATATATATATATATATATATATATATATATATATATATATATATATATATATATATATATATATATATATATATATATATATATATATATATATATATATATATATATATATATATATATATATATATGTATATACACACGTTATACTATATTTAACAGCGTAACAACCTTTTTTGGAAAGGTCCAAAATCTGGAGCTGAAATACAGAAAAAAATATATATACACTGCCCTCCAAAAGTTTGGAAACGCCTGAACAAAATAGGGTTTTTGGGCAATATCAGCATAAATCCTCTTTAGTTAGTGACCATTTTGCATTGATAATAAGGGACAACACTAGGCATCCGAGCAGTCAGTTTATTCAAACATTGACTTGATATATTACTCCAAGCCTCCTGGAGGATTGCC